>JAVJIX010000016.1:9425000-9975000 GCA_036785185.1 Paratrypauchen microcephalus | reverse complement strand
AAATACATAAATAAATACAAATACATTTTATGCCATTACTGTAGAATATTATAGCAATTTCCATGTAAACAAGCAGGGGGAAGCCCTCCTCCAATTCAGCCCAAATAAGATTCATGTTTGTGAAGATGCAAGGCAGCTCATAACAAGGATACAATGTTAAAAAAAAAAAAAAGGGAAAGAACATGGTTTTAATAGAGTCCATTTTCTGGCAAAAAAAAAAAAAAATATGTGTGTATGTGTGTGTGGGGGCTTTAATAATTATAACATTTTCTGATGGAGGGCCTGCCACCTGCTTGCCACCATGGAAATATTATTGTTTTGTTTTGGTGACACCTGACAAAGTTACAGGTCAGAGGGGTATTCCACGAATGGGGCCAAGCGCAAAGCCCGGCTTTATTCGACAGTCCGTGCTAGTTTTAGTGAGAGTTCGGTTCCATGACTCTCGCTAACCTTAGTCCCCGCTGAGTTACTGGGGCAACATGGTTTCTGCGGCTAGCCTGGCAGGCTAACGATGTGGCTTAAACAGGCCCTGTCCTATCGAAGTAAACAGAGTGTCAAAAAACAGTTCCGCACATCTCCCGCATGAGTATCTGTGTTGTCCGAAAACAGTATCAGCAAAAAAAAAAAAAAGTTACCTTACGTTCTTGGTCAGTTTTGACAAATTTCCACTAATTTAAAAACATTCTTTTGAGCCGCTGTCTTTACAACATTATTGGTAGGCCAGAGGAAGACTTTGGTCGAGTGGTTAAGTGCTGCATCTTTCATGTGGGAGTCCCGGGTTTGATTCCTATTACTGACGTATTCATGCGAAAGTCAATTATGTGTTACATTTTCACGAATTTACATTTGCCACACATTACACAAATGCAAATGGATTTAACCTACAATTATTCATATCATCATAGAACTTATATTAGCTGGGCCTAACATCACCCTCACTTGACGACACTGACACTTTATATTTTATGTGACACCTCTATCAAAGAATACAGTTAAAGGTACATCTTTACTTTTAAAACAAAATGTAGCCAAATACATCACTCCATGATGCAACATTTCAATGATTCAACAAATTTGCTTCAGAGATGCTGTGCAAGCCTCTTTAATGAAATCCTATTTATCAATTTCCATCAATAGGCATAAAACAATAAAAGACATTAGGTATGACATTCTGGTGTGAGGCCACTGCTGGAGGACTGCTGAGGGTCAGGCAAGGCACTGCTGGAGGACTGCTGAGGAGGGTCCAAGTGTACGCCATCTTCAGTAACTAGAACACAAGCATACTATTAAAAAATACAAATGCTTGGATCACAGCTGAGGCAAGCATAAGCCTAGAGAATACCTTGAATATACTCTTCACGAGAACTCGCAGGAAGGATCTTTGATGGGGTCCCTCCTTCAATTACCTCCACCAGTGGGCGACCCCGGTTTAGGGCCAGTGCCAGCTCCTCTGCAGGTGAAAGATTTTGAGGGGGGCTCCCACCTCTTGTGGCTTGGTAGCTACTGTTCATTTTAAATTAAATTAAGGTACCATTTCAACAGTATTACTAATTTCACTGAATAATAATATTAGCCTACTTACCACTCTGCAAAATGTATTTATGCTTTGTCTTTACCTGCAAAACAGTCCTCTTCACATTATTCCTGCTCAAAGACAAGATAACACAATTTAACGTATTAGTTGGAGCAAATACTTTTACACAGTAAAAATAAATTACAACTGACAAGACTGCTCTACAAATATATAATATTTATGACATCAACTGTTCTCCCTGAGAATCGAATTCACATCACCCACATGCCAAACCGTAGCATATCCTCTCCCCCACGGACTTGTCTTGACACAGATGGTGAAAACATACTTTAAAAAACTCAACATTCAGCACTGTTATAGGACTTAACTTACGTACTTAAGCGCTCGGCGATCTTCTGCCACGCCATGTCTCTCGCCTTGGTTATTGCAAATGTGTTGTAGAGTTCCAAAAGCAACTTCTGTTCTGATGCGCTGAAATAATCGACCCAAATCTTCGACATGATCACGTTTTCGACAGTCGCTTGTTCTGGGCTTCTTACGTCCCCCGTGCACGTGTCTAGGCCAGGACTGGATAGGCGCAGCTGAAGTTAGCGCCGCTGACGCGCAGCTGAAATGCGCTAGTGGAACGGCTTCAGGCTTTATGCTAAGTTGCCGCTACTTCAGGCGAGGCTTTACCACTTAGGCGCCGCTATGTTTAGCGACGTTCGTGGAATACCCCCCTGATCTGTGAATAGGTAAGCCAATAAGAATCCATGTTTTTAAGTTGTTTGGATAAACGCAAGAATGGCATGTTAAATTTCATATTGTAAGACATTTCAGGCAACTCAATAGCATCTTCCTGGAGACAAGCAGGCAGACCCTCCACCACAAAAATTATAGTGCCCCATAAAAACAATGTAATGTTCTCCTTGTAGAAAACTGAATTGGCATCTTGCTGGTCAATGGTAGAACATTCATCCACAGACCAAAAGGATGGTGGTTTTGACTAGTAAAAGTTGATCAGCATCCTCCTATTGTGTCCTTGGGCAAGACACTTCCCCCATCTTGTTCCGGGCGACCCGGCCCCGGATAAGCGGAAGAAAATGGATGGATGGATGGACTGAGTGAGTAATTCGTGCTGAAAAGAGGGAGCCAATTTGTGGCCAGGCTTCCATCAGTCTACAACAGGACAGTTGTGGTTACAGAATTGGCTTACCACAGAGTACACCAAGTGAAAAATATTACATGACATGTAAAGGGACTTTGACTGCCTCATTATTATTGTAGTTCAGTACAATAAAGTCAAGTGTAAACAAATGGCTTTTTACTGAAGGCCGTAGACTCATGTTACACAGGTGAAACTGCACACAATGATAAACTATTTTTATTATGTTGACTTTAGGGCACTGCGACAGTAGTCTCGATAACAAATTTTGAAGGGTCATGTACTGCTTAAAAAATATAGACAAATGATAGAATTGAAAAAAAAAACAAAAAAAAAAACCACAAAGCAGGATTATTCCCAAAAATCTAAATGTACAATACACTAGCAGTTAAAAAAAAGAACTGTAATTTTTTTTTTGTAGTTTGTGTCTATAATACATTTAAAAGAGGGTATTTTACTCCTATGAGGGATTAAATACTAACACATAACAAATTTAGATCACCTTGTAACCTTTTGTTTTGAAAATGCTATATTTGCCAAAAATTACATATTAACATTTGCCTGGAAGAATCCATGACTCATCGCTGTACCAGCGAGTGAGTCTGGTAACGCTTGATCCACAGAATGCGCTGCGGTTGCGCGTAGACAGACAGCTAAGTGAACCAATCAGAGATTGCGCCATCTTGATTCAAAACTGAGGCGGAACTTCCGCTGCCTAAGAGTGACTTTGCGGGCAAAGGCGGGGGCACTGACGTCACCATCTTTGAACGAATCAGAATCGCGAAGTCCGTTTGGAACCGGAGGAGCGAGGGTGGATGGAGGGTGTCCAAATGGTATCGCGGTGTATAGGAAATACAGAGAGATATCATTTGGCTGGCCAGGTAATATTAACATGTCTTACAAGTTCCAATCTGAGTCTTCCTCACTTTGCTATCCGCACCAAGTCACTCCCCCTTCAGAGCACTATCACAACACTATCAGCATGCATGTCGCTGACTATTGCACATTGCATGAGGTTCGTAAAGTTGCGTCACGGTTTTGAGTCATGTTTTGAGTCATGTTTTTGTACATTTATGGACAATTGTTGTGTGGGAGCATGGGTGACGTATGCTTCTGGGCCAGAATCTTGGGACAGAATCTTACAGCTAACTGCAAGTAGAGTTTGAATAGGGATGGAGCTTGCTAAATTACTGACACATGCATGAATGGCATCTAAAACCTCTTCAGGCATGTTTTTGAAGAAGGATTACATTACAACATGCTAGAAAGGCAAAAAAAAACAAAAAACTATACGTCAAGATGACATAGTAATTATAGTGACAATTCTATTCCACAGATTATCAGACACAAACTCACCAGCTCTGGAGTTCTGCAAATGTCTGCTTCATTCTCTTGATAGAAGAGTCCATCTCCTCCTTCACCACCATCCTGTACCGAGTGAGCGACGCCGTGCACCGCTGCAAGTCCTTCACAGAGCGGTCAATGGTAGAAGCTGTGGGGACAGAAAGTAGCCAGTATTTAAGATAATGTAATGATGAATAAATATAAAATGTGTCAAAACATTCTGAAAAGACCGTTTAGACCGAAAATGTGTCAGATTTCAATGGGGTCTCGTAACTGTCAGACTGCAGTCATTTTGATCTGGATTCTGGTTAATACATCTATAATTACTGAACTCATCAGAACTTCACCCACCTTGCTTAATGTGTGTACTCTCATGTATGAATGAGAGCGTTTGTGACAGAAAATGTGGGACAAATTGTTAGCAAAAACAAACTATTGTTATGAATTAAAAGGACAGATATTAAAATAAGACAATAAAGACATATTTAATACGCCCTTTTGTGTTTGGCTATTTACCAAAATAATATTTCTTAAAGCACCAGTGCAAAACTTTCATAATTCCTTGGAGACAGATATGATTTATGCCACACTGGAGTATTACAGCCAAAGGAACAACATTTTCAAGACGATGAGCAGGAGGAAGCACAATTTTATGGCAAAAAAGTTATGTGATAAGGCTTTGATGTAAATCAGTAAAATGAAAATCAAGTACTGCAATAGTCTATTCGACTGCTAATTATAGAAGGCATTTTTAAACTAATAAATCAGTCTTCATCCAGTAATGAGTGTTGCAAACAATATCACATCCCTCGTCCATAATAAGTCAAAAGTCAGAAAGTACATAAAACTAATATTATTAAATTATTTGAAGTTAGTGACCTATTTTCTTGGTTCCTTGTTGACAATCGTCAGTGGGGATGGAGGAGGGGGTGTGTAAGGAGGGAGCAGGTCTCTGTCTAGGCTTGTTTCCGCGAAGACTCTGGTGATTTCTGCTCTCCTGAACACACAAAGCGGGACTTGGAGCACTGCTCTGACTCTCTGCTTCTGCCCCTGTGACAAAAACACATCATATCAGACATAGAATTGTCAAAATATCAAAAATGATTGATTGCAATTTATACTAAAACTAGTATTAAAACATTTGAGCAAGTATCAATACTATTAAAAAAAAAGCAGAGGGAACATATAAACCATGACTTTTGCTTTATTTCTGTGGTCAGCCAGTTGAGCAGGACAATATGACTAAAAAGGAAAGCTAAAGGATAATAAACAATAAGCCACTGACACAATGACCTTAATGCACAGAGAGACACCGAAAACGGCATACATTTCCTTTAAACTAAACTAAAACAAGAAAAAAAACAGATCTAAATGTGTTATGTAGCGTTTGACTACTCGACCACTAATATAATCATTAATTGCAGCCCTAAAGTCAATATAGTAATTAGCGTGACAATCGTAGCTACCAGCTATTCTTTGAAAGCCTAATGACTGCACACAGTTTGCACATGACCTTTACCTGTGTTTTCAGAGGTGGTGGGCTCTGAGTCAAGTTCAGCCGCATCGAGAGAGGCGGAGTCCAGCTGCTCGCTCAGAGAGTCCAGGGATTCGTCCAGGACCGACCCGTTACCGTGGAAACCGTTCATCTTGTCGCCCGGCTCCACAGCGCCATCTGCTGCAGACACCTCCGCCGTTTCTGCCTGCGCTGCAGGTTTTGGCTTCTTTTTCTTCTTGGGCTGAAATGGATTAAAGAAAAGCAGATTAATTTAAACAAGACAGTAATGTAAACCCTATGAAATGGACTAAACCTGAACTAAATCAGGACTAAATCAGAACCTGAATCAGAGAACAGTTCCAGAAACCGGGCTCGTTTGGTTGAGACGGGCTTACTTTCAGTGGTTTACTTAATTTCAGTTCCTTTGTTTAGTCACCATGGGAACTACCGGAGCAGATCCAGAAAACCCCAGGATAAGCTTTAAGGAACAGTTTAAATCTGAATAGCACCCTTTTTTTTTTTTCCTTCTTTTTTTTTTTTTACTTTGCCTGGAAGTTCTGTGGAATGTTCCATTATCACCTCATCCATCTCCATAGAGACAAGCCATAGACAGTAATAAAAACATTTGTAATTTAATAGCATGTTAGGTACGGTTTATATCGTACCACGGAACATTACAGTCAAAACAGTAACACGGAAAAGTTACATAGTGACACCCACAGATTCTTTTAAAACATATTACCGTAAATAAACATAATAAAAATAGAAGCCATTTACTCATTTACTCTTAATTGATTTAAACTTGAACTAAAGCCAGATGAAACCAGTAATACCTCCACCTATAACCTGGGCAAGTTTTTCTTCCTGTACTGTACACTTAACAGATTCAGTTAAAACAAATTACATCAAAATTTAGACCACTTCATTAGACCAAACCTGAACTAGCCTGAACAAGTCTGAATTAGCCTGGACTAGACCCCGACTAACCCAGACTAGACCACCTGCATATTTTTACATGCTGCACAAACAGATCAATTTCATGCTGCCTGTTCATCATTATCCATGTTTCAATCAGCAACAACAAGAGACAATGCAGACTTCAGTTTCCCATTTCAATTAAAACAATTCTTAATGGGTTGTGTTCATGTCATGATCTCAGACGGTGGGTAAAGGCCTCTTGAACTCTATGGGAAATATCCAAAATGGAAATCTACAAATGCTGACCCTTAAAATTAGGGTTTGCAAGATATGTCATATTTTAAAATCCTTTCCAACGACAACAATCACGTCTTTGGTGTTGAATAAGGCAGCTTTCTGAGGTTATACTAAAAAATGACTTAACTTTTGTTTATTTATACTGGCAGAAGATCTTTTTGTGCCTTTTTTGTTGTTTTATGTGGCTAGGTCCAGTAATTACAAAGATATTAACCATAAACCAGATCAACAAATCTGCAAAATACACAAAGGAATCCTGCCTGTCCACCAACTCAATTTTAAATTATAGGGATTTTGGGATTTTAGAATGTTGTGATGTCACATAAACCCAATTTCTTAGTTCACGTTGAGTTGGTAAGAAAAAATTCTGATGGACCAGTAACAAAGCTGTACTCACAATGACAGTAATGTGTTACGGTTTGTACCGTCTCTAATGTCACAATTTTAAAAAATGCTGATGTGTGGGCTTGTGGGTAGGCTTGTGGGTAGGCTTCATCATTCATTGACAAACAGTGTGAAGAGTGGTTAGAGACATTCAGTGTAGCAATCAATCCCCTTAGTTATAGTTTAATACAATAATACTCTTTTCAAGCATTGTACTCTATCGTTTTTACAAGAGGATAGGATTACATGCCCTACTGCTTTTGAGGAATGGATTACTTTCAAGTGGATATGTCAGGTTAGACAACTAATTTCACCAATATGTAGTTAATAATATATATCTAGGTTTAAAAATGGGGAAACTATGCAAGATCTTTAGATTTAAGTTGATAATTTTACTTACTGGTTGGATTAAGAAGTAATTCCATAACTTGCAACCATACACCATTTACTCAATGGTTATTATTTAATGAATAAAAATGTAAAAATACAACACCTTTATTTTGCTAAATGAAAGTTTAAACTGTCAAAAAATAATGACTTCTTTGTGCATAAATTATCTTTGGAAATGTGTGTATTGTTAAAATACATTTGTGTTTCTTATCATTCCAAGTCTTTTTATTTTATTTATTTATTCATTTATTATCCTTTATTATCCCTGAAGGAAAATTTGTCCTCTGCATTTGACCCATCTTTTTTTTCTTCCAGGAGCAGTGGGCAGCACATGACTGTGCCCGGGGACCCATCTCTATGATCTTATTGCTTGGGCTTGGTTACCTATGGAGCATGTTTTTTGGGTTGATGGGGGAAACCGGAGTGCCCGGAGGAAACCCAACCAGACACGGGAAGAACATGCAAACTCCACACAGAAAGGACCGGGCGACCCAGGGATCAAACCCGGAACCTTCTTGCTGTGAGGCATGAGTGCTAGCCACTCAGCAACTGTGCTGCCATAAATTGGTTACACCTATTTTATGGATGCTTATGTAATCATGGTTTATATTTTAACATGTTCAATATATTCACTGTTTTATGTTGCACCATACCACCGAAGAAACCAGTTTGGGAATTTTGTCATTTTCTTGAACTTTTTCCAATTCACAGATTCCTTTCTAGAATTTTGCACTACTTCCTACTTCCTATTCTTTCTTTCCGATAAAATATTCAGAAACTGACACTTGACTGATGTAAAACCATGATAAATATTTACCACAGGTACTTTCCCACTAAACTAAGTAGTAATTAGAAAAAAACATTTAGTCCCTGTACACATTTTTTCCCCAATATATTTGAGCAAAACCAGATACAGATATATTAGCAGCTTTTGAGGTCAAAATATGTCATCCTTAGTGTGTCATTAGCATACCAGTGGTTATTTTACCATGACTGCAAAAGTTCAATCTGGTACAGCGCCTTTAAGTCATCTGCATATGACTTTTGCACTTACCTTCTTTTTGCCTGTAACATTCCACTCTTTCAGGATCTCCACTGCACTGCCTGCAAAACCACAACAAACTCACAGTTCAAACATGCAATAATCAGCCTCCATCACAAAAGCCTGAGGAGTTTTTAGAAGCCTTCTGACGTTCTTTTGTGCTAAAAATAACTCGTCAAACTCAAGGCATTTCTGTGACGTTAAGAACTTTGAATGCAAACTATGGCACACTGCACGACTGTACCAAGGTCACGTTAAAAGCTGCTGTCGGGAATACGGGAAGGGGGGGGGGGGCACGAGTCATGTCTAATCTAACTATAGCTTTGTGGGCGTGTCCAATTAATCAGATTTTAAAACATAAACGTGAACCCTCTCCAGATCCAATGTATGTTCAAATCAAATATAGCTTTTACAGATTAAAAATAATCAAATTCTGATTTATTCTTAATTACAAACGCATTGGAGACGATGGCCAAGTCTTTTCTATTAGAATTTAATGTTTTGGTTTTCAAGTTGATGCAATCAGAAAGCAGACTGAGCCTCACATTTTTCTTAAAACTCATCAGGCAGTGTGTGCATTGAGTCACCATGGTAACTGGTGAATGTTCCACAATAGAGATACATGTAGAAGACATACATGTAGAACACTGCCAGCATGACATCACTGCATCAATTAATGTATGCAGTTCAGTTGTGATTGTAGCAAGCTTTTAAACTCCAAGAGTGTAGAATAGACACAGTTCCTTTAAATTGCTTAATTTCTCATAATTTGATTGTGAAAACCTCAGTTGCAATTTAATGCAATAAATGTCCTTGTGTATTTCAAACATTATGCCCCATTAAATTGTGGTCTCTTCCGTGTATACAGTGTACACAGTATCACTTGTCTCACCTTCTAAAAAGGCCTGCACTGCTTTGTCTACAGAGTTCTCAAAGTGCTGCAGCACCAGGACTATCTCATTGTTACTTTTGTTGGGAACCACGGCTCTGACAGCGCTGATCTGCACAGACAAAAGACAAACAGGTTTAAATGTCTCTGGTCTTCACAAACAACCCGTCTGAAGTGACAGCTCTCTGTAACAAGCAGGGCTGAACGGTCTAGGAAACATAACTACATGTGATTTTTCTAGCAAGCATTGTGATTAAATGTGTTATAATGTTGTTACCTCTGCTAAAACATACCCAATGTGCTTTGTTTCATTCACACGTTTGAGTAATCCTGGTTTATTAGTCGGTCTACATCAACAAAGCTCAAAATGCTCTCTTCCACCTTGTGATGTCATGTAGTGGTAGTTTTCAAGTTAACAGCTTACAGGGTTAACAGTTTTTAGGCAGAATAAGATGAGATACTTTGTTTGGGGAAGAAATACTTCAATTGCATGCAATCCAATTGTGTTTTTGTTCAGTTAATCTTGCACCCTTAGTAAGAAGGATCAAGTTTCATAAATGAAGTCTTAGAAAACAGTTCCATTCTGGCTTAAAATGTCACAAAAAAATTTACCAGGAAAAAAATGACCATGCATGTGTCAAGCAATGCAATACAACACAAAACAATAGAGTAGTGACTTAACCATACAATGCACAGTGTGTATTTAACAATGTCCAGACTTTAGAGACTAGAGATCGTTTTGCACCTTAGCATTTTTTTTTATTGCAGCGGGAAAAACAAAAATCATGAAATAATAATATCGGCCTTGGAATAGATTTAATTGGCTTAAAATGAGCCAATACATAGAGATGGAAGATATTGCAATTGTTTTTCTTGAGCTGAAAATGTTTTTAACAAGACTCCTGCACACTGACTCAACTCTGTTCACTTTAATTTCAATCTGACCTTCCTCAGGTATCTGCAAAGAGCAAATCACATTATTTTGAAATGCAATGATTTCTGCCACAAACAATATATTTAAACTAGGGCTGGGACGATTCACTTAAGTCAGGATTTGTTTCAAGTATGATTTTGGACTCCTGATTTTTGATTCTCTTCGATTGATAAAATTTTTTTTTTTTTTTTAAAGTTATTATCTTAAAGGGACAGTGTGTAAGATTTTTACCTGTTAATTACTGAAATTGAAGATACCCATTCAAAAATACATTGTTTTCCTAGCCTTTTCACTTCCATCATGAAATCAAAGTATTCTTTTGGACTTAGATATAGTCACATAAAAGGGGGATCTTCCCCATATAGAGGCAGCCATTTTGAATACGAGAGCCACAGAAGGACATTTGGGCTCATCCTTCGCCTCGGCTCCTGCTAACAGCTGCTTAGCCGCGCTGCGTTTGGGAGTGAAGGACAGAAGGAGAGAAGGGGAAGGGGAGGGGGGAAGGGGGGAGCCTGTGTAAAGAAGCATGCTGCCGGATCACACATCGTAATGGATACAACACGTATTTTGGACTAAATTGTTTTACTGGATTTTATTCGCTGGATCCTTATGGACAGATTGAGACCAAGTTTATGATGAAATACAGAGTTTGACCTGTGCAAAGCCTTCAAAGGTAAGCTAAGTAAGCTAAGTTTTGTGCTTTTCCGTATAAAAGCCCCATGTGCTCGGGGAGTGATTGTTTTGCAGGGAAATGAATTGCATAGTCAAAAAGAGGAGACTGTAAGGTTTCATTTGATGTGTAGATTGTCATGAATCATGATCGGGATTGTGTGTTTTCATGCGAAAAGAAAAAAAAAAAGTGAACGGGGGACCGCGCTTTATGTATACAGCGGTGCGTGGTTCGTGCGCGGGCACGCGCGATCTCGGCGCTACGTCGCGTCCGGGTGACCCTCGAGGTCTGCCATAGCCAAAAGAGGAAGTGGAATAGCTTCTAACCACCTATGCGCCACGAATCCTACACACTGTCCCTTTAAACACAAAATATGCTATTAATATTGAATTAAAAAATAAAGCCACATGGAGGGACACATGAGAATCCTAATACAGAATCAAATAGAAACACCAGAATCAAACAATTCTATCTTTGAGAATTGTTCCATCCCTAATTTATACTGTTTCTCAGTTCATATTTCATTTTTTTGTAAATCCTTCTGGACAGGTTGAAAATGTGAACTTTGGACATAATCCTAATATTAATCACAATTGCAACGTTTGTCTGAAAAATTACAGATGTATATTCTCCCAAATCGTTAGGTCCTAATACTGGATATAATCTATAGCTAAAAGTAAAATAAAAGAACAGAAATGTCTTGTGTGTAGCCTTTCAAAACAATTGTGTAAACATGCTTTGTAACAGATAACCCTATGTCCTGTCAATCATTATTTAATCTTTGCACGGTTTCTTGTTACGACCTGTTTTATATACCAAAAATATATTTATATTACAATATTTTTACATTTTATTTTATTAGTACATATACATTTATATAATTATGCCTTATTTCACACCAGTCTCCTGCTATGCATTTTTATTTATTATTACCATTTTTACTCTTGTTTGTTGTATAATATAATGTGATGTGTGAACTACTGTGTCTAAACAATTTCCCTCGTGAACCAATAAACTTTAAGTCCAAGTAAGTAAAGGGATATTACTGCACTTTTGTGGTTAGATTGCATGAAATGTGAAAACACCATAAAACTGTTTACAGGCCCGTCAAAAGCCCTCAAAATGGCATGATCTATAAACAGTAATCTGAAGCTCATGAATACAGTGTCCATTTCACCTTCTCCTTCATCCTCTCCGCTGTTCCTCCCTGGGACATGACCATCTTGGAGCGAGTATCGAACACAACCCCCGAGGTATCTGTGACAAAAACAAAATCACATGGTCCGCCGTTCAGTTGGTGCGAGGAATCTTTCTGCAAGCTACTGCAAAGGCTCATTTGCTAACCAAAACTCCCTGCAGATATTTTCTCAGGATTTCCTGGAGAGGCCAGAGCCGAGTACTACAACCTTAGCCACAGAAATTATTCTGTAATCTATTTCTGAAGGTTTGTGGCATTGACAAAAAATAAGGATAATGAAGCAGATTAAATGAACCACCATTTGGTATTTAAAAACTGATCATTCCTAGAAAATCATAGTTAAAATAAAGAGAAAAATAGCCAAAACCTCAAATCTGAATGGCTTTTTGAATCTGAAATGAAAGATGAATCAGTTAGGGTTGATTCAATTTTTTGTGTGTGCATTTTTTCCATCTGAGCTAATGCAGTTACTTTGCTTCAGTGTAGCTTCAGCTTCTGACCAGTTTGATATCAATATAATATTCAGTATTATGATTATTTTGGTTCGTTTTAATTTTAGTTTTCAGAGAGGACACACCTGCTGAGATTTGGAAAGTAATTTTCAGTGCAGTTCAGGCCCCAGAGCTCCCCTTGCAGCTTGCGTGTGGTAAGCAGAGATGACTGGAGTGAAAGGCAACAGGCTCATCTATGGATAAGCATGTGAGTGGCCCCAGAGAAGAGAGACCCTATTGTATTTTCCACTCGAAAGGTGCAAATGAAGTTTCTAGCACCTGCATACAGCCCCATAGTCAGTTAAAAGGTGCAGAACAGGTTAGACTACTCATTTTACTAATTTTACAAATCTTTTCTCAGTGTGGCCAAATTTTACTTCCTAGTTGGATATCATGACATCATGCTAGGACATTCTTTGCTAAATGATACAATTTGAGCTTTATTACGCTACACATTGTGTACCTATTGGTATTATATACAAGTCTACTGCACTTTTGCTACAGGTATATGTGATGTTTTAGTCATTGTCTTTATTGTCTTGTTTATAAGATGTTAAATGTACACTGTGGGCCTAGGGGGCGCTCCAATTTCAAATCCTGTGTGTGCAACCTGTACATATGGTTTTTGACAATAAAGCTGACTTTGAACTTTTGAACTGTTGTCTAGAAACCATGTTCTACACTGGGCCAAAACTCTAACGTACACAAGAATTATTATTTGCTAAATAAAATTATAATACATCTTTATTTTGTTGAGATAATGTTTTAGTATCAACAATGTTTTTGTGTGAAAATTATACCAAACTTTTGGATAGAATCTCCCTTGTGTGATGTCATCAATATGGACTTTTTCCTATTATTTCCTGTAATTTTAAAGGTAACTTTTCTTCGCAAATTGCTTCTTCATATGGGCAAAACTATGATTTATATTTTAACAGGTGTTTTCCTACCAAATTAAGTACAAATTTGAGAATCATAAAAACCTCACACACACACACACTAAGATGAAAATAAAGCATGATATCTGATCAATGAGTTGGTTTGGTACATTCCAATACCAGAAAAACCTGGTATCAGAGTGCACCAAAAGAGAACTCTCTGTCCCTGGAGGTTAGAACCCTACAAACATGATGGGATTCTTGTTTTAGTTTAGCGGCTCATGTTTCAGGATTTCTGAAAGGAAACTGAAGCTAACTGGGTTTGAGGACAGACTGTAGCACAAAACACAAACAGCTGCAGCATAAAGTCCAGAGCATAAAAAACCTGGACTCTGGCAAAGACATTTCCTCATAAATGAAAGTGGGTTAAAGTCACTGAGACGCTCCCAGGACCAGCCTTACTCAGTCACAGCCTACAACATGGAATAGACTGCTTTTTCCATTATATTATATACTGTATTTGCAAAAGATTTTTCTTTCAGCTGAGTGTGTACTCTAAACAAAGGGATTATTGTGAAAAAACAAAAACTGCAACAATATGATTTCTCAACATGATTGTAAAATTGATCAGTCCTGATAAAGTGAATTATGGTGGTGGTCCTCCATCAAGAAGATCATGGAGAAGTAGGTGGTGCCACCAGGGCAATTTACAGATCAGATTTGTGGAGAATGCATGTTTTTGAAGGTTTTTATGCTTGTAATTGAATAAATGCATGATAGATTAAGTTAAAAGCCAGAGAGGAAAATTCCAGCCAAAGCAAAAATGTCGACATGGAGTCAAGCACAAGGCAAAAGTTGACCATAAAACTTAATTATTGCATCTTTAAAATAAAACTACCTAAATCAAAATGCCAGAGCAAACATGACACACACATAACACAAATCTGATCAGATTTGAAAAAAAAAAAAAATCATATCAAATTCTCACCTTTGTGGCTGTTTTTCTTTGCCATAATCCTCCGGTTCAGGTTTTAGGGTGAAACTTGTGTCCTTTCAAGTACTTGAGTGGTAAGAAAGCCTTTTAAGTACTTCTGAAGAGAAGATGCCACAGAGGTGACGGGTGGAATGATTGGCAAGAGGAAGGTCAGATGAGGCCTGCAGCGTTTTAAGCAAAGGGTCAATTTCCCTTCGACTTTTTCCAAATCTGCAGAAGAAAAAAATGACCAAAAGCTGTTCAATGAGCACATTCTTAGCTCTGGAAAAGTATTCCTAGGCTTTTTATGAATATACCAAAAATGAAAAACTGAAATGTTTAACCCCATTAACTCAAGTGCTTGTTATAGTTGTTATATAGTTATAGCGTCTTTCTGTACTTTCTTTACATCTTCGTTTGTTCTGATGAAGCTAAAAATCATTCTCAAACTATTGAGGAAAGCTCAAATATTGTGCTATTAATGTTTTTTTCTTCGCAATATCAATACCTGCATCAATTAGCATCTGATTTTCTATACTTTTGACAACCCTAATTCCTTTAAATGTTTTTTATGAATATCCAAAACAAAAAACTGACAAAAGGTTTAGTCCGATCAAGTCAAGTTGCGCTCGTTATTCACAAAAAATGAACATCTCTGCATTTGCCAATTTCTCTCCCAACAAAATTAAAGCCATTTCCTCTGAGTTAATGAATGAAAAACAGACTTATTCTCCCATAGTGCATCTCAGAGAATCTGCAGTTCATTTTGGTTTTGGCACAAATACCACATTTATTTTGGGAAAATGTCAGCAAGTATTTTTTCAGTCAAATTATTTTTCTCAAATTTGCATTTCCTTTTTTCAGTTTCTAAAGGGAGTGGTGGGTGACATAAGTCTGTATTCACAAATTAAACCATAACAGGGTGTTGGCATCAACATATAGAATATGAATGATTTGAGAAAAATATCTCATTGCAATTTTTCTGATAAGTACTGCAACTGTGATTAGAGGTTTTAAAAATAGCAATCTGTTCAGGAGTTCACATTTTAAGTGTCCAGAAGAAATGGCAAAAAGACTGAATATGAAGTGACAAACTAATACAAGAATGTCATTTCAGAACATGTTTGTACAGATCTAAACTACAGGGTCATAAGTTTTAAGATGAAGACATGGGATTTTGTTGTTTGTGGAGGAAATGATGACAATTGAAAAAAATGCAGCCTTGGCAATTTGCTAATTCTGTCCATTAAAACGGCATTTTCGACTTTACTGCAATTAATGTTAAAAATATATAAAACAGAAGAGTTTTAAAACAGAAGAGTGTTTAAAACAGAACAGAAGTTATGAGTTTATATGACTGATACTGCAAGTAGTCTTGAATCTGGGGAGTTGGCTGTGCAATCAATAATGGAAAGCTCATTCAATCCAACTGTTGTCTGAATTACTGCTTTAATGCACTGAAATCTTGAAAATGTTCCATGTTCCACTGGGCTGATTTAAACTGTCCAGATGTCTGTTTAATTAGGATCGCAAGATGAATCAATTTGAATGGACACTGGGACTGGGTATCATTAAGAAGTTGCCGATATGATACATATCGAGACAGTGAGCTTTTGGTTCAATAGATTTTAAATCGGTAAGATTAAATAAAAAATAATGGCTAAATCATGACTGAGTCAAACTATATTATTCTTAAAATCTCAGTGCACCCTGGGTTAAGGGAAAGCTCATTCTACCCAACTGTCTGCAGAATTACAGATTTTATTCATGCTCCAGTTTTTTTGAAAATGTTCCATATTCCACGTTCCACTGGACTGATTTAAATTGTCCAGATGTTTTATACTTTCTATTCGTGGCAGTGTTCAGTGAAAAGCGAAACCAGTGCTGAACAAATGCACGCCCTGCTGATTAGACCTTGGCATGTCATAGTCCTGGTTCCACCACACCTTCCACGTCACAGCTCTATGTACAATCAACAAGTGCTCTGCTGTGTTCATTCATCCAAAACTAGGATGCATTCTGTTTATTAAGAGGGCTGGTGCTCGAGGCTGAGAGGCTCTGAGAGTGGAGAAGTGCTACATCAGCACTTTATCTGATGCTGTTCAAAGCGGTAGACACAAGCAGCTCGGACCTGATAATAAATAAGATAAGGCTAGTACTGTATTGAGAGGAACTTGATCTTTGGAAAAACAAAATCTTGAAAATCTGAGGGCTTTGGAATGTCAGAAGCTTTGTAGTCCTTTTCACATTTTAAAGCCACAGTATGTATTTTTTTTTTGTCCCAAAGACTAAAATAAAAGCATGTTTGTTTTGATTTTATTTTTTTTCATTTTGGTTGTGTTTATTGCCAAGAAAAACACAGATCCAATGAGTGGGCTTGCATCTCGACAAACCTGACTCTTATTTGGCCTCCACCTGCCTGCTTCCACAGAAATGCAGTGGTTTTAACTTTTTATTTCCATGGAAACATGCAGGTGGCGTGCCGCCTCCAGAAAGTTGCTCTGTAACTTTATTTGCTTGCCCCTACGGAATGAAATGTTCCACAGTATGTCATTAAAACGTTTTACTTCTTTACATAAGCATGACATGAGCAGGTTAAACCAACAGGCAAAATTACAGGTCAGATCTGCCAAGAGGTGACCCAGCTGATAATAAGAATGCATGTTTTTGAACATGTTTTTATCAAGCAAAACTGGAATAGTCTAAGCAGCACAATGGCATAGTAGAAGACAGTAAAACTCACAAGAAAAATTACAAAGGGCACCTTTAATAACTCAATCCCTTCTGTTACTTGATGACATCCAAATGAAATAACTTCAGATATGACATATCAAATAGCAGTGCATCAAAGATAGATTTCAGCAGCTGACATGGCAAAAATGTGCAGGCCCAGGAAGTCAAAACACGGAATTACAAAGATTTGAAATGCATGATAAATAAATGTTCTAAATATTTCCCCCTAATAAAACAAGACTGCCACATCACCACATCAACAAAATATCAAAGAACCTTTTCCTCAAAGCTATAAAAAATATTGTATTAGTGATACTACATCATATTTTTGCGTCTAGAAGAATGACTGCATTTGAGGCTTAACACAGTCGGATTTGTGGTGTTATTTCACGCAGGTCACCGTTATATCTCTTGGTTCTCTTTGGCCACAGTGGAGGCTGCGGCGCCAAGGCTCGCGGCTGTCGTTGCAAATGATTAGCACTAGCCCTGCACACTCTGCGTCACTCCCGGTAAAATGCACACGGTGTAATAACCCCGAGGAGATACGCAAACATGAACGGTTTTTTAAAAATATATTACCAACGCCTTCACAAACCACGGTACCCGAAATACAACCTGAGATAGCGCAGGGCTAGGTGGCTGCTGCTTTTTACTATTGAATGCCTTGTTGAAAAGCTAGCCATTTGTGAGCTGCTAAGTTTGACGCTGATCAAACATCCTTCCACAAAAGAATTGAAATGGTAAGCCTTTTGTCGTGCTGTACACGTCTGTAAAATGTATCAGATACGTACTTTGCGCTGGAAAGAGCACGGAGGGGTAGATTGTAAGGAGGTTCTCGCAGCTCCTGTAGCGTCTGTAATGCCAAGTATCTGCTGTGGCCAATATTTTCCTTCAGCGTCTTCACATGTGTTGCCAGGTTGGACATATCAATCCCACAACAGGACGTATAAAGACAGACGTCAAACCAGGCGACATTGTTGTTTACTTTGATATGACGCTGCCATTAAACGCTTCATCTGGCATTATTCCTAATACATGTTAAATTACCAATACCTGCTTCTTTAAAAGTGTGTACTTTAGTTCTTAAAAGAAAGCCAGTTGTACAAGCACAGCTACGGAAATATGATCAAATATGGCAACCCAACGTCCACGTCGTCATTTCCGAGCTCGGGGGTTGGTTCACTTTGCGCTCCTCTGCGCTCCGGTTTTGAGTGGAAGTGCAGCACTTTGCGAGTGTTTTGACTAAAAGTGGCGGCCTAAAGAGTGAACATGTCCTCTTCTGCCTTTCGGGGCTGAAATAGTTTAGTATATCTCGGCCTGTGTGTTTTGCACAGCCGGATTTTGGAGCGTTTTGACAGGAGAGAAGAGGAGAAGAGGGGGGTAGCTTCAAAATGGCAACCCCCTATGTCACAGATGAATCGGGTATGGCTCTGCATGTGGCACCCTTTGTCTGTCAAAACTGCAACTTCAGTCGATATAATTCCACGCAATATTATACATAAACCTTTGTGAAACTTATACATATTCTAAGTAAAGGCTGATCTATGTGGCTAACTTGTATTTCTTTTGTATTTGTTGTGTTAGCTATTGGCTAGCTAGCTAAACAGACTAGTGCTGTTCCTAATCTAAAATGCAGCTATTGTTTTAGCTATTTATTTTATTTTAGATATATATATTAGGGCTGTCAAACGATTAATTTTCTTGATCGCAACTAATCTCAGAAATTTCATAGTTAATCGCGATTAATCGTGATTTATTTTGCATGTTTAAAATTGATATCTTGCAGTAAGACCGTTCGAATCTAAAGTTAAACTCACAATGCAAAGTATTTCTCACCATTTTTTTTATTTCAAAAAAGTGCAGAGAAAGGAAAAAGTAACAATGAACCAGTAATAGTGCTTACTTTGAGAAATTGTAAATAAATGATTGAAGCCCGCTCGAGCTGCCTAGGGATGCGTAGAAGGAACAAAATACTAGCAAACTCAAAATAGCGCGTTTAACCAACAATGAGTTTAATTAATACAACCAAATGAGCTGCATATGGATGGTAGAATTGCGGAAAATGCTGGCAAACTCTGATCACGATTAAAAAAATTGTTCGCGATTAAAACTCTATCGCGATTAACGCGTTAATATTCCCAGCCCTAATATATATATATATATATATATATATATATATATATTTTTTTTTATATTTACATATCATTTATTAAATGATATGTAAATATATTATTAAACTTTCTTTCTTTCAAATACTATGTAAATTACTTTTTATCACCACTGAGCTGTCAAGTGTCACGCACGTATAATTGAATGTTTTTGTACATTTCTTGTACTTGATAATCAGTCCTTATTTTTAATTGTATAGAGAGGGAAAGGGTCAACAACAATATAAAATTAATAACAAAATCTGTAACATTGTACATAACATTTCATACACAAAGGTTATAATAGACTATTTATTATTGGTATTTATTGTTATATTTTCTGTACTTCAGGAAAATACATTGCTGCCACTCAGCGTCCTGATGGGAGCTGGAGGAAGCCGCGGCGAGTAAAGGATGGATACGTTCCTCAGGAAGAAGTCCCAGTGTAAGAACTGTTTTCTGTTTAGAAGTCAAGAGTTGTCACTATGCCAGAAGTAAAAGTAAAGTCATTGGGAATGTAATAACTGAGGCCTTATTGAAAAAACACATTCTTTATTCATTTTTATTTACACTGTGTATTAGGACAAGGGCTTCTACACCTTTAAGACCACATTTCCCAAAATAACAATGCAACGCAAAAATCCAAGTTAATAAAATGAAATAAAATGAAAATGCCATGATAATGCTACTCTACTCACAATAAGTTAGGGATATTGAGAGAGACTCATACATACGGTCTTTGCTTCACTTCAGAGATTTTTGGGATAGGGAGGCAAATGTATTGGAGTGATAGACACACCGCATTTTGTGGTCTCACTGTGTACATATTGGGGCTAATGCCAAAAAATAATAAAAGACAAACCTTTTCAATGTGGCATCAATTTCAACATTCTGTGGGTATAAAAAGATGGTATTGTCAGTAAGTCATTCCAAGCTCTGGAATTTCCCCACTGTGGGACTAATAAAGGCATATCTTAAGTTCATCATTCAAACAGCCATGAACACACAACGTCACTTAAAGGACGAGCAGCGTCACCTGGCCATGGCGTGCCTTTGAGTCGGTAGCAGGCAATCAGATGTTGCTCATGAACTTGGTATGTCTCAAAGTGTCATCAGCAGACTTGCATCAAGACACAAAACTACTGGTAAAGTTTGGGACAGGCCCAGGAGTGGAGCCCCACAAGTGACAGACCACAGCGATGACCAGTACCTAAGGACCTACGCACTCAGACATCGTCATGCAACAGCCACATAGCTGCAGGCCCGTTTACGAGAGGTGAGGGGGACTAGGGTTTCCAGACAAACCATACACAACCGACTCCACCGCTTTGGCTTGAATGCCAGACGACCGTTGCAGGTGACTCCACTGTCACCAAGCCACCGCCGTGAACGTTTGCAGTGGGCACAAGATCATGTGACCTGGACAATGCAGCAGTGGTCTACCGTCTTGTTCACTGATGAGTGTCGGGTCACCTTGCACAGAAATGATGGTTGTCAGCATTGCTGGAGAAGGAGAGGTGAGCGATACGCTGAGCTCAACATGGTCCCCAGGGTTCCCTTTGGTGGAGGCAGTGCAACAGTCTGGGCAGGCATCACCAGTCAGCGCAAAACAGATCTGGTTATTGTAGATGGCTCAGTAACTGCACGCTCTTACCTCAGAGACATCATAGAACCCATCATCATCCCCCAATTCCGCCAGCACACCCCCAACTTTCTGTTCATGTATGATAATGCTCCACCACATTGAGCCAGAATTGTCACAGCTCGACTTCAGGAAATCAGAGTGCCTCATACGGTATGGCCAGCAATGTCCCCTGACCTGAACCCCATAGAGCACGTCTGGGACCAGTTGAAGCAGAGACCGGATGATCGTACCCCACCACCACATGACCTGGCAGAACTGCGTGTAGCACTTGTTGAAGAGTGGAATGCATTGCCTCAGAATAACATCATGAGGGTAGTGAGGAGCATGAGATGTCGCTGTCAGGCTGTCATTGTGGCAAATGGTGGAAACACCCATTACTGACAGTCAGGTTTTTGTTATTTGGGGCTATCTTTGTTATTGTCATAATTTTTGGGGGTGTAATGAATTAAACTAATGAAAAATATGTTTTTTTTCCATTCATTATTAGTTATATCAAAGGGAACTTTTACTTATTTCATTAAAATTCAGACCAAATAGGAAAAATACTCATGAATAACAATATCCGTAACTTATTGTGAGTAGTGTATATCTTTAAAGACTCCCAGTTCAGTGGCTCTTGACCCTTTAATAGATTACTACAGTATCTGTTGTCTGTGCTAAGCTTTATTAAAACTGATTTAAACAGCAAAAAGAGTGCAAATGAATGCATGAATTTCTGGTCGTGCATTTTATTTTTATTTTATTTTATTTTATTTTTTAGTGCAGTTAAGTGAAATGCCATGAATCTTAGTATTGCTTAAAACTTGCTTAAACTACTTAAACTGGGTTTACAATAACTAAAATACTTGGATACAAACAGAATGTAAATTCACTAATTAACAAGAATAAAATTATGTATCCCAGCTTGAAATCAAATTAAATCAACAATACCTGTGTTTTGCTGTATGACTTAAAAATGTATTGTAGGTTTTATCTATTTTTGGTCTATATTACATGACAATCAGATATTGTTTCTTCTCAAAATTTGTATTCCATTGTGACATCTATAATCATTGTTATAATTGTAAAACATGATTACTCCTATTTGTCATTGCAGTGTACACCAAGCATAATAACTGAAATACATTTTCTTTTTAGATACGAAAACAAATATGTGAAATTCTTCAAGGGAAAACCAGACTTGCCACCTGGTTTAAGCCCAGATAATGTTGCTCAGCCTAAAACTCAACAAAAATGTGAGAGTGATGCATCTGGTCCCTCCAAATCTGCAAAACGAAACATGAAACGCAAAGAGAAAAGGAGGCAGCAGCAGCAGACCGGAGCAGAGGAGGAGCAGGTGGATTCGGTTAGTCACGCTGTGGACAACATGACTCTTAATGAAAATGCAGTCTCTACTCCTGATAATTCTTCACCTGCTTCGGAAAAGGCCAAAAAAATCAAAAACCTGAAAAAGAAATTGCGGCAAGTTGAGGAACTTCAGCTTAAAGTGGACTCCGGTGAAATTAAACAGCCTTCAAAAGAACAACTGGATAAGCTAGCCCGGGCACAGGCTTTGAGAGAGGAGCTAGAGCAGTTGGAGAAGGATTTATAAAGCACTAAGGCGATGCCCAATTTTGGTAAACTTGCCTTCTTGAATCCTTGATGTACAAATTATTCAAGTAGTTCTGTTGTTAAGTAGAGCTGGAACAATTGATCAGAATCATTTTGACTTGTCAGCTAAAAATAGTATAGAATAATAGAGGTTGTTTCTATAAAAATATCTGGCATATATTAAAAAAAAAAAAAAAAAATTATAAAAGGAAATGTTTTAATAAAGACAATTGCCAGTATCAGTACCTACTCCCATCAGTATCTAGTTTTGATACTAGTTTTAGTTTCATTTAGTATCTATATCTGTATCCACTTTTTTACACCCTATTACATATCATAAAGGGTCAGTATTCTGCATCATACTGATTAAAAAAAGTTAAAAGATAAGTCCAAGACAAATTAGTTAATTTGCCACTTATATCTGTAGTTAAAAAAACATTGGAAAACATGTACAAGAAGCTCAGACTGCAACAGGAGACTTTAAAAAGCAACCACATAAAAAATAAACAATCAGTACAGTTGACATACTGGCACTGTAAACTAAACAAGCTACAAAAATTAATGCTCCACACTTGATTCATTTGTTGTAGCGGTCTCCCACTGTGGGGACAGGAACATAGAGGAGAGGGGCAAGTTTTTACCAATTGGCTCCCATTAATCAGTAAGCTTAGGGTTGAAGGAATTTAGGACTCAAAAAGGCAAGTTAACAGAAATGTGATGTGGCCCAAGTCAGCAGCCAACAGGGAGAAACTGCACACTCCAGCTCCTTGTACCTTAGCAGTAAATTATTTGTTACCATACATTCTCCCAACCTGTTTGCTACCCCCAACTCTCATATCATGCTAAAAGTAATTTTTACCAATACAAACATGAAATGTTGTTTCATTCACATAAACTGAAACCTGGACTTCTACCTGAAGCATCTACTGACAGCTGTGCTGCTAAGCTGTTTCAGCATGCTTCTCGCCCCACTATTGCCAGTAGAGGGTGACAAACAGTTATCCAAGTACTGTATAATACATTTTGAAATACCAGTGTAAAGGTGTCAGCATATGTATATTAAAAACTAAATGAAATCAAAGTATGAGACTTTTTAAGAACTATAAGACAGCAGAGGATATCTACAGAGCGGCAGCACACTTTTCTATGGACAACTTTAGACATGTGTTTTAAAATTGTCATTTGTTTGTTTTTTTACATTATGAACATTCAATTAAACCACTCATTAATCCTATGGTATATCTTTTTAATGATTTAATTGTTCCACTTTATAAACTCATGATTTCCTGTTGTCATGTTACAGACTACTAAAAAGGATGTGTGAGACACCTGCTGTAAGTTTTCTCGTGAACATAACATACATTAATGGCATTTTGAAATACTGTATATGGAGATACAGACCTAAGAGTCTTTTATTTGAAATCGTAATAAAAGGACAAAAGCAACTTCTGAAATATGGTATTAATTTCTATGAATAAAAAAAAAAAAAGTTTAAAAGTGACTGACAGGTTTTCATGTTTTTCAAATTGGTGGTATAGTGCTTAATAGTCACATTTTACCAGTGATTGTTTATTAGGAAAGTTTGGCAAAAAATATTTGAAATTTACAGGAAGAGGCTATGAGTTTTAAGAAGGAAGTTCTCTATATCCTCTAAAATTTCTTTCAAAATGCAAGAGATAATTTATGCTTATGTAACACTTGTTTACCAAAATGAAGGTGTTTTTGTGAAACTACTAAACTTCAATGAATGCCTCAAACCTTCTCAAATATCGCAATAAATACTGTACCATGTTAAAATGATGTTCTATAAGATTTGAAAAAGGTTTGATTCCTACGCAGTAGTTTTTTATACATCTTTGTTTTGGATAACTGGGTTGTTCTGGACACAAGCACATTATAATTAACAGTCTTTGTTTGTGGGAATGCATGTGGTTAGCTGTTTTGTTCATACAGCTGTAAGCATTAAGTAAGAAGTATGTTATTGTTCAGATTCGAAAGACATTCCTCACTTGATCTCACATAAATACTGAATGAGATACTGTATTTTCTGATTTAATTGCAATGACTTCAATCCATACATACCTACAGTACAATTAGTCAGTAATACTCTATTTAATCCAGTACTATGCTAGCCTGGGAATTCCCAGGCCTCTTCCGTTCGTTTCGAACTGGAAGGCGGCCTGGAAACTCGTCCAAGCGAGAGTCCCAGATTTAGGGCCCCAATCAGAGAGCGGGGGAGGTGTGGCAAGACGGTGACGCGTACTACATGACAAACGGAAGCTTGTAGTTTGAACTGACAACTGACATGATTGGCTATGGACTTACGTATACGCTCAATGATAGACATTCATAACGCTCAATAAACGGCCGTTGGCAATCGCTAACCACACCTCCGCTACGGGATTTTTCGAAGCGAGTTTCCAGACCCATATCTCACTTGTGATATGGTCAGGTGTTAACCAGACTAGTACTATGCATGAATTAAATACGATTAAATCCAGTCTAAACACAGACTATACCAAAACTAAAATGGGTATAAATCAGCACTTAACTAGGATTACTTCAAGGCCTGAATGAGCACTAAACCAGGTCTTTTTTGCCTATGTTTTACAGTTTTAAACAGCCCATTTTCTGATCTATGTTATAATGTTATCTTCATCAAAAACGTATGCGGATTTGTGTTTTGTTTCATTCACACATATTTAACACACAAACCCTGCATATTTAGTTCTCTCAAACTAGAAATACTTGTCCACATTGTGATGTCATGTCATAAAGGAAACACCCCACCTGTAGAATAATAATTTCAGACCTGGAATAGCCAATCTCTACTAAACAAAAGTTAGCTGTTAACTTGAAAACTACCACCTCATGACATCACAAGGTGGAACAGAGCATTTTGAGCTTTAGAAATGTAGACAAGACTATAAAGGATTACTCAAACATGTGTGAACAAAACAAACGAAATTGTGTGTAATATAGGATCTTTAAAGTAATATATTTTGCATTTATTATTATGTTACAGATGTTCACCCAAAGAGAAAACAAATATACATAATTCTTACTGTGAGCATGCTTGCCTCTCCACAGATCTAACCTATAACTTGGCCTGGTGGCATTACCTGCTTGTCTCTATGGAGGTAGATAATTGAAAAATTACCCAGGGCACCTTAAAAACATCACTGACTTCAATTTGTTTTAAAATCCACTATAACGTACTTCCCTTTATAGAATGATATACTACTTCCTATGGTGTCTGACATGCCTGAGCATAGAGCACTATTGTGTTGTAAGTGAATGAATTATGATTTGGTTTATTTCAGACAACACTTATTTGGCATTCCTTTTAAGGCTTTAGTGGTTTTGTGTCTAGCACCATCAGTATAAAATCTTCCTCCAGTCAACATGTACGACAACAACCAAGCTAATACGGGGAATGTGTAGTCTTGCAATTTTTTTATGTTAAGACCTTAAATCGAAAACATATGTGAATTTAAAACAATATTGTTTTACTGTTTTTACTTTTTAATTTTGCACAATGAATATGGGATGTACAAGATTGGAGCTACTGGGACTTGCAATTTTATTGCAAGTGGTTTTATCCTTTTCCATGAGAAGAGAAGAAGCAATTGTAAGAATTATGCACTGTTGCTTGAAAATATTTAACATTTTTAACTATCAAATTGACTTACTAGCTATGTTATTCTGTCTTCAATGGTCAATATTTATGAATGTACATTGTTAACTCAGGCATACTTGCAAAAATATGGCTACCTGCATATTCCATTGAGCGCTAATCCTCTTAACTATAGACGTGAAGAGTTGTCAAATGCAATAAGGTGAGTATGTGATATCATTGCTTTTGTTTTATAGTAATTTTAATTTTTGATCTAGATTGATAAATACTTTCAGCACATTTCAGAAGATCACAAACCTCCCAGTATCAGGAAGATTTGACGCAGCCACTTTGAGAATGATGGACCAACCTCGCTGTGGTTTGGAGGACGCCATCAGTGATAAGACTCTCAGATATCGCATTATGGGTGAGTGAAGCTATTTGTCCACTGATTCTATTCAAATAAAAACTAAAAACTAAATGCTCTTATAGTCATGTTTAATTGAGTAACTTTTAGGAAACTGCCATTTTAAGCTTTTAAAGTTTTAAAGGTCTTATATTTCCAAAATTGATTCTTGTGTCCTTTAATCAATGTTAGAATGTTGTAACCTAATCAAAAACATACCTGGAGTTGTATTTTGTTTCATTCACACATGTTTGAGTAACCTTTTATTATTAGTCTGTCTACATCTCTAAAGCTCAAAATGTCATGAAGTAGCAGTTTTCAAGTTAACAGGTAACTTTAACCTTTAGTTCAGTAGAGTTTTGTTTGGCTTATTTATTTAATGAAACCGGGACAGTGCACAAACTACATTAACCTTAACAGGAGAGATACATTGTGTCAGGTAATAATTGTAGTCCCTTGGCATCTTGATGTTATAGTTTATAAAATCAAGATTAGCAATTCCAGAAATTATCTAAACTATCCAAATGATTCTGGTGAAGGTGTAAGGAGTTTAAAACACAGTGGAGCACTTTGAGTATTACCACATGGCATCACAAGGTGAAACAGAGTGTTTTCTGTTTGAGAGAGGAAGCCTAAATATGCAGGGTTTCTGTGTTAAATGTGTGATTGAAACAAAAGGCAAATCCAAGTATGTTGTGTGTAAGAGGAAAAAACATTTGTTTTTGAACTTCATATATTGTTTTACTTTTTCAAAATTGTATTGTCTAACGTTAGGAAATACCACAGTTTGCATACTAAGTTTTTATCTGATTATAATTAATTAAATAATTGTTACTCCCTCTTTTGACTAGTACTTCAGTAATGGTAATAGTACTATTGACTATTTTTGGCCATGCTGTGCAGAGAGAAATCATACTTTGAACATACGTACATGTAAACATATGTAAATGTTTTAATATTTGACTATATACAGATCAATGAAAATCATACAGTGGCCTTGTTCACAAGCACACTAAAATCATCTTCAAGAATATTATGTAATTTCTGGAACTTTTATGATTATATCAATGAATTGCAAACTGTAGAATCTGACGTCAGAGGGACTATGGTCAGACAGAAATCAAATATTTGTACATGTCATTTGAATAATATTAACTCCAGAAACAGATTTTGGGTGTGTATGTAACCACAGCCAGTATAAAAAAGTTGAAAGTGATGACTTTCTCTTTGACTACATACAGCTCAGTGGAAGAAGTATGTTGTGCAGTATGTTTGGACACACAGAGCATAGATATGTTATACACACACTGAACATACAGTATTTAAAGGTCCCATGGCATGAAAATGTCACTTTCTGTGGTTTTTGAACATTAATGTGAGCTCCCCTACCCTGTTTAGGCCCCCCCCTTCATGGTTAAAAGTTGTGAAATGTCTAAACTGAGCATTTGCAATCCTTTTCTGCGTTACAAAAAGTGCCTGGAGGCACGTCCGAGTGTTTCTAGGCTTGGAAGTCCTTTATCTGAGCCTCTGGACCTTTGAACAGCAGTGGTTTAATTTTATTCTATGTGGAAATATGTTTATTTTTCAATGGAACGCTTGAAATCTCTCCCCCCGTGCAAAAACAAGGAAATGGATCAGCTGTGAGCTACAGCGGGGCCATGCCCCCACCTTCTACTATTGGCCAGCTTTTTTCCTCCTCATTTGCATTCAAGCAACAACTCCCATTATGACCTGTTCTGAGGGAGAAAAAAATACTCTTTCTCATCTTATCTCTGTTTCTCATGCACTGAGTGTTGATTTTGAAGAAGGATTCATTTACAGTATTAGGGAACCATTAAGGAGCCATATAAAAGCATCAAGAAGTACCATGTCATGGGATCTTTAAAATATTTAATAACCTTATCTTTGACTACATGCAGGTCGATGGAAGAAGAAATTTCTGACGTATCGCATCTATAACTTCGCCTCAAACCTGAGCCAGGGGAAGACACGCTCGGCCATTCAAGCCGGCTTCAGATACTGGAGTGAAGTGTCCCCTTTAAAGTTCAGCGAGCTGTACTCAGGGAGAGCAGATATCAAGATCTCTTTCCACAGGAAAGACAAGTCCTGCCCGGTCCCCTTCGACGGCAGAGGTGAGAGCTATTTCCTGGTGATTGTTTATTCATTTTAATTTCCCTCAAGAAAATGATTGATAGAATATAGTAAAAGGAAATGGTTTAAGATCGTGTATTGATCTGGCTTCTTAAATGCCTCTTCTCAACCCTCAGCTGTCATACTGAGAAGGGAATCAGTTCAAATGAGGCTGTAAACATTAGCTGCAAGCTTTAAAATTCATCTTAGTATATGAGTGTGTGACTTAGTGTGACTGTGAATGAGATCAGTGATTCTGTGGAAGGTGCAGAATGAGAAGAGTACTTCCTGGATTACCTAATGATGTCACAAGGTGGAACAGAGAGTTTTGAGCTCAGTAGCCCTAGTTTATATTAAAATTCTGGCACCTCTGAATGAATGTCTCTCCGCTCTAGGTCATGTTTTGGCCCACGCTGACGCCCCTGAGTCTGGGCTCATTCACTTTGACGCAGACGAGCTGTGGACAGAGGGGCGGAGCTCCGGGTCAAACCTGAGGATCGTTGCAGCGCATGAAATTGGCCATGCCCTCGGCCTGGGACACTCACAGTACTACAGCGCCCTCATGGCGCCGGTGTACAGCGGCTACCGCTCCAACTTTAAGCTCCATCCAGATGATATCCAGGGAATACAAGCTTTATATGGTACAAGAATATTTCTGCATATTTAAGATATAAGATAAGATAAGACTTAATTGATCTCACACATGAGAAATTCACTTGCCACATTAGCTCCAAGCAGTTTAGTGCAAAAAAAGTTAGAACAAAAAGAGAATATAGAAAACAATTGCACGTTCAGACTATATGGTGGAGTTATACAGTCTGATTGTGGTGGGGATCAAGGATCTGCGGTAGCGCTCCTTCTTGCACTGAGGGTGCCTCATTCGGCTGTATATAGTCCACTCACGTGTTTCACTTGTCCAGGTCCAAGTCACAGAGGCAGTGAAGACCATCCCCTTCCTTTATTATGCGTTTTACTACTGTTATATTTTTCTGAATGATACAGACCCTCCAGAGTGTCCTACAGATCTTACTTGATGTCTCCTCCTGGTGGGCTATGCCAAAAAACACCACAGAGGTCCAGGATGCACCTGAATCTGATCATATGTTTGAGCATAAGCTGGTATCTCTCACTGTGGAGGAGCACTGGCTCTACTGAAAGCTCTATTAAAAATGTTATCTCTGCTCAAACACTGTTTGGACTTTCCTGAGCTAAATGCATCATATGTATTGTTTCAGGAAAGCCTCAATCTTCAAACCCTGCCCCCGTCCCTCCAGCAGATGGAAGTGCTCCTGACCTCTGCAACATCAAACTGGATGCTGTCATGTTAGGTACAGGCCAACCTTTCTAATTTATTACACTTAAAAAATAAACAATGTAACTTTTTATTTGAAGCTAAATGCCCTGTATTTTCCCCAGGTCCAAGGGAGCAGACTTACCTCTTTAGTGGTCAGTTTGTGTGGACCAGGTCTGGCTCTGGGTCTGGGTCTGGTTCTGGTCCGGTCCGGGTCTCTGCTCTGTGGAAGGGGCTGCCAGGAGGTCTCAATGCTGCTGTGTACTCCCCGCGCAGTGGCAAGTCCTACTTCATCAAAGGTTTGTTATATTCTGCTCATATATTTCATTAACTAAGTGTCAAATTAAAGTTTCATTTTTTTAACTTAGTTTTTCTGCTGTGCTCCATAAATACTTTTTTTTATTTTTATATTTATGATCACAATAAATTGTAAAATGTATTAAATTTGGTAATTCTGATAAAAGTGTATATAATATGCTATTTATATTTAATTATTTTTTACTAGTACATTAAGTATGTTGTTGTTTTTTTTTAATTATGCAACTGAAATTTTCTCTCTTGGATCTAGAAAGTGTAAAAAATATCAAAGTAGGTTGCAGAACTGTTTACTTAACATGTACTCTATGTGCACTCATAGGAGACAAGGTGTGGAGATACTCTGGCTTCAAAATTGACCTTGGTTTTCCCAGACGACTGCACAACATCCCAGCTAACGTTGACTCTGCTTTTTATTCAAACAAAAAAAAGCTGGTCTTTTTAAAGGTAAAAATGTATTCATATTCAGCTTTAGTATTTGTTCTACACGCAAAACTGAAAGGCAATGGTTTAAACCCCAAACCATGTGCTTTTGTTGTGTCGATGGGCAAGACACTTCGGCCACATTGCCTAGTTGGAATGTGGTGTGTGTGTGTGTGTGTGTGTGTGTGATTGGTGGCAATGGCAAAGCTTTGCAGCCTTGCTTTAGACAGTCTACCCCAAGTTGTGTGTGTTAAGGTTTGGAGTAAATGAATAATGCACATAAATGACATGGCGTGACCAAAAAGCTATATAAAGTGTTAATAATTCCTTCATGTTGACCCCACTGAACCTGCTGCTGCTACTGCTGCTGCTGCTGCTGCTGCTGCTGCTACTGCTACTACTGCTACTACTGCTACTACTGCTACTACTGCTACTGTTAACTGCTGCTGCTGCTACTGCTGCTACTGCTACTGCTACTGCTACTGCTACTGCTAATCATAGTCTAGTAGTCTAATCTTTCAGAATGCAGGAAAGACTTGAGTCACCATCAGGGCACCATCATGTGTTACTGCTACTGCAACAATAATACTTTTTAATTACCGTATTAGCCCGAATATAAGATGACCCTGATTATAAGACGACCCCCTCTTTTTCAAGACTCAAGTTTGAAAAAAGACTTTTTGAACACCAAATTTAATTTTTATACAGAAAATAATTACAGTACATCTGAAACAAATGATTATAACAATATATTCGAGAGAAAAAGCATGTTATTTTGCCTCATTCAAATCATGCAAAATCTGTCTATCACATCTTAATATCTGAACATTTAAATATGTAAACTAAAGTGCAATCACATTTGTAAATGAATGGCTTCTGGTTTTTGAAATGTAAATAAACCAATCTACTGTGATAAAACAACAAAATTGCAATAACTGCATTAACCATCAAAGTGAAGTCTAACTGTAACTGTAGTCTTGAAACAAATCTGAATAAGGAAAAACATTGCAATAAAATAATGCAAACTGGTTTAAACTTGAGAGTAGCTGAGATCTGTCATGTCAGAACATTACTCCACAAACATCCTCTGCCTAGCTGTGCTCAGTGTCACTGTCCTCACTCCCATCCTCTGGCTCCACTGGGGAGTTCAGTTCAGCATTCGCTTTAAAGATATCTGGCGCCATCTAGCGTTGTGAATGGGTATAATGTCTAGACCCCGAATGTAAGACGACCCCCACTTTTTCAGTCTTATTTCAATGCAAAAAACATCGTCTTATATTCGGGCCAATACGGTATTTCTTACTTACTAACAGAAAAGTATAATTTATGCATAGATTGACTTAAGTATATCCATCCATCCATCCATTTTCTCCTGCTTGTCCGGGGCGGGAACGTGGGGACAACAGTCTAACCAGGGACTCCCAAACTTCATTCACCCTGGACACTTCCTCCAGCTCCTCCGGGGGGACCCCAAGACGTTCCCAGGCGAGCCAGAAGACATAGTCCCTCCAGTGTGTCCTGGCCTCCTCCCAGTGGGATATGCCCGGAACACCTCCTGAGGGAGGCATCTGGAACAGATGCCCGAACCACCTCAGATGGCATCTCTCGATGTGGAGGAGCAGCGGCTCTACTCTGAGCCCCTCCTGTGTGACTGAGCTCCTCACCCTGTCTCTAAGGGAGCGCCCAGCCACTCTGGAGGAAACTCATTTTCACCACTTATATCCGCAATCTTGTTCTTTCGGTAATTAACCAAAAGCTCATGACCATAGGTGAGGATAGGAACGTCGATTGACGGTAAATCGAGAGCTTTACCTTTCGGTTCAGCTCCCTCTTCACCACAACGGTCCGGTACAGCGACCGCATCACTGCCTGCACTGCGCTGATCCGCCTGTCAATCTCACGCTCCACCCTCCCCTCACTCATGAACAAGACCCCGAGATACTTGAACTCCTCCACTTGAGGCAAGGACTCTCCACCCACCTGGAGAGGGCAAGCCACCTTTTTCCGGTCGAGAGCCATGATCTCGGATTTGGATTCAAGATTGTTTATTTGTCATATACAGGATCAACACAAGGTCAACAATGCAATGAAATGCTTAGGATCAGAAGAACCATTGTCTCGCTAAGATAGTCAAGAAGTACTAATAGCATACAATAATAGTACATGGTTTTAAAAAAAAAGTGTTGCAAAAAGTGCAGGGGAAAAAGTAAATAATATAATTAAGAAAAAATTGTAATAAAATATTATAAAATACAAAGGTAAAGGTAGGATTAAATAAGGTATAAGTAGAGTATTTCACAGATTGCACATAATATAGTATAGTATAAGTATTGCACGTGGGTTATGAAGCAGGTTATTGCACGGGTAACAGCAGCATTTACAGTGAGGTAGTGACATACATGATACATTCATATAGAGCAACAGCATTAAACATATTATGCATTACAAAAAGTAGTTTAGTGCAGTATTATTGAGAGTTCAGTATTATTTTAGAGTATTATCCAGAGTTCAGTAGTCTGACAGCTGGGGGTAATAGCTGTCTTTGAGTGTTTTTGTGCGTGCTGGCAGGCTCCTGTATACCAGAGGGTAGCAGACGGAAAAGTCCTTGTGCAGGATGAGTATGGTCTGCCGCCGCCAGTGATGTCCTCTGCCGCTCGCGCCACCCTCTGTAGTGCTTTGGGGTCTGAGCAGTGCAGTTCCCTTACCACACTGTGATGCAGCCCATCAGCAGGCTCTCGATGGTGCACCTGTAGAAGTTTGTGAGGATGCTGGTGTTCATACCAAACTTTGTCAGGCTTTCTTAACCACAGTATCTGTATGTAATGTCCAGGACAAATCCTCAGTGATGTGTACCCCAAGGAACTTGAAACTGCTGATCTGCTCCACCTCAGCGTTGTTGATGAAGATGGGGGGGGATGCTGGTCTACACGCTGTCTCCTGAAGTCCATGATCATTTCCTTAGTTTTGCTGATGTTCAGAGAGGTTATTTTCCTGACACCAGCTGGTCAGTGATTTCACCTCGTCTCTGTAGGTGCTCTCGCGTTGTTAGTGATGAGGCCTAAGATGGCGGTGTCGTCGTCGGCAAACTTGAGGATGATGTTGGAGCTGTGCCTGGCGGTACAGTCGTAGGTGAACAGGGAGTCCCTGAGAGGGCTTGGAACATAGCCCTGGCATGCACCAGTGCTGAGGACACGTGTGGAGGAGAGGTGGCTGCCGATCCTCACCGCCTGTGGCCTGTTAGTGAGGAAGTCCCATTTCCAGCAGCAGATGGACGTCCCCAGGCCCAGGGCAGTGAACTTAGAGTTTGGAGGGGATTATGGTGTTGAATGCCGAGCTGTAGTCAATGAAGAGCATTCTCACATATGTGTTTCCTCTCTCCAGATGACAGAGGAGGAGCTGATCCTCATCCATGCCGCTTCACACATGGCTGCAAACCGCCCCATTTATATTTACTATTATATATTATAAATATATTTACTTATATTTACTTAAGTAAATTTATCTGATTATCTTCTTGTTTCAGGGCTCTGGGTATTGGCAATGGGATGAGTTTAAACCAGGAAACTTCCAAATCTACCCTCTGCCCATCAGCTGGTTATTTAAAGGGGCTCCCAGTAACACAGACGCTGCACTGACGTGGACAGATGGCAGTGTTTACCTGTTCAAAGGATCACAGTTCTGGAGAGTGGACCCAAACAAACAGAAAGTCAAAGGCTCTTCAGAGAGTATTGCTTCACGCTGGCTGCAATGTGACGACTGAGCCACCAGGGGGAGATAGGTGCTTTCCATAGGCATGCATTGCAAACCACCATGCATGAAATACAGGATTTGAGAGGAGTGAGTGAGATTTGGGAAACGTTGAGTAAGCTGTCCCTAAGGTTCAGATCGATGAATAATTAGCACAAAAACGACAACAAAGCACGTCACTGAAGCCCATGAATATAAAAGCAAGGATAAACATTATTCACTGCAAAAAATATACAATTCTGTTTAATTTTTTAAATAATTATAGATTTTTAAATTGATTTATTGATTGATTGATTTTTTTTTTTTTTTAATCAGGTTCAATTTCTTAACAGCTAATGCTCTGAAATTGCAGTTTTAGTTATTTCCAATGTTTTCAGTACAATTTGACAAAGTGAGTGATAGTCAGTTAAAAAGTGCCGTTTTTTTTAAGCTTCCTGCAAAAATAGCCCATTTGATTCTGAACTCCTAATAATGGATGTCCAAGCCAGGCAATAACCCAAAATAAGCTAACAAATAAAGCACAGACTTTTATTTATTTAAAACATATTTACAAAGCAGTTTTACAATAATTTGCACAGTAAAATATATTAAGAATGACATTATTACATCGTATTTGTCTGTTAAGGTATAGACACACATCAGACATAAATGCATAATTCTGCATCAACTTTCCAAAGAACTGAAAGGACAAAAAGCCTGAGGTGCCATCTTTGAACTGTAGAGATGCTTGTTTGGGGTTTTGAGGTTGACCTTTGTTTGATTGACACTTCCTTAACATTGCTTTAAAATTTATTAAATATTCAAGAGACACAAGCACTCTGGTGATTTGAGGCAACTCCCAGAGATACTCTAAATATGCCTGAGCACTGTGTCAGGCCAGAGACGGAAGCACCAACACTAATAAATAAAGTAAGCTTTGTGTACAGGCCGTGATGGTTGTGCTTTTTGTTTATGATTGATTTAACTATCATCCTATTTCTGTCTTTGCCAAATAAAAAAAAATATATTATTTTTATTATTTCAGCGTCTTTGAGTGTCTTGAAAAGCGCTTTATAAATAAAATGTATTATTATTATTATTATTATAAATAAATGAATTTATCTCTTCTTGCTTTTGTATTTTATTATAGGCTATTGTGGCATCAGTTTATGAAATTGTTAATCCTAAGTAAATTTGTCGATAACGCTTTTATTTTTAGTCTAAAACGCACATTTAAATCTTAAAATTCAGCTAAATGTTTCAATAATTTGGTGATTTTTAAAGTTTCAGAAACTGATTTTTCAGTAAAATCATTGGATTGTGGTCATTAGATAGCTGATTAGCCCCCAGCAAGCTTTTAAACTTTGACTATGTATTTATTTTTCTGAAGGTCTTTGGGGAAAAAAATCAATGGGTATTTATTTACTTTACTGACTACTCCCATCTGGAAGATATCATAACAACATATATAGTATTTGTGTAATCCCTTAGTTGTCCGGATGGGGTCTATAGCGTTACATTTCAAAGTCTCTTCAAATTTAATCTTGCAAGATACTGTGTTTTCTTCTCAGACAACAAAAACAGGAGAGGAGGTGGTGAGAGGAACCATGGATCCTGTCTCAAAGTCAAAGTCAATGAAAGTGTGAGTGATGGTGCTGACGCTGCTGCAGGATGAGCCAGTGCCCAAATGCCGCTCCTGGACACTCTGGATGTAACTCTATGGAAGAGTGAGAATATATTAACCTATAGGATACTAGAAATATTACAAACAAGTATAGTCTGGTATACTGTTGAGGAGTAGGCTAAGACCCAAAATTGTTATATGTTTTTTTTAACACGTGTTAGTCAACGAATCAGTTTTGTGTAATTTAGGACGTTTATATCCCCTTTAGATTTTTTGTTTCATATTTACAAGTATATAAAAACAAAATGTACTTATTAATAAACCTGACTGACCGGAGCTAGCACGTCGCCTGCGTAACGTTTGAGCAGTGGAGGTCGGCGTTTGCGGTGAGGTTGTCTTCCTGTCTGCACAAAGTGTCTGTGCCTATGGACCTGTTTCTTCTCTTTCTTCTGAAAAACTGGACACACAAAATAGGAGGCAAGATCAAAACAATGTACCGACAGTGCAACAGGTAAATTAATGTAACAGCCCGACATGCATCAAATTTTATGGCCATATTGCACTGTAAATAGAAATAAAAGCAATTCAGCCCCTCTGAAGATTCAAAGTTCTTCTGTTGCCAGCAGCACTATAAAGTTTGAGTAACCTGAGAAAAGTCTGGTGAAAGTGTGTGCTCTTTAAAAACACAGAGTAGCTCTAACCTTAAAGGCAAAGTAACGTTATTTTACAATCTGAGCCTTCTTTCAGTAATAAAACAAGTCGTTTGACTCACCCATATCACGTTCGTGTCATTTGGAGCTGTTTGAAGAAAGTTATGTTGTAGCGTATCCTTTAGCATTTGTATTCGGGGCATTACTTTGCGGTCTCCAAATAACACAAACTTTAGCACTTTTCAAATCATAGAAGCCCGATGTCTTAATGTAAGAATTTGTTTGAAGCAAAAGTGGCCTGTAATCCGAAATTTATCCATAGTTTTCAGCTTTGCGTTTCATGTTTGGGTCCCGGGAGCAGTCCGCGCATGCGCACTGGCGTCCTCATCTACTCGAAACTATGGCTAAATCTCGGATTACAGGCCACTTTTGCTTCAAACGAATTCTTACATTAAGACATCGGGCTTCTATGATTTGAAAAGTGCTAAAGTTTGTGTTATTTGGAGACCGCAAAGTAATGCCCCGAGCATATGATACAGCACCATGTTAACGGATACGGGATCATTACTAGAACAGAACGGCTCAACATAAGTTCTGCGATACTGCTCCAATTGACAGAAAAATGCTATGGGTGAGTAAAACTACTTGTTTTATTGTCGAAAGAAGGCTCAGATTGTAAAAAAACGTTAATTTGCCTTTAAACAGGGCTCTCAAGTCTCACGCATTGAGAGTGTGACACACGCAATTCGCAATTCACACGCCACACATGGCATTTCTCACGCACAGCGCTTCTGTGCCCAGAAAATCGGTTAGATAATGCAGGCACCGCGCGTTTTCAGCCGCTCCTCGGGAAAAATAGTTCACTCGCACCCTCCCCCCCGCTCCTCGGAAATTACGCAGTCTCACGCACGACCCCGCTCAAAACTTGAGAGCCCTGCTTAAAGGTCCCATGGCATGAAATTTTCACTTTCTGAGGTTTTTGAACGTTAATGTGAGCTCCCCTACCCTGTTTAGCCCCCCCCGGCTAAAAGTTGCGAAATGTGTAAACTGAGCATTTGCGGCCCTTTTCTGCATTTGAAAAAAAGACAGCTCAAACGGGCGATTCTGAACAAGGAAACTTTCTGACGTCACACGGAAAATGCTGTTCCACCCCCCGCCTGTGTTTCTACCCACCATCTCTGTAAATCACGCCCAGAGAGTTTGGACCGCGAATGAGCTACGCAATGCGAGATGTGTTTTTTTATTTGCCTGGAGGCACATTAGAGTGTTTCTGGACCTCTGAAACAGCAGTGGTTTAATTTTATTTTCTGTGAACATTTGTTTTTTTCATTGAAACGGCTCTTCTTTCTTCCTTTGCGCTTACACACACGGAAGTGGTGCCAGCGCACAGCGCACTGCTAGAGAGGAAAGAGTAGTCTGGTTAACACCTGACCATATCACAAGTGAGATATGGGTCTGGGAGCTCGCTTCGAAAAATCCCGTAGCGGAGGTGTGGTTAGCGATTGTCAACGGCCGTTTATTGGGCGTTATGAATGTCTATCATTGAGCGTATACGTAAGTCCATAGCCAATCATGTCAGTTGTCAGTTCAAACTACAAGCTTCCGTTTGTCATGTAGTACGCGTCACCGTCTTTCCACCCCTCCCCCGCTCTCTGATTGGGGCCCTAAATCTGGGACTCTTGCTTGGACGAGCTGCCAGGCCGCCTTCCAGTTCGAAACGAACGGAAGCGGCCTGGGAATTCCCAGTCTAAGGAAAGAGTGGAGAGTTTGGCCACGCCCCCACCCACTCCTCTGGCCTATCTCTGTCCTCCTCATTTGCATTCAAGCAACAACGCCCAGAATAAGGTGTTCCAGAGCGATATTTATGACTCTTTCTCATCTTATCTCTCTTTCTCATGTACTGAGTCTTGATTTTGAAGAAGGATTCATTTACAGTATTAGGGAACAATTAAGGCGCCATATAAAAGCATCAAGAAGTACCATGTCATGGGATCTTTAACACTTCTGGTATGCCCCTAGTTTGTTTCCATGGAGATGTTATTACCTTATCTACAGTGTTCTTCAAAATGGCATTAAATTGAACTCCAGGCCAAGTTTTTCAGTATGTTTTAAAAGTAATAAAAACCTTCATATTTCATAGAGATATGTTTTACACTGGAAAATGAAAGCAATAGAACCTCAAATAAACAGCCATCAGAAAAGTTAGGCAGTGCGCCTTTAAAAATGCAGAATAGAAAAATAACTACTGGTAGGTTGTGCAATCACTAAGTATAGCATTATTACATTTCAAGAGTGATTAAGTGTATAATTCCTCTTTTAATTTGACCTTAAATTGTTGTAACTCACCTTCTTTTTGTAATAATTCCCTTGCTGTCCACTTCCACTGCACCATTCCCCCAATCAGACTGAGCAGAGGGCATATCCCAGCTACAACCCAGTCAAACCAGCAGAGATCGTGAGCCGAACCATGATGAAAAACCCCATACACCTGACCTGGCAACTCAAATGTCCCAATAATATAATCCACACAGAGCATGACAGTCAGTGCCCCAAAGACACTGGTGTACAGTATCATGAACAGTTTATGCCAGAGGAGCGTGAAAACAGCAGTGACAATCCCCAAAGCTAATATTGTTCCAACAGAAATCAGTTCTGAAGAAATCGTCCAAAATTGTCCAACCAAAACAAGAATAAAAAGGCAAACCAGGCTGCCCAGCTGTAGTCCGCTCAGTATATATCCAATGGCAGAAACGAGCATGGTAATAAGACCACACAGGACCCCCACGCCCAACCCAATGCCCGCCTTTGTCTCCAGGCTCAGGTGGGAATCCAGACCTGGTTCCATATGGTACACAAAGAGCACAGCGGCTGATCCAAACAGGAACCCAGAGAAAAACAGAACCATCTTCAGACAGCGGTGTCCTGGAGAGAGAAGGGGAATGTGTTAAATACTGTAGCTTAATGTTCAACACCTGTCCATAGGAGGCTTTTCCAGTATGGCTATGCCTCTGCTGTAGGGAGTATTATAGCTCTGATGACATAGGCCAAGATAACAAGGACTGAGCTGGCAATGAGAACCCTTAGTACAGCACAGAAAGGCAATTTTTCTAACAGTTATTAAAGTATATGAAAACAAATGATAGTTCTATCTGTTCTATAGACCTAGAGTACTTTGGTCAGTATTATGAATGTGCAAGCCTAAATAAACATTACCTTAAATTTACCTTCACTAGACCTGGAGCTTTAAATGGAAAATAACTATATTTCAGAACATCACATTTTTCTATAGGTCTGTGGTAAAATTACTATAGTTGGGGAAAAAATATGTACTGTTCCTGTATAAAGCAAAATTTTAAAAAGCCATAAAACCAATGAGAACATTTGATCTGTCTTCATTGCTCAAAAAGCAAACAGTTAGGGCAGGGAAATTCTCTATAAACATAACAGTGTCATTATAATCTGAAGACTTGTTCATATGTGTGTGTCTATTTGTGTTTGCCCTTTAAATGAGTAACTTTAGGCTGAAGTTTACTGTGAACATTGACACCAGTGCACATGTGTTTACCTCCTCACATGTTTTCAACTGTGCAAACATTGTGCCCTTGAACCAGTGTTTTCAATCTCAACCCTGTGCTCACAGACCTCTGATAATACTACTCATTATGTCACTATGGATTGTTGTTAATTTAGATTACAGTTTTTATTATATTCTTCCAACAGATGAAGTCCAAAATGTTGAGTAATTTTAGTATGTTGAAGCAATAGGTGCCCTCTGCAACAAAACTATTGCTCTTAGAATTTTCCATATAAAGCTCACGATAAAACTTTGTGATTGAGGTATCACAATATTGTTCAATGTTTTTAATCCTTTGTATGATGTCAGTTTTATATTAAAATCCCTAAAAAACGTCATTGGTAACAATTACAGTCGTGCAAATGCTGCCTCAGTCAAACCCAAACACATCAGATCCAATGCCATCTACCAACCTCTCCTCCTGCTCCAGCTCTTGGCCCTGCCTGCTTGTGCTCTGATCAGCCTGAAACCTGGCACCCACTGGGCACCTGCACGGTCAGCTGATCAAGCCTCTGATCAAACTATAGTGCTCTGGAACTCAGTAATCTGAGGTTCCTGTGTAGTTCTAGTAGATCTTTCATTTGAAGTATTCATTTTGCCCCTTTTTTGGTCCGACTAGCCCTCTTTTTACATAAGCTTATATTTTGGTTAGTCAGTCATATATTTTAGACCTGGTGTATTTCCATATTAAACTAGTGATTTAGTTTTATATTAGACTAGTGATTTACTAACCTAGATTTTAGAAATTTGGATCCATGTTTTTAGAAAAACAACCAATCACAACAACACATATTGAGTGATTAAAAGTCCCCAAATATCCCCATTATAAGACAAATCACGTATTCTAACTTTATATTTTTGGAGAATGTCTCACCCCCAAGCCTATTTTTCTTCAAAAGCAGTGCAGTGTATCAGGACAAGATATAGACTCACTTTTAAGAAAAGATAAGATTTCCAGATGGATTCAGAAACACCCAGTTAATCTAAAAGTCTTTAAGTCTAATGTTGAAAAGCCCAGTGTATATTTTCTATTACTTCATACCAAAATTGTAGTTCACTTTTTTTTTCCATTCAGTATTTTAGATATTTTTTTTTTCAGGTGATGCAAAATATCATAAACAACAAAACCAAAAAACTGCTTTTTACCAAGAGTGCCAATATTAGCAGGCTTTTCACCCACATTGCTTAGTTTGAAAGATTGGTGGGGGTGGTTTTAGGGGCCAATGGCATAGATTGACAGCCTCACTTCCGTCAGTATGGCGTGAATGAATAACTACAGTGTAGCGCACTGAGATTCTTCAACAAGCATGCAAAGCACATTTTTACTGTAAAAACAACTTTCCTAATAACCTGCAGAGTAAACACAGGTTGAAAAACATAAAAATAAATGTCTTATTAAGTACAGGTTCATAAAAATTGTATACCTACCAAAAAAGCAATAGATGAGTCCAAAGGAGAAACACAAGGAGCAGACGATGGAGGGGATGACTTCATACATGATGTTAATCTGCAGAGAGCATGAGTCCTCTGCCAGGCCCAGTGCAGGCTCCACAGTCACAAACTGAGCAGTGACGGCGGCCATTCTTTAGACTTACTGTATGAGTTATTACTGAAGCCACATGTATGTGTTTTTCCTTTGTTCACTCACACAGTATGAAGTTCCTGCAGATCTTTTCCATCAGAGGAAGCTGGTGTGTTTCCTCTGCACCTGCACAGAGCAAAGAGAGTGCAGTTATCTAAAGACCGAACTCAGTCTCTGTTTTCAGAGGGTCAAAAGGAAATCATATAGCTGATACATATTTTGATGAGACGCACTGTCAGTAACCATTCAGTTGGTAAGTTACTTGTGCACTTGCTGAGGAGAAAACAATGATTTTATTTCATTTTATTAAATTGATATCAATGACTCAAATTCACATTGTAGTTGGCAAACTGGTTTCATTAACAATGTATTGAAGCTAAGTGAATGTGAGTAATGCTGCAAATTGCACTTAAAGAAATAACATTTAAACACAAATCACAAAGTACCACTAAAGAAACCATGGATGAAGAGAATGTCACTCTAAATAAGAATGTTTTTTTAATTTCATATTTTTAAGATGATCTAGCGCAAATATTTTAATGATATCTGTAAAAATATATATACCCTTGTTTAACTTAATATTTAAATGGAAAAAGTAAGGTAACGTATCGTTTTTATAATAGAGCTAATACAAATTTTCACAAGTCAAACCCAAAACCACTCAAATAAAGATTATACTTGCAAATAAAAGTAATTTTAAGTCTCATTTTTACAGCCAGTGGTTCCCCTCTGAGTGTATTGTATAGTTTTCCTGATTCTTTTGTTCAAACAGGAAACAGATGAGGAAATGACCCAGTAACTTGAGCACGTGTTGTTGTGGCTATCTGGACACACAATATTCAGTGCACTGAGCTAGAATTTCAAAAACATAAGAAAACTACCAACAATATTACTTTTTTTTTTTTTTAATCTAAAAGGAAATCTAAATATTTGTTTCAGGTTCATGTGCTGCTGTTACCTTGCCATATGCCCCCCATGTGTTGTCCCAGTGCATGGTAACGTGAAGAACTAATCCGTGCTAACAGATCAGTAATCTAAGTGGTATTAGCAGATTATCTTAAACAGAAGATGATCCTGTTGCCTTAACTACACTGCACTGTCCTCACGTGTGTTTCTACTTGCACTTTCTACAGGATCGCATCACAGAGAGGACTACAATTTTGTACAATTATATAATGCACAGAGCTTAGAATTTAGAATTTTTATTTGATCATAGTTTTATGTTGCTCATTGACAATATATATGTATATTTTTGTAATGGTGATACATAATAATCAGACAAATAAAAATGTATTTTTTTTGTTTAAACTTTACTTAAGTATTTTTTTATTGTTATTCAGGACAGCTGACTATAGAGCTGTATATATTGTGTTTGACCTTTACTAATACTTTTACCCAGTTTAATAGACAAATGTTGATTGGATACTCAAGAAGTTCAGATTTTTGTTTATTATGTTCCAGAAAACACATCTTAGTAAATGAAGCACCTCTATTTCAGTAGACTGTTGTGATAAGTGAATTTCTCCACACGTGAGGTAAATTGCTATCCTAATAGTCAAGTATCATATAGACAATAGACAAAAACAAAAACAAAACAAAACAAAACAAAACAAAACAAAACAAAAACAGTGCATATCCATACCTGAGAGAGGCATTTCTGGAGCTGGTTGTTGTAAAGTTTGTCCCTCGTGTTTCTGCACAGCTCAGACTGGTGCTGTCCTTCTGTGTGTGACCATAGACTGTGTACATGTGTGTGTGTGTGTGTGTGTGTGTGTGTGTGTGTGTGTGCAGCTACAGCAGCCCCGGTCACTGCTAAAGTCCAGACCTGAACCAGAGCTAACCACCTCCAAACAGCAGGGGGAGACTCAACTAAATCCAGTTTTTGAGGTTCTCAGAGATTACAGTAAGGGTCTTGCATTTGTATAAATAGCTAAACTTCTCAAGATAAGATAAGAGGACCTTTATTTGTCCATGGGAACATTTCATTAGGCCTATCACAGTAGGCTACAAGAATAATCCACTTAAAAACTTTTTAAATTACTTAAAAATAGACTTTTTCTTTTTAGTTTGTCATAATATTCTCATAATATATTCATTCATTAAAGAAGACATATTGGGCTTTTCTCTACTTTATGGCTCTCATGCATTATCTCCAAATACAACTTTGAGTGGGTAAGTGAGAGAAACAATTATAACATGATTAAAAGCTCTAAAAAGTTCATTTCCATAATAGGTCTACTAAGTGCTAACTTGTGGTGAACCTTCTTTCTTTTTTATTATTTTTTAGAATTGTTTCCATAAAGGTTTATTGATGATACTGTTTAACTATTCTAATGCAACAAAAACTTAGACTTAGATTTAGACTTAGACTTTGTTTTGCCCCAAAGCACAACTACTGGTCAGAGCTGTTAATAAAGTGAAGGGAATAAAGCTAGGGTACCTACAGTGAGAGAAAGAAGTAGGTACTTTAATCTACCTTAGTTCTCACAAACCCTTTGGCATATCATTAGTATTCACACGCATGGATTTTTGGCGACATGTACAGGTGTAGAGCAGTTTTTAAGACAGCAGGTGAGGCAGGGTGGTCATTTGCCAAATTTGGGTCAATCACGTTAGACATTTGCTTATATTTTTTACTTACTATTTTTGCTTATATTATTTTACCCACCTGAAACAGTTGATTTGTCATCTGAAACTATAGTTTACTGTTCATTTAAGTGAAATAGAGTTTGCAAAGAAAATTCCATGTTTATTTTTTCGAAAAACACAGCACAATGTTCTGCTTTAACAATATACTTAATGGTAGGAATTTGTTTAATCATTTATGAAAAAAATGTTGGGTACTTCAGCTTTAGTATTATTGTATGTATTTTTGGTTTGCTAACAATTTATGACCAGGGCCCTAAGTGTCCTCTCAGCCTGAAGGGAATTCAATGAAGAGTGAAGGAGGAACAGAGGAAATGGCAAATACAGCCAGAGAGAGTAGCCTACTTTGGTACCAGCTGTAGATTGGTCCCATATAACTTGAGGGTACAAGACTCGTATAAGAAGATGGATCTCTATGGTCAAATGAAGCTCGGATGCAGTAATAGAAATGGGGCTTTCATCATTCTCTTCCCTCCTTTCATTGTTGCCTCACTCAACCAGAAAAGAGCAATCGGACCAAATGGACCTTTAACTGTGTGAAGAATCCCTCAGTCCTTGAACCACCTTTAAGTGGCTCAAGACATGATCAAAAACCTTGCGCTAATTTTAGTCCATCCATATCAGAAAAAATAAAGAACAAAAATATTACAGACTGAAAAACATATTTTTTTGCAGAATTTCTGCAGAATTAATGAGCAAAAGACTATACGCTGTTAATCTAAGGTGAGAGAAATTCTATTTTGTTCAATATGATAGGGGACCTATAAGCTCTTTTGTTTCACATGCATCACTGAAATAAACAAATCTGGTTGCACTATACTGTCTGAATCACTTGCCAGGCAAAAAGGTCCCAAGCCCTGCAAAATCATCAAAATATATTACATTAGAAAATCATCAAAACTGACAACAGACCAAACTTTTTCTTATTTTTTTTCCCCGTTTTTTATTTTTGGTCAGTTTGGGCTCTTATCATACAAGCTTTCATGTGAAAACAACAAAATGGTCCACTCTGCACTGAAAGATGCTTTAATATTAAATTTAATCAACTTGAAACCATAGATTTATGGGACATTGTCTGTTTTCTCAAAATGCATCATATACTGTAGAAGGTATAAAGAGCAATATTTTTATGAATAACTTAATTCTGACATCAGATTGGATCCTATAATTTTAAATCATAACATTGGGAAACATGGCTACATCCAAGTCATTATCATTTACCTGTGCTCTCTGTATAAGCTCATCACTGTGAAGACGGCTCTAAACAAAAAGAGACATACACGTCCTTTTGAGAGGAGCTAAATGAGCCTCCTGCACCTCCTACCTCTGCTCTTTGATTCTGTCTGTGTCATGTGACCAGACAAGAGCTCTCCACATACACTCATAGAGTTTACAAATGTATTATTCATCACAGAAGAAGAAGGGTCCTTTGTTTCTCTATTACAAATGATATAACATGTATTATAGAAGCTCATGCTTTACTGTCCAATGGTTTATTCATGTGTCTTTACAGAGAGGTATAGATGTAGTTAGGCTGAAATGCAGCAGGTCTACTCTTTGGAACTGCAATACAATAGGTATAATAACATTGGCAATGTGAGGCATTCTCATGCTAAATGTAGAATTTCATTAACATCTTAGGCACATGCAATTTGAACCTTAATTAACATTTTTGGTTGAAGGAACTGAGTCAAAAGGCAAAAGGCTCTTGATTTACCAGTCAATCTTCATCCCTACTCTCACCTACGGTATTCACCTATGGTCATGAGCTTTAGGTAATGACCAAAAGAACAAGATCGCGGATACAAGCGGTCGAAATGAGTTTTCTTCTCAGAGTAGCTGGGCGCTCCCTTAGCTATAGGGTGAGGAGAACACAGGAGGAGATAGGGTGAGGAGCTCCTCCTGTGTTCTCCTCACCCTGTCTCTAAGAATTTCTGCTCCTCCTTGTTGAGAGAAGCCAGTTGAGGTGGCTCAGGTATCTGTTCCTGATGGAGATTGGCAGCCTCATCTCCCTCAGTCCACCCCAGGCAGATGTGGCTTACTACCGAGTATGGAGTGAATGGATACTGCAATGAAAGTACTTTGGGTGTCTTGAAAGATATGAAAATCATCTATATAATGTAAACGCATCTCTGAGCCCAGAGGAGCTTTCATTTGTTTCTGTAGGTTAAGTTTTTTTCTTTGCTATTTATAGCCCTTGTTGACATCTCTTGTGTGGAAATAGCTCTTTCTATATCTTACTATATCTTATCTTACTTGTACCATCTTATGTTATAATACACTTAGGCTGGACTTTAATGAACAATACTATCACAGTCTTTTGTTGGGGATGAACACCTGATGATCTTGTACTGTACTGACCCTACTTTAAAGTGAGACACAGCTGTGGTTGTTTGAGGTATACTGTTGTCATGGTGATAAAATGTTAAACTCCATATACTGATATTAGAGAAAAGATTCTGATAAAAAAAATGCTCTGTTCCACCTTGTGATATCATGAAGCAATAGTTTTCAAATTAACAGCTACTTTTTACACTTAGTTCTATAGAGATTGGAAATTCCAGGGATGAAATGATCCAAAGGATTCTAGTGAAGGTGTATGGAGTTTAAAAACTACAGTGGAGCATTTCCTCTATCCTCTGACATCACAAGGAGGAACAGAGTAATTTCTGTTTGAGAAAGGAACTCAACCTTAATGGGATTTGCATGTGAAACATGTAAGTTAGGTTAACGAGAGATTGAGTTCAGAATTCATTGACAAATATGTCTTTCAGGTCTACCAGCTGGTGCTGTAAGACAATTATCTCCATTGCAGGGTATCCATACTGGGCTCCTGTCAGCTTGGTTGCACATCACCTGCAGCTAAAAATACAAACTTTTGACACCTACAATAATTGAATCTTCCACAATGTTAAAGGTTTGTCAGCTCTACGATGTAAAACTGGAAAACTGAAAAAGGTTTATTCAGTTATTTTTTATTATATGACCTGATGGTGTTGTGGCCTCTCTGTGCAAACTTTGACCACACTTAAAGAGGTTAAAAAAATGATGAAAAGTGCAAGGTTTTTCTTATGTTTCCTGTCTTAAAGACTTAAATTGCATTGTATATTTATTGAAAATGTGTACATTTAATCCTGGAGTCTTGGCATTGCTGTGAATGGGTGATTTGTCTAATTGGATACCAAAAATCAACACATTAAATACTTTTTCCATCTAGGTTTAATTTTATTACAAATTAATTCACTTTTTTACAAACACTGAAATCTGCCATTATTCAACATTGATACTGAATAAAAGTGCAAGTCCATTGTAATATGTTGTCTTTACATCATTATTGTGTATGAATTGTTTAGAGTAGCATTGTTACGCTGCAGTAGTGGACGGACCCAAAAAATGGACAGCAGACCAAAAATGCAAAAATTAAGAAAGTGGATTTATTACACAAAATAGGTTGTAGGCAGAAACAAGGCGAGAGCTGGAGTGGTCCAGGGCTGGAGACGGGAAGCAGCAGGCTGGAAGCAACAGGGAACACTGGAGGCAGAAAAACGGGTTGGTTACAAAAAACATCCAAAACAAGGTAAGTAGCAAACGTAGTTTGAAGTAGCCAAGAAGTTCACCGTGTGAAGATGTACAACAATCTGGCAGAGTCTCTCTGGTCAGCTGGAGTTAAATGCAGGTGGATGTTGATTACCAGCAGGTGTAGGAAATCAGTGCCAGGAGACTCCGCCCAAAGACACACAGGGAAAGATAGGAGGGAGGGGAGCACGGACCACAACAAGCATATATTATAAAAAGGTGCACATAAAGCTTTTCTGGCAAGGGTCAGCCACTTACTGACCTTCCATGGATATATTATTATTTTGCCTGGAAGTTTCCACAGTATGGCATTACACATATCTATCATGCCTCCATACTGTAGATATATAACATGCCAAGCAAAATAATGTTTCCATGGGAACAAGCAGGTGTACCTGCCACAAGGAAAGTTACCCAGTGTACCTTTAATTTCCTGTTCCCTCACTCATGCTCATTAAAGATGCTGTTATAGAATCATTTAACAACTTAACAACATTAGTCCACAATAATACAGATACACTCCATGTACACTCTCTCTATATAGGGAAGGCATTAGCTCAGTTGGTAGAGCGTTTGTCCACTGACCCACAGGTTGGTTGGTATGATTCCAACTACCACAGATGAACGCTGCCATTGTGTCCTTGGCCCCCCGGTGTCTGCGTGTACACACACACACACACACACACACACACACACACACACACACACACACACACACACACACACACACACACACACACACACACTGCTCAAAAAAATAAAGGGAACACTTATACAACACAATGTAACTCCAAGTCAACCACACTTCTTTGAAATCGAACTGTCCACTTAGGAAGCAACACTGATTGACAATCAATTTCACATGCAGTTGTGCAAATGCAATAGACAACAGGTGGAAATCATAAGCAATTGCCAAGACACACCCAATAAAAAAGTGGTTCTGTCGGTGGTGACCACAGACCACTTCTCAGTTCTGATGCTTTCTGGCTGATGTTTTGGTCACTTTTGATTGCTGGTGGTGCTTTCACTCTACTGGTAGCATGAGACGGAGTCTACAACCCCACAAGTGGCTCAGGTAGTGCAGCTCATCCAGGATGGCACATCAATGCAAGCTGTGGCAAGAAGGTTTGCTGTGTCTGTCAGCGTAGTGTCCAGAGCATGGAGCCGCTACCAGGAGACAGGCCAGTACGTCAGGAGACGTGGAGGAGGCCGTAGGAGGGCAACAACCCAGCAGCAGGACCGCTACCTCCATCTTTGTGCAAGGAGGAACAGGAGGAGCACTGCCAGAGCCCTGCAAAATGAGCTCCAGCAGGCCACAAATGTGCATGTGTCTGCTCAAACAGTCAGAAACAGACTTCATGAGGATGGTATGAGGGCCTGACGTCCACAGGTGGGGGTTGTGCTTACAGCCCAACACCGTGCAGGATGTTTGGCATTTGCCAGAGAACACCAAGATTGGCAAATTCGCCACTGGCGCCCTGTGCTCTTCACAGATTAAAGCAGGTTCGCACTGAGCACATGTGACAGACGTGACAGAGTCCGGAGACGCCGTGGAGAACGTTCTGCTGTCTGCAACATCCTTCAGCATGACCGGTTTGGTGGTGGGTCAGTAAGGGTGTGGGGTGGCATTTCTTTGGAGGGCAGGACAGCCCTCCATGTGCTCGCCAGAGGTAGCCTGACTGCCATTAGGTACCGAGATGAGATCCTCAGACCCCTTGTGAGACCATATGCTGGTGCAGTTGGCCCTGGGTTTCTCCTAATGCAAGACAATGCTAGACCGCATGTGGCTGGAGTGTGTCAGCAGTTCCTGCAACACGAAGGCATTGATGTTATGGACTGGCCCGCCCATTCCCCAGACCTGAATCCAATTGAGCACATCTGGGACATCATGTCTCGCTCCATCCACCAACGCCAAGTTGCACCACAGACTGTCCAGGAGTTGGCAGATGCTTTAGTCCAGGTCTGGGAGGAGATCCCTCAGGAGAACATCTGCCGCCTCATCAGGAGCATGCCCAGGCATTGTAGGGAGGTCATACAGGCACGCGGAGGCCACACACACACTACTGAGCCTCATTTTGACTTGTTTAAAGGACATTACATCAAAGTTGGATAGGCCTGTAGTGTTTTTTTCCACTTTAATTTTGAGTATAACTCCAAATCCAGACCTCCATGGGTTGATACATTTGATTTTCATTGATAATTTTTGTGTGATTTTGTTGTCAGCACGTTCAACTATGGAAAGAACAAAGTATTTAATAAAAAATATTTCATTCAGTCAGATCTAAAATGTGTTACTTTAGTGTTCCCTTTATTTTTTTGAGCATATATATACTGTACACACTAGTGTGACATATACACACCAGTGTGTGTGTATATATATATATATATAAATATTTTTTTACAAACTATGAAGCTGACATTGTACTTTTATCACATCTGTGTATCTTCACCCTCTTCATGTTTGGACCATTTGTCTCCTCTTCACGTACTGTCAGTGTCAGGTGGCTTTCATTGGACACATCCCTCTGTACAGTGAAATACATGGGCATATGGTACTCCACGGTCTTGTCCTCTTTGTCTTCTCTGGAGCAGGCACAAAGCTTCTTGAAGGCCACTCTGAACTTATGGGACATGAGGTTGTAGATGATTGGGTTGATGGCACTGTTGGAGTAGATGCACATGCGACAGAAGAGCAGGAACCAGGAGTTGTGGTATGGAGGCTCGATGAAGGAGTTGACCACCACCAGCGTGCGGTAGGGCATCCAGAGTACAGCAAAAAGGACCACAACCACAGCCAGCATCTTTGTGATCTGGAAAACGAAATAGTGTTCAAAATTAGGGTTGAGTAATACAAGGTACTTCTAAATACGATCCTCATTAACACATCTCAGTTTATATGTTGAAAGTAACAGCAATTAAGAAAGACTAAGGCATCTCTATCATTTTTTAAAAGGTTGAATGAGTGTTTTTACTTCTCACTCAAGCGAGCAGTGTATTTTCTTTATCAATCAGTCAATCATTCAAAACGTAGCACACACATTACTACACCCATTACTATGCAGTCTTTTCTTATAATTATCCTTTGTCCAAATAAATGCCAAAGTTCACTCTTGTGTGCATATTTACAGATACACAAATAAATAATAGCCAATAGATTGAATGTCTTGCCCAAGGACACAACTAAAGGAAAGTGAATGGTTTATTGTCTCCTGCTCCCATTTGTCCTCTGTTAAAATTTCTTTAACTATTCAATCAATCAAATCAATCAAACAATATTTCTAAGGCGCTTTTCATACAAAATTGTAACACAAAGCGCCCCTATTGATACTTTGCAGCTGATGTCATCAATATTCCCTGGGGGTGTGAAGCTAACTATAGACACTGCTCTGTCTGTAGCTCTGTTACCCAAGTTAGACTTTAATCTGAGCTTTATTTGAACACTATCTGACCTTAAAGAATAATCTGATCATAAAGAACCATTGGACTGCCTGAAGTTCCAGGCAGGGGTGTTGGACTGCCATAGTTCCAGGGAGTCCAACACCCCTGTCTGGAGCTACAGTGTCAACAGGTGAGATGATGCATGCTGTTAAACACAAACAGGTACAGTCACAAGATAGCTAGCATTAGCTAGCGGTTTTTCAGTTAGTCACTCTCTCCTTTTTGTTGAAAAACAAACTCCTAAGCAGGACCATGGATGCTTGTCTTGTCTTGTCCAAACTCATTTTGTAAGTCTTTTTTTGTTTGTTTTTTGTTTTAATTTTTTTGGTGAATTGAACCACCAAACCTATAATTAAAGGTGAACATACTGACTAAGATAGACTCAGTTATCACTCCTTGTGGATTTTTGATGCATTTTATTGCTCACAATTTAATAGTAAAATATTATAGATATTCCCACAGCTCACGGGATATATTTATATCTCATGACAAATAAGTCCATACCATTTTCCACTATATGCAAAAAGAAAATGTGAAATTTCCATCCATTTTGTTCCACTTATCTGGGGTCAGGTCTCAGGGGCAGTGGTTGAAGCAGGACTCACAGACTGTCCTGACCCCAGACACTTCCGCCAGCATGTCCGAGGGGATTGCAAGACCATTCCTCCGTCTCCTTCCGGGACATGCTTCAAGAATTTTATGCTATTATATTTCAAATAACACGTGGCCTGAGAGATTAATTGAATTTGCCATTTAATAAAATAAAACAAATAAGGCAGCTCAGTTTGAACCACTGTCCCAAAGCTGTCGGTTGAATCCCCATATAACAGCATATGCACTGGAGTTACCTCAGCACTGAAAATGGGCAGAGGACAATTTCCCCTACACAATAAAGATGCAATAAAGAATACCTTAACTTTATTGTTGTAGTGTCCTTGGGCAAGACATTCTATATCAGTCATCCCCATGGCAGCAGTGGCTATGCATGTAAGGAGAATATTGGATTAAGCCTGAAAAGTCCAAGATAAATTTGAATCTCAGACCAGTAGTTTTTTTTCTTTACTACATAATTGTATACACTTTACATAATATATTTGATCTAAAATGTAGAAAGTAAAGAAATAAAACATTGAATGAGAGGGTGTTCAAACTTTCAACTGGTAGTGGTGGGACATTTTATAGGAAAGATGTAATTTAAAAAAGTCAACATTTCAATTGTGGGAATGTTACAAATCTCCATTATATTTAAAGATGCACTATGTAACTTTTCTTGTGGAGGGTTTGCCACCGGTGACGTCTCGATGGACCACACCCACCAGAGAAATTGCATGGTGCACCTTTACAGTTTTTAAACTATGAACATGTAGGTAAGGTTTCAAGGGTCATCAGGACAATATTTTTGCCATCAAGAAACAATTGTGAAAGGTCTGAGGAAGAAGAATTTAAAGGTGCATTGTGTAACGTTTCTGGTGGAGGGTCCACCAAATGCTATTCTAGATGTTACTGATTGTCTGAAATCCTTCACAGTATAGTATTAGACCTTTCTATCACCATGAAGACCAAACGAGACCAAGTTACAAGTCAGCTCTGTGGAGAGGACCTTGCTCACAGTCAGAATGCCTGTTTTTCTAGGTAATACTAATTACTATGTGAATAAATGTTGTTTAATGTCATATGGTGGGACATTCTAGGCAGAGTTACATAGGGCAGGTTTAAACTGTGAACATTTCTCACCTGTTTCCTGGCCATGAGTGCCCCCTTGCTGTTCTTGCTGGTACCATCGGCATAGTGCACAGACCCCCCTCTGTCGTTGAGGTGGGGGGGCAGCGGACTCATGAACAGAATCCTGGATATGAGTCCATACAAAACCATGGCAACGGACAGTGGGATGACGTAAAACAAGGCAAAATCTAAGAAATACACTGGCAAATACAGACTCCGAGATACCCTGTACCCACAAGTCACCACTACACCATTAGAGTAGATGGTTTCGTTTATATCCACAAGGAAAAACCACATCACGCAATAGAGGGAAGTGAAAACCCAAACTCCAGCAATAATTTTTTTAGCTCTGGAAACCGTGCATATGAACTGAGCTTTGATCGAATGACAAATCGCAATGTAACGCTCCACTGTGAAGGCCAAAATAGAACAAGAAGATGCGTTGATGCCCAGATATTGAAGATAAGTTATGCACAAGCAGCCAGTATAGCCGTAGATCCAAAAAGCAACCACATCTGAGATATTGGGTAAGCCAGCGGCCAGTAGGACTATCAAGTCAGCTAAAGCAAGACTGACCAGGTAGCAGTTAGTTGGGGTGACCATGTGTTTTGAACGAAGGACCACCAGAACTACCATGATGTTACCAGCAATACCAACTCCGCAAATCAGCAGTGTCAAAAAGATGGTGATGATTTGCTCCTCCAGTGGTTTTCGGGGGATTTCGGTTAAGTTTACAACATATGGGATGTCCTTGAAAGCGGCTGTGATGTTTTCCATGTTGTTGTAGAGGGGGTCAATGCAAACTCTGCAAAAGCATAAAAGTTATTATTAAGCATAGTGTTAAGTGAAGTTGTATGAGAAAAAAATATTATTAATGATGTAAAAAATTGTGATATTTTATTATACAATTTTATACTTTCTCATATTACACCATTTTCTGTTCATGTTATAATATTGTTTCCTCATTTAAAATATAGCCTGAGTTATGTTTTGCTTCATTCATACATGTTTAACACACAAGCTGAATTGAGGCTGAATTCTTCTCTCAAACAGAAAACAGTTTGTTCCACTTTCTGATGTCATGTGGTAGTACAGGAAACACATTCACTAAAATCATTTGGGTGATTCAGCCCTGGAATTTTCATTTGCTATTGAACAAAATGTAACCTTGAAAACTACCGCTTCATGACATCACAAGGTGGAACAGAGCATTTTGAGCATTGGGGATGAAGACACACTTACAAATATGGGTTACTCAGACATGTGAATTAAACAGGTATGTTTGAGAAGATAACAGCATTATAATGCGGCTTAAAATTCACAAGAGTCAATTTTGTGTAACAGGAGTTGTAATTCAATCAATAAAACCAAGTAAACATTTTATGGGCCAAAATATGGCTCTAAAAGTGAAGGATACATAAAATACACTTCTCTGAAGCAAAAACTTCTTTTTCTTTTATTATAGCAACACATTTAAGGTTATTTAGTTAAAAATAAATGAAATAATAAAAATACATAGCTGAGCAAAGACTTTAACATTATTACAATTAACTGATGTATTTTTTAAATATTATGTCAATGAATTGTGTTAATTTACTATTATGTTAATTAAAACAATATAAATCTTGCAGAAGCTCATATTAGTCAATTTATAACTCACCATCTCTCGCTGAATGCCGCATTCACTTGACATGGCCATCAACCAAGTGCAAATGTGTGCTTCTTTTTCAGTGTCCAGCGCATCTCTCCTCTCTCCTCTCCTCCTCCTCTCCTCTCTTTTGCTCTTCTACTCTAGCTTCTTTATTTCCTCTTCTTCTTTCAGTCCTATTGCTCTCTCTCCCCCCTCTCTCTCTTTGCACCACTCTCTCCTCCCTTTCCTTATTCCCACCTTTCTCTCTTTCCCTTCTCTCTTTCTCTCCTTCTAGTATCTCTACTTTCTCTCTTCAATCTCTTTCTCTCTTTCTCTTTGTCCTATTTTTCTCTCTTCTTTCCTCCTTCACTATATACGCCATACCCTTACCCTCCCTGACTCCCCCTTCATTCTCCTAGCCATGTCTCCGTCCTCTCTGTCTGTCTTTATCTCACCCTCTCCCTCTCTTGTCTTCTCTTTTCAGTCCTCTATTTCTGTGTTATTTTTCTTTACCCCCCCCCTTTCACTGTATTTCCTTGATCTTTCTTCACATCGACCCTCTCTCTTCGAAGCTCCTATCTCTCTTTGTCTCCCATTCTCTGTCTCCTTTCTTTCCTTACACCCTCTCTCTTGCTTTCTCCAGTCCTTCTTCTCTTTTTAGCACCCCCTCCACCTCTCCCCTGTATTTTGCTCTCTCCAACTTCTTTCTCTCTTTTTAACTTGTTTCTCTCTTCCCTTTCTCACTCCCTCCTTCCTCCTTTTTCTCTCTCTGTCTCCCCCATTCAGTCTCTGCTCAACATCCCTCACTTGCTTTCTCCAATCTCTTTCTCTTTAGTTCCCCCTCTTCCTCCCTCTCACTGTCACTCCTGTCTCTTGCTATATATTCAATCACATCTCTCTCTAACCCCCCTCTCTTCTCTCTCTTTCTCTCTACCTCCTTCTATCTCCTCTCTCCTCACTCCCCCTAGTTCCCTTTTTCACTGCCTCCTCACCCTTCTTCACCCTAACCCTAACCTTTCTTCTTTCTCAATCTTTTTCTCTCCTTTTACTCTCCTCTTAAATTTTCTCTCTTGCTGTGTCCAGTATCCTTGTTTCTCTTTTTACCCACCTCACCTACCCCCCTTTTCTTCCTCTCTCTCTCTCTTTCTCTCTCTCCTTCACTCTCTCTCCCTGTCCTCGTTGCCCCCCTTTCTCCTTCTCTCTCCTTCACTCTTTTTCCCCTTCCTCTCTCTCATCCCTCTTTTGCCCCCTCTCTCCCTCTTTCTCCCATCTCACACACACTATCACATCCAAAGTACCTTAAAAGAGAAAATCAATAGTTGTTCCGAATGGTCGCTTGGTGCAGATGGTGTCAGCGTATATAGAGCTGCTCATGAGCGTGAACCTGCAATTACTGAAGCACCACAGAACATAGACCTCTCCACTCACAGAGATGGACTTCAATGATTAGCCATTGAGGGGAAACAGTGCTGATACTGAACAAGAGGCACAATAGTGGGAAGTCTGGGAATAGTTCTTGTCATGTTATGTATAGTTTATATGGGAAAGCAGATGTGGGATCCTATTTTCCAATGAAACTGTTTAAAAATAATTTCTTTTGGTGATATATGAAGATAAAAATGAAACTGTGATCTGATTTCTGGTCCTATTTTAGTAATTTTAACATATTGTTATTCATGATAAAAGAAGAAATTCAATTTGTCAACTGGACAAAGTTTGTTTGGTCGAAAACGTTTCGCCGCTCATCCGAGAGGCTTCGTCAGCTCTAATTAGAGTGCTGGTAAGACGCTTGCTTATATCTTGCTGCAGGGAGGAGCTAACTTGCTAACTACTTTCCGAAACTATCTCATTGGTTTCAGTCTTTTGTTTCTCTGGCGTCTAGATTACCATACCTATTCATCCCTACAACAGCTGTTTTTCACACCTCTGGCCCTGACCTGGCTAGACCAAACAAACTTTGTCCAGTTGACAAATTTAATTTCTTCTTTTATCATTCTACCTGGACGACTGAGGGACTCTTCACGCATATTGTTATTCACAAATTTTCTCTTGAATATAGCTCAATGCTCAAGCAGGAGATGATAGTGGACATGAGGAAGGAGAGGAGACCTCATCAGCCACTGTTTATCTGGGACCTTGAAGTGGAGAGGAGCACCTTTAAATACCTGGGGGTCCACATCAGTGATGACCTCACCTGGACACTCAACACTACACAGGTGGTGAAGAAGGCTCAACAGCGGCTGTACTTCCTGAGGAGGCTGAGGAAATTTGGCATGCCGCCCAAAAACTTCTACAACTGCATCATTGAGTCCATCCTGACCAGCTGCATCACTGTGTGGTACGGCAGTACTACTGTGAAGGACCGCAAACGCCTGCAGAGAGTGGTTAAGACGGCCACAAAGATCACCAGGACTTCTCAACTGTCTCTGCAGAGCATCTACCACCGCAGAGTCCGCAAGAGAGCTGCCTCCATCATCAAAGACCCCACCCACCCCCAACATGGACTATTCACACTCCTACCTTCAGGCCGGAGGTACAGGAGTGTGAAAAGCAGAACTACCAGACTTAAGAACTCTTTCTTCCCAACTGCTATCAGACTCTTGAACTGCCGAACAATAGCCCCCCCCTCCTGGACATTGATTGACCAATACTTGCACATGAGTAATTTGCACTATTACTGACCAACTGTTAAAATAATCTGTTAGATTACAGCTGCACATGTAACTGCTTGAATGTTTACACTTCCTGTTTGCACTATATCAACCATGTTTACACACCGTTTTTTACTACTGACAGTTGCACATAAAACCAATGTTGCACATTATCTGTAAATATGTACATAGTACCTAGCCTATATTTTTCATAGTGTATATTTGGTAAAGATTGTTTCTATTCGATTATACTTTTTACATGCTTCTCTTTATCTTATTTATCTATTTTAAAAAATGTTTTGCTCTTGGCATCCAGGGTGGGCAGCAAAGTAAGAATTTCATTGTACAGGGAAACGTGTTTCTTTACTATGCATATGACAATAAAAGCTTTGAATCTTGAATCTTGAAAGTATGGACTCCTCCCATTGGTCAGCCTCAGCAATGTGGATTCAACCAATGAAGTCTGAGCTCTCAGAGGAAGTGCATGACTTTAGTTACCTCTTCAAGGAAATAGAAACATATGTAGGTTTTAAATAAATACTCTAATGGCCAGGCTTAGTCCTGGTTTACTCTTATCTGGGAAATCTCTCTGAATGATAAGTCTCTGCAATTTGTATACAGGTGACTATCAGTCTGATCCACATGCCCTCCGTTTGTCTCAAACCCGGCCAAACGTGATAGTCCAATCAGATTTTTTTTTTTTCAGTGACACATGTGAAACAAAGGTCACCTATCAGCAGTGACCAGACTCAGATCTTTGTAATGTATTGAAGTGTGTATTCTGGATCCCAGGCAAGGTTTAGTCCATGTTGTCACTAGAATTGAAGAAAGAATGCACATTTTATATAAAATTGTATAAAATGAATGACTAAAATAAAAATTTTAAGACACTTAACACTTTAAGAGATTGCACTGCTTTATATTGTAGAAACATAATTGACTGAATACAGAATAAAAAGGCTTGACTTTCTGAGTTAAGCATTTTAAAATATACAAATAACAGAACAATTTGAACTAAAAATTTATATGTTTTACACAGCATTCAGTCATCATGCTATTGCTACCATTTACCCGTTTTTGTTAGTTTAGTTTTTGTTAGTTTAGTTTTTGTTTTTTGTTTTTTACCAGTAGACAGCAGATGTGAAACCTTTTCACCAATAAACAAATAAATACATAATCAGACAGCAGTAATGTAGATACCATGTGGTGGTATTATGTAAGAAAACAACAGAGCCAGGATGGCCAATTTAATTTCAGATGGTAGCTTTAAATAGAATAATAAATAACATAGCTCCAATCTACTCCAAACACACTTGTAAATGAACTGATATATGGCACAGAATTCATGAATAATGCAGTTGGCTGTGACAGGACCACCATCACCGAGTGACTTGTCAGACATCAAAAAGAGATGACAGAGGTGTTCTATTATTATTCAGGCTTAAAATAAACCCAAGCTGTGTGGGAAACAAGACTGAATAAAGAGAAGAGTTTTTTACAGACAAGTTTAAAATAGACAGTCAAATGAGGAATAAAGATTTTCTGATTTAATCTTGGTGGGATATTTCGTGATACAATTACGAAATATGAAGGCGGGTGGGGATTTATGATATTTATTCACGTTGAGCTGTAGTTGAGTAACCTTGGTCTTGCCTACTTTCCTTTCGAAATGCCTGGTGAATGAAACAAATCACAACTCCAGGTATGTTTTGTGATGAGGAAACAACATTATAACATAGATCAGAAAATTGTGTAATATGGGCAGTGGTGGATGGAGTACTTAATTTTGATTTTAAATGACTCAATTGATTTCTTGTTTCTAGCTAGGCCTATTTTTGTGCTTTTGTGTAGTTGGTTAATGCTAATGCATTAATACGTCTCAGCTTGTTCAGCAGGTCTCAAATAATAATAATTTAAAAAAAGACCTAAAATGTAGTGGAGTTGAAAGTACAAATATCTGCTCTGAAATGTAGTGAAGCAAAAGCAAAATGTACCCACTGTAAAAAGTAGGCTACTTATGTAGGCCTATTGTACTTTTACTTTTGTACTTTGCTTCCTTCCACCACTGAATATGGGTTCTTTATATATATAAGTTTACATATTCCCCAACCTCTGAATATGCTATTTAAAACAGTACTGTTAATTAAACGTTTTACCTACTGGACCTACCTATTATGTTTATGTAATTTGGACTGATATGGTTGGGTTGTTCGAATGCTGTGGCGTATCAAAGCTCTACAGTGACATCTAGTGGCGCTTAGCTGAAACTGAAAATGACGCACAGAATATTATAGAGGAGCTAAGGCACAGAAAAATATAGTTTGAAAAAGAACAGTGACAAATAAGGCTTGTGTCAAAACCGCAGAGTTTAGTTGCGACTTGGAGAGACACAGAGGAAGTGCTTGCATAACATGATAAACACAAAGGATGCGCACAGCGTTGAAGCCTACCTACGTTTAAAAAAAAGACTGCACAGAAACATCACACGCTAACCAAACGTAGGGACGCGTCCATCTCAGCTTTTTGAACTTTCTGCGCTCTGTAAGCATCTCGTCTCTCCTCGTGCACTTTGAAGAAAGACGCACAGATTTTACGGCGCATGCGTCCTGCGTTAACTTCCATAAAAACAAGAAAATAGCTGAAAAGCCACAGAACCGCCAGCAGCAGCGTGACACCTGCGTTTGGGCGGGACGTGGTGACGTCACAGAGGGACGGTCCCGGCGTAAAGGTCCATTTGTAATCACGGTGGAAGCTCGTGAGTTCGTGGGTGACGCACGAGCTAGGGATGATGCAGAAGGCTGGCGGAAACCACTTCACCTAAATAACAAAAATATGTCATGTCATGCTCTGAATATGGAATGAAAAAAGCTCAATGCAACACTAATAATAGTCACGGCTGCCTACTTCTGCAACTACTAGCAAACTTCTAGTCAGTGGACCTGTCTTTTTTAGTCAAAGGAAATCAGTATCGTATAAGCCTAATCATGGGTTTCAGCTTCCTGTAATATGTGGATCTCTTCACCATTAAGAAGATACAGTGGTACCTCACCTTACGAAATTAATTCGTTCCAAAAGTGGTTTCGTAACGTGAATTTTTCGTAAGTTGAGTAGCTATTTCAATGGAAAAGGCCTGATTCGTTCCAAGGTTGTTGTTTTTTTTTTTTATAGTGTAACATTGGTTCTGCATTCTGATTGGCTAAGAGACTAGACCAGGACTAAACGTGGACTAAACCAGGTCTAGACAAGAACCAAACCAGGTCTAGACCAGGTCTAAACCTGGACTGGACCTGGACTAAACCAGGATTAAACTACCACGTGCCGCTCGTTGCTGGTTTCGTGCGGCTGGTTTGTGGCTCGGGCTCCAGAGGACGCGGTCCGGGCGCCGCGGTTCGATCTCGTGCTTGCAGCCCCGGTGCCGGTCGTGCAGACCAGGACTAGGGGTGCTCCTCGTGGGGTGCGTGCTCCTCGCGCGGTGCCGTGCTCCTCGCTCCTCGCGCGGCGCGTGCTCCTCGCGCGGCGCGTGCTCCTCGCGCGGCGCGTGCTCCTCGCGCGGCGCGTGCTCCTCGCGCGGCGCGTGCTCCTCGCGCGGTGTGTTCATGTCTCCACGCTGCTTCCGGAGTCGTGTCTCCCCCCACGCTTCACTATTGATACATTTTGTTGAAAATCTTGCGTGTTCGGCGCTAGAGCTAAGAGGCTGAGAAAGGTGCTTTTTGCGCGGGGATAACAGCGGGGCGTGCATCTGAGCGCGCATTATTCGAATTTTTGATATTTCGCGTTTCGTAGCTTGAATTTTCTTTCGTATCTAACATGAAGGCATTTCGTAACTTGGATTTTTCGTATGTAGGGTCTTTCGTAAGGTGAGGTACAACTGTATTTTGTTTTGTTAATTGCTATGGTATCCCCAATTTTTCATTATTCTGAAACCATGGATTGTTTAGAAATGAGAGCTCTCTTGTTTTGAAAGAAGCAGCTGCCAAAAACAAAGCCTATCGAAATATATGGAGCATGATTGCATTTTGGCATTAATTAGACTATAATTAGATTAATTATGGAAACAGTAATTAGCATGTCTTAAAGGGGGCATTGGTCATACATTTGCATTCAAATTGGATACCAACTGCTTAAATTACACTAAATGACACTGCTTAAATTAGGCTACTCTTAAATGACACTGCTGCTTAAATGACACCATTTGAGTTTCATTACTCTACACATTGTGTGTTTTTCCTATTTGTATTATATACAAGTCTACTGTACTTTTGCTACAGGTATATGTGATGTTTTAGTCATTGTGTTTATTGTCTTGTTTATCAGATGTTTTATGTTCATTGTGGGCCTAGGGGGCGCTGCAATTTCAAATCCTGTGTGTGCAACCTGTACATATGGTTTTTGACAATAAAGCTGACTTTGAACTTAGAATACCAGATCTGTTATTATTGCAAAAATATATAAATTAGTATGCTACTTTGTTGAAATATAACAATATCGATTTTTATATTAATTACTATTTATTGTTATTGCTAAAGTATTTTTCCCCAGCCACAATGGGTAACATAGTAACTGTTTGACTGACAAAAAACATTGTCATGACTCTTTTTCATAATGCTGGCTTCTCAGGAATGGAGTAGAGGATCAGAGGAAATATAGTCTTTTACAAAAAAAAAACACAAACACTGACAGAGTCTTCCTATACAATAAAAGTTGTTGATATTAATAAGTAATAATTGGTTTGAATATTTCAAATATTTGAAGAGAAGTGACTTTATTGATCTCACACAGGAGAAATTCATCTCTGCATTTAACCCATCCTGTTATTAGGAGCAGTAGGCAGCACATTACTGCGCCCGGGGACCATCTCCATGATCTTCTTGCTTTGGTTTGGTCAGGACCTAAGATGGAGGATTTTTACCTATGGTGCATGTTTTGGATTGATGGGGGAAATCAGAGTGCCCGGAGGAAACCCACCCAGACACGGGGAGAACATGCAAACTCCACACAGAAAGGCCCGGGCGACCTGAAGCTTTGGACATTGGTTTTAGTGAGACAAAAGGCCATATCACCTTGAGAATTCATGATATTGTCTGATAGCTAAGCAAAGTTTGGCCTGGCCAGTAGCCTAGACTGCTAAGAATGCCAGATGCCACAGTGGCTTAGTTTCAAACTGTTGTTGTGTACTTGGGCAAGACACTGACTACTAATGGTGTAGTGAATGTGGCGTGTGAGCGAGTGTTGGTGGTGGCCGGAGGGAACGATAGTGCGGATTAGCAGCCTCACTTTTTGTCAATATGGAGTGTACAAATAATGTATGGAATTGTATAGGTACTTTGAGTGTCTGGAAAAGCAGTATATAAGACAATTGCATTATTAGTTAAACAATAATTACCTTAAAGTCCACATTGATGCTTGCAGATGTTGTTGGAAAGTCCTGCAGCCAGGGAACCATCACCTCCACTACATGAAACACTATATAGTCCAAACCCACAATCATAGCTATGGCAACAAAATATAATGTCACCACTATTACAGTTATCAAACATGAGGTGCATTCCTGACCTGAGAGTCTGCACCTTTTCAATGCACTGAGAGCTTTATTTTGAGATTTCTTTGGTTTTGTGTAAGGGTTGTCAAATTGAACTGATGTTAGGTAGGATTTCAGGTAGCGTGCCGATTCGTAGATGAGTAAAGCTACAAAAATAGCAGCAAGAATCCGATTTGAAAGCAGTTTGCAGTCTTTTAGTGTATCCCTAATGGAGGCAAAATGTATACGTATTTGCCCAATCATCTTTGCAAACCTACTTTTAACTTCAGAAACATCAATATGGGTGTAATGATTAAAATTTCTCAAATTTGTAACAATATTCAAATCCTCTTTTTTAACTTTGATGGTTTCTTCAACCAAATCATGCTTAGCTTTGTTCAGTGGTTCAGATGAGTTAAGAAGGGTGCGTGTGAAGCCCTCCGCAGTGCATTTGAGAATAAACACAACAGCCCCAATATTTGTACTAATGTTAGGCACTACATTGACTACTAGGAGGAGAAAAGAGGCTGAAATCAGTAGCTTGCGTCCTTCTTTGGTGCATACAGTTGGAAGGGTCATGGTTAGGATGCAGCGTAGAGGATGGAACAGGACGTAAACTACAAACATGGAGGCGCTGTAGATGCACGAGGTCTGGACAGATGCATCATGGGAGTATCTGAGGGTGCTGGAGAGCCAGTTGTAAAGTAGAGATCCAGTGGTGATGGATAATGTTAAGCAGAGGGAGAGCAGAGTGAGGAGGTCCGAGCCAGAGGGGGCGGGAGAGCTGTATACTGTCCATAGGTAATGAACTAGTCTGACCAGTGACTGTGTGCAGGAGTCACGGATGTCCCTGAAACACAAAAGCATAGTTATGAAGCAGGGGATGTACTATACAATGTTCAGACAGATCAGTAATGCAGTACTTTGCAGCTGATGTCATCACCATTCCCTCGGGGTGTGAAGCTAACTGGAGGCTCTGCTCTGTCTGAAGTGCTGTTGCTCAAATTACACCTTGATCTGTGCTTTTTTACACAATCTTACCAGAACAAACAGACTTAATCTGGAACTACAACAGATGAGCTGCATTTGTGCTGTTAAACAAGTCCCCTCTCAAATAACATTTGAAACATACAGTTACAAACTAACTAGCAATAGCCAAAATCAAATACCTAAACAGGATCATGAACACTTGTATTGATCACAGGGTCCTGAAAATGTGATGTTTTAATCCATTTTGTATTTTCTCTTGAATTTTCAGACTATATTAAAACCTTTTTGTCAGTGTTTACTAATGTGTGCATTGCGTCACCATGGTAACTGCTGACCATAGGCATACATGTAGAACACCCCCAGAATGATGTCACTGCAAAGTATCTTTTGACTAGTGATACTAGAGGTGGGTGGAGTATTGTATACAAATAAAAGTACAGTTAATTCAAAATAATATTACTAATGTACAAAGTAGTTGTTCAAGAGATTATTCAAGTAAGAATAGAACACAATTTTGGGAAAGGAGTATTCAGGTAAAAGTCACTGTATTAGTAACTGTCAGGGCATATCATTATATTTATAATTTGAAGTTAAAGGAATTAGAAGGACACCACAATAAATCATGCACAAATTTTGGGTGTTTTCAAAGGGCAATTACAAAATTACAAAACAAATAAATAAATCTAAAGGAGCGGAGCATTTCATATTGTCAACATAAAGCTTTTGTCACTTATAAACCAAAACCTTTACTTGAGTGGGAGTACTTGTGTGGGAGTTAGAAACTGTCAAATTTCTCAAGTAGGAGTAAAAATGGATTTTTACTGTACTGTTCACCTACGCTCTGGTTAGGAAGAGGATATTACTATATTTAGACCTTGTTACAGAAGGTTTAAATAAAATGTGCACCATGTGCACATTTTATTTGCACAAGGAGGTGGCAGACAATCCACCAGAAAATGGTGGATTGTCTGCCACCTCCTTGTCTCCATGGATATGCAAAGTTATCTCCAAGTAGACAACCACCAGGTCAATGAATTACATCTCAGATTTGTGGAGTCACAATGAGAATGCAAGTTATTTTTGAGAAACAAAAACACAAATGCACGCACACACACAAAGACAGATGTACACACACACACGCACACGCACACACACACACACACACACACACACACACACACACAAACACACACACAATAATCATGGACACAAGCATATTTACATATTGCACATTTAGTAAGATAGATAGATCGAAGATAGATTGATCTAAAGGAAAATCAGTCTCTTGCTCCCAACTGGGCATATCACCACATTCTAGAATATGAAAACCACCAATAGGCTGTAAACAAGAAACGCTTCTCTTTCCATTTCAACACCTCCATTGCACTGCTTACATTTTATAATAACTCATATATTATTTTTTTTTAGGTTCAAATGGAACAGACACACTGGTTTGTAATAATTAAACATTTCCAAACCTCTCACATGATGCTGTGTCCTAATCAGTGACAAAGCTGAGAAAGTGGGTCAGAGAGGACACAGAGACAGAGACCAGAGACAGACTCATGTGATGTTGTTTTCACACCTGACTTCCTTTTCAATACAGCATAGCACTGTATCATATGCTATTGTACTTGATGGCATCATGCTTCACTTCAGTTAGATTTGATTTTTAATTCATTGTGTGTGTAATTCTATTTCTAAATCAAGTTACAACATTTTGAAAATCATTTATTTAATGTATTTTATCCTGAAATAAAAGTTTGTTTGATTATTATATTTGTGTATGCACCTGTAATTAATTGACACTTGAGCTTTAAACATAGACTGTATGGATATAGCTAACCTGTTACCCACCATGTTCCAAATAGGAAGTGGCTCCATCTGCCCCTGAATCCCATTGACTTAGATAGAATAGTGTCGCTCTGCTCTCTGTAACTACTGCTGTAAGCCTCGTCATTTTGGTTTCAAAATGTTTATATTAACTCGCTCTACACAATTCTGGTGTTTTTATTTTGTTATTTTGTTTGTTAAAATCCTATTCCTAATATGGAGCTCAGTTCCAAATTCGCTCCTGTAACTGCTAGCATTGCTAGCTTCATTTGAGTGTAGCCGTTCACTATGGGTGACATCACACTTTCTTAGTCCACTTCTTATGGCTTTAAGCCATGTTATACTATTACCTGGAGTTGTGTTTCGTTTCATTCACACATGTTTGAGTAACCTCCTTTTTTTTAAGTTAATATCTACCTGTTCAGTGGCAATTGGCAATTCCAGGGCTGAAATAATCCAAGTGATTCTAGTGAAGGTGTATAGAGTTTAAAAACACAGAGGAGCACTTCCTGTATTATCACATGACATCACAAGTTGGAACAGTGTTTACTATTTGAGAGATGAACACAGCCAAAACATGCAGGGTTTGTGTGTTAAACATGTGTGAATTAAACAAAACACAACTCATGCTTTTGATGAGGAAACAACATTAAAACATAATCAGAAAACAGTGTAATATGGGACCTTTAAAGATGCACTATGTACCTTTTCTGGTGGAGGGTACTTCACATGCTTATGTCCATAGAGATATTATTGCTTTGCCAAAAAGGTTCCACAGTACTGAAATAAACATTTTAAATGGATACAAGCAAGTGACACCAGGACAAGTTACAGGTCAGATATATAGAAGATACCCCAGTCACAGTAAGAATACAGGTTTTTCCAAGTTTTGTGTGTGTGTGTGTGTGTGTGTGTGTGTGTGTGTAAACACCCATGGTTAAATAAATGCTTGATAGAAAAGTTTAATGCCATAGTCACAGGAACATTCCAGGCAAAGCAATAACATCTCAGTGAAGAAAAGTTACATAGTGCACCTTTAAGGCACTGTGTTGTACGTTAAATATTTTCTAAAGTAATAGCAGTTTATGGCAAAAGTCAGATGACCAAAAGATTATAAATACATATTTTTTGAATAAAGTTGTTACCTGACAGGTGTGAGAGCTGCGAGACGGACAGACTTCATCTTCTGTTTGATTCTGAGAATCAGGAAGTGTCAAAGAGGAAGTGTCCAGTCAGAGTCATGGAGTTATTCTCCCATGATACAAACATATTACATGACAGAGAGTCATATGAAAAAACATGACATTTTAAGAATACAGTGACCAAAATGTTTCTCAAGTATTGCTAAAACACAATACTGACAAATGTGTTTACTTTTATAATTCAAGTGTGTCAACCCAAGAATAGCAGTTTCAGTCTCTGTTTAACGTTACCCATTTATTGTTAAAATTGTCTTTTTGAATAATTTATGTTGCATTCATAACAATGTAGAATACCTACACTACAGTTCAAAAGTTTGGGGTCACTTAGAAATTTCCTTATTTTTGAAAGAAATGCACTGTTTTTTCAATGAAAATAACTTTAAACTAATCAGAAATACCTTCTATACATTGCTAATGTGGTAAATGACTATTTTAGCTGCAAATGTCTGTTTTTTGGTGCAATATCTACATAGGTGTATAGAGGCCCATTTCCAGCAACTATCACTCCAGTGTTCTAATGGTACAATGTGTTTGCTCATTGTGTCAGCATTGAGAAGCTATAAAACTGACCTTCCTTTAAGCAGGTTGAGTATCTGGAGCATCACATTTGTGGGGTCGATTAAATGCTCAAAATGGTCAGAAAAAGAGAACTTTCATGTGAAACTCGACAGTCTATACTTGTTCTTAGAAATGAAGGCTATTCCATGTGAGAAATTGCCAAGAAACTGAAGATTTCTTACAACAGTGTGTACTACTCCCTTCAGAGAACAGCACAAGCAGGCGCTAACCAGAGTAGAAAGAGAAGTGGGAGGCCCCGCTGCACACCTGAGCAAGAAGTTCAGTACATTAGAGTCTCTAGTATGAGAAATAGACACCTCACAAGTTCTCAACTGGCAGCTTCATAAAATAGTACCCGCAAAACCCAGTGTCAACATTTACAGTGAAGAGGCAACTCCAGGATGCTGGCAGAGTGGCAAATGAAAAGCCATATCTGAGACTGAAAAACATTAATATGGGCAAAAGAACACAGACATTGGACAGAGGAAGATTGGAAAAAAATTGTTATTGATGGATGAATCGAAGTTTGAGGTGTTTAGATCACACAGAAGAACATTTTTGAGAGGCAGAATAACTGAAAAGAAAAGAGTGCCTGACGCCATCGGTGGTGGGGTAGCATGATGGTCTGGGGTTGCTTTGGTGCTGGTAAGGTGGGAGATTTGTTCAGGGTAAAAGGGATTTTGAATACGGAAGGCTATCACTCCATTTTGTAATGCCATACAATACCCTGTGGACAGTGCTTGATTGGAGCCATTTTCATCCTACAACAGGACAATGACCGAAAGCACACCTCCAAATTGTGCAAGAACTATTTAGAGAAGAAGCAGGCAGCTGGTATTCTATCTGTAATGGAGTGGCCAGTGCAGTCACCAGATCTAAACCCCATTGATCTGCTGTGGGAGCAGCTTGACTGTATGGTATGCAAGAAGTGCCCATCCAGCCAATCCAACTTGTGGAAGGGGCTTCTAGAAGCGTGGGGTGAAAATTCTCCAGATTACCTCAACAAATTAACAGCTAGGATGCCAAAGGCCTGCAATGCTGCAATTTCTGCAAATGGAGGATTCTTTGACGTAAGCAAAGTTTGAAGGAAAAAAATATTATTTCAAATACAAATCATTATTTCTAATCTTGACAATGTCTTGACTATATTTTATATTCATTTTACAACTCATGGTGGTAAATAAAAGTGTGACATTTCATGGAAAACACAAAATTGTCTGGGTAACCCCAAACTTTTGAACGGTAGTGTATCCATGGGTTTCAGAAATATCATAGTTTGAATAGCTACTTTAAAATTGAGCTGAATGACAGATCAAATTCTGTGATGGAATTTGCTGTTTAACATCAGACTGCAGATGTTTTAACTGGTTTATAGCTAATATCTCTAATTACTGGGCCTATTTGCATGTAACAAGTAATAACCAAAAGTAAAAATATGTCTTCACAATAGCCTCAGAAAGTGGTGCCATTATACTGCAAAGACTTTATGGCTTATGGCTTATAGCTATAACCCATAAGATTTTTATGGCAGTTTTATGGATGCTCAATGGAGGACAAATAATGATAAGATTCAACATTTGTGGATCATAAGTTTGGATATTTCTTCTTTCTCCTATAGTTACATGTATGCTTTCTGTCGGAAATTATGACACATTAACTAACATGAACGCAATTGTCCTTATTGTATAGATTAGGTATTATAACATTGTCAGGCTTATTGCTCATTGTGCTATAGTGAACAATTTAAATCAAAAATATTGCATATTTTAAATAGGAAAAATCCCCAAAATGTTGCATTTACAGGAAGTTGAAACCCACAAAAGAGCTTATCTGGTGATATTAATCTTAATTGAGTTTGGAAGAAAGAAAAAAGGTCAGTGTATGAAAATAAGTTGAGTATTCAGCTCTAGTAAACTTGTAGCATTGAGTAACAGCCTCATCCTTGCACAGGTTAACTATTATAGGAGAGCTTGTGACTGACAACACTTTACAACCCAATAAATATCAAGAGCAGGGGTGGGCAATTATTTTTCCCCAGGGGCCAAATGAGAAGCAGAAAATTTTGTGGTGGGCTGGGCCAAAATTTTGAAGTCTACTCTGGTTATTAATTTTTCCTACGTTGAAATCAGTAAATGGCATTGTTTACAGAAGCTAGTAAGTGATGTGTTAGAGAGTGAGGTTTTCCAAAAACTGAATTTATTCAGTAAAATAATTCAAAACAATGGTAAACATGAAACATTTGTACCTCTTTTTCAGTCATATTAACCCCACAATTCTTTCTGAGTTTAACTTTCTTAACTTTGTATTAAAACACCACAATGTCTTTGTTTGCCAAATAATATAATACAAGATATGTCACAGCATATTTTGTCCAACTGCCAAACTGTGTAGAAAAAGTTAGCATGTTTAGTGTTTTTTTTCTTGATCAGTGACAGAAATCTAGCCTCTGTTGAGCTTTAACAAGTGCATCAAAGTCAGGCTGCATGTTTGAGGTGGAGATGTGAAGCACGTCCGACAGATGATCATCAGGACAATTGCATCAGTACAAATGCATCAGTACATTTTTAAAAGTAGGTTTTATTTTCTTAATTCCAAGCAACCTTTCACGGGCCGATCAGAGGCAGCTCGCGGGCCACATTTGGCCCCCGGGCCTTGAAATGCCCGGGTCTGATCAAGAGGAATTTATAGGCTCTTCCTCAATATTCACAATAATGACCACAGCTATTTAAATAATATGTCAATATAAACAAAAATAAACATGTGTTTTTATTGCATTAAAAAACATAGAAAAACTGAACTGTGAATGCATTTGCATCACATCTGGATCCATGGTGAGTGGTCTATGATCTATAATGTTGTTTCCACAGCACAAACATGGAGTTGTGTTTTGTTTAATTCACACTTTTAAAACACAAATCTTGTATATTTAGGTTGAGTTCTTCTCTCACACTGAAAACACAGTTCCGCCTTGTGATGTCATGTGATAATACAGGAAGTATTATAGTTATAAATTGAGTAAAAAACTCAGGGCTCTCAAGTTTTGAGCGGGGTCGTGCGTGAGACTGGGGTGGGTGCGAGTGAACAATTTTCCCCGAGGAGCGGAGGGGGGGCGACTTTTTTTCCGCTGAAAACGCGCATCTATCTATCTAACCGATTTTCTGGGCACAGAAGCGCTGTGCGCTGCGCTTGAATTGCGTAACAAAATTTCAGCGTGAGAAATACCATGTGTGGCGTGTGAGCGTGTGGACACGTTGCATTGCGTGTGTTACACGCTCAAAGCGTGAGACTTGAGACAGTGTTGGCAAGTACTTAAACACATGTTTTGAGCAACTGTATATTGGTACAGTTACTCTCCTAAAATCAAAGGAATACATTGCAGTATTTTATCACTAAATTTGATGTCATAATGATGTCATGTTGATCTCCAGAAGTTCTCTGACGATTCCGCCATTGTGGGCTGTGTGTCTGAGGGGAACGAGCTGGAGTACCGCTCGGTCACCAGTGACTTTGTGGACTGGTGTGGGCAAAACCACCTGAGCCTTAAAGGGATATGCCACCCCCAGGTCAAATTTGGGCATCTCCCCACAGTCCAGAGACTAAAATAAGTGGTGGAAAGCGTTTTCCTGCTCACCCAGCCATTGTCCGAGTCTGTCGCCACTGACCGCCGCGGTATCTGCAGCTCCTCTGCCTTAGACTGGAGTCTAACATCGCCAGAGAAAGATTTCGGCCAAAAGGAATTAATTTGCTCGATGCGTTTCCCAATTACTTTCTGTGTACTGCGCATTCATATCGAGTGCAAATAAATGTGCAAATCAACACGGAGAGCTTGACTTGGTCATTTTGGGTGGGAACTATTTTCCAGTGCGGAAGAATACAGCCGAATCACGCACCACGTTGTGCAACAGGGGAACTCCCTTCCCGGTGCGTAACAGGGATTCCCCTGGCAGCGTGCTGCGTGATTCAGCTTTATTCTTCCGCACTGGAAAATAGTTCCCACCCAAAATGACCAAGGCAAGCTCTCCGTGTTGATTTGCACATTTATTTGCACTCGATATGAATGCGCAGTACACAGAAAGTAATTGGGAAATGCATCGAGCAAATTAATTCCTTTTGGCCGAAATCTTTCTCTGGCGACGTTAGACTCCAGTCTAAGGCGGAGGAGCACCAGATACCGCGGCGGTCAGTGGCGACAGACTCGGACAATGGCTGGGTGAGCAGGAAAATGCTTTCCACCACTTATTTTAGTCTCTGGACTGTGGGGAGATGCCCAAATTTGACCTGGGGGTGGCATATATCCCTTTAACACCAGTAAGACAAAGGAAAAGGTGATCGACTTCAGGAGGAGACCACTACCTCACTCACCGGTGAACATCCAGGGGCAGGACATAGAGACTGTGGACAGTTTCAAGTACCTGGGTGTTCACCTCAACAATAAACTGGACTGGTCCCACAACACCGACGCCCTGTACAAGAAGGGCCAAAGTCGCCTCCACCTCCTGAGGAGACTGAGATCCTTTGGAGTATGCAGGCCTCTGCTCAAGACTTTTTATGACTCTGTGGTGGCCTCTGCTCTCCTAATAATAATAATAATAATACATTTTATTTATATAGCGCTTTTCAAGACACTCAAAGACGCTTCACAAATCATAAAAGAATAAAATATCACAAAATTTACAACATAAAGTCAAACATTTAAAATATCACAAAATTTACAATATAAAATCAAACATTAAAAGCAATTTTAAACAGGTGGGTTTTTCCTCTATGCTGTCGTCTGCTGGGCCCCGAGCAGCACTGAGTGGGACAGAAAAAGACTTAATAAGCTGGTCCAGAGGGCCAGCTCTGCCCTGGGCTGTCCTCTGGACTCTATAGAGGAGGTGGCTGAGAGGAGGGCACTGGCTAAACTTACTTCCATCATGGATGACACCTCTCACCCTCTGCACCGGACTGTAGAGGAGCTGAGCAGCTCCTTCAGCAGCCGACTGAAGCACCCCCAGTGCAAGAAGGAGCGCTACTGGAGAGCCTTCATCCTCACTAGACTGTATAACTCCACTGTATAGTCCAGACGTGCAATATATTTCTAGACTCTCTTTTTACTTATTTTTATTATTATTACTATTTGTCTGCATGCACTTTCTGTTCAATATTTATTTTGCACTAAATTGCCTGGAGCTAATGTGGCAAGTGAATTTCTCCTGTGTGAGATCAATAAAGTCTTATCTTATCTTAACTTATCTTGATGTGGTGATAATGTCATGATGATGTGGTGATGATGTCATGATGATGTGGTGATGTGGTGATGCTGTCATGATGATGTGGTGACGATGTCATGATGATGTGGTGATGAGTGGTGATGATGTGGTGATGATGTCATGATGATGTGGTGATGATGTGGTGATGAGTGGTGATGATGTGCTGATGATGTCATGATGATGTGGTGATGATGTGGTGATGATGTCATGATGATGTGGTGATAATGTCATGATGATGTGGTGATGATGTCATGATGATGTCATGATGATGTGGTGATGATGTGGTGATGATGTGGTGATGATGCCATGATGATGTGGTGATGATGTCATGATGATGTGGTGATGATGTGGTGATGATGTCATGATGATGTGGTGATGATGTGGTGATGATGCCATGATGATGTGGTGATGATGTCATGATGATGTGGTGACAATGTTATTAGATTTTCCTCTGATTATACCTACATTAATGCAACAATTATTGTTTGGAATTATATGTAATGCATTTTTCATTATAACATAATGCAGTGCAATGTAAAAGTACTCTGATTGGACTATATATCAGAATACATTACAAAATACATTTTAATGCAGGTATTCATCATAAATACATTTTCAAAGAATAAATACATAAAAATTAAAAGAAACATGCATTTATTTCAAGTTTCAGAAATCACAACAAAATACATATTCATTAGTTAGTGTTCATTCACAAAATAAAATCATTATTTGAGGCGTAATTGTATTTTTAAAAAGTGTAAAAAAATTGCAGATATCAGGATAATTTCAATATCATTTCACAGTTTCATTTCATTTCCATAAAAAAACATAATAAAATGCCACTTTTGCTCACAGGTCCTGATCTCAGTATTTTTACAATACAACACAATAACAATGTACAGACCACATCAGCTTTAAACCAGGATTTAAGTGGCCTGGGAGCGGGTGTTCTCTCACCTATTTCTGATGGACATGACTGACAACTAAATTAACCAATCAGAGAAAAAAATCATGTCAAAATCTCACTTTGAATAAAATAAGAAAGCACTAAAAGCTGTTAATCAAGAAGTGAGAGAAGTTATCTATTTTGTTCTTACTGAAATTAAGGAAGGACTAGATTAAAAGGCTAAGACTTAACAAAGAATTCTAAACTAGGATTAAATCAAGTCTAGATCAGGTCTCAACCAGGTCCAAATCAGGTCCAAATGAAGTCTCAACCAGGTCACAACCAGGTCTAACCCAGGTCTAAACCAGATCTAAGCCAGGTCTAAAAAAGGTTTAAACCAGGGCTAAACCAGGTTTAAGCCAAGTCTAAGCCAGGTTTAAGCCAGGTCTAAACCAAGACTATAGTCAGTGTTTGACATGATGGACCTATTTCCAAAGAACGCCCTTGAGGTCTTTTTCAGTTGTCTGTGTACATCACTTTTCCTGTGTCGTCCCCCCATCCATAAATGTCCCAGTTTTTCTTGAGTTCCATAGATGCTTTAGTGCCGGATCTCCTCACAGCTGCTCCAGCCCCCCTTCAGAGTGTAGTGTTTGGCTCAGAATGCAGTGTTTGGATCAGAGTGTAGTGTTTTGGATGGGAGAGACCTTGATACCGGTGGCTCCTGCTGTGCCGTTAATAGGATGGGCCCATTCTGGATATGAGCCTAGATCAAACATGGTGAGGCCCCACGTGTTCATGGCCAGAGACACACACAGGATGCCCAGAATGTTCATCACAAAGCCTGTCTTCACCTGGAGGGGGACAGCAGAGGGGAGAGAATGAGAATATACAGTGACATTTTCTGTAAAGCTTTTATTAGGCATGGAAAGTCATTTTCAACAAGATCCAAGGAGCTCCAACAGCCCAGCTTTTTCATAGGCCTTTAATATTAGCTGTACCCGTTTTTCAAATTTTCAGAGACCAGAGCAAAGATTTTAATAGATGGAGAAAATGGGTACAGCCCCTTTAAGAGTTTAAAGGCATGTCCTCCCAGTGTCATGCCCAAGGACAGACAGCAGCACTAATGCACTGTTTTAGAGAAAGTAAAAGTAGGTTTTGAACATACCATATCTTTTATCCGGAGATGTCCTGATGCAAATGCAATGGAGTTTGGAGGAGTGGACACTGGCAACATGAAGGCATAGGAGCAACCCACTGTGGCAGGTATCATGAAATAGAGTGGGTTCACTTTGACATGATTAGCCTGGAACAACAATGTTAAGTGTAATGATTTAGTAAACTGGTTAAGCAAATCTAACATAACAAACCACATCAGATATGGATTTCAGATAAGACTGAAAAACATTTTTATTTTCTTCAACCAAAAATCAAATACCACAAAACTACTCCAAATACAGTGTGTTATGTGGCTGTTATTTTTCTCAAACTACAGAACCACTTTGCATAAATAAATATATATATGAATCAATATTTGGAAGCCATTTTTCAGTATTGGCACTCGACTAGAGCGACGTAGTTATCCCTTTATTCTCACAAGTTCAGCGATGACAGGTAAGAAGATAATGATGGTGGCCGTGTTGGAGGCGAATTCAGTGAAGCAGGCTAGGAAGGCTGTGATGAGCATAACCGCTGCAGCTGGAGGGACCTGAGCCAGAGGCTGGAGGTAACCCCCGATCCAAGCGGCCAGACCAGACTCCTGATAAACAGCACAATAAAGGGTTCATATAACAGACAAAGCAAAGGTCAGAGTCCACAACAGAGAGGATAGAAACAAGAGAGACTACAGTGTTCAGAACTAACTAAATACATGTACTGAAAATATACTCAACAAAAATATAAACGGAACACTTTTGTTTTTGCTCCCATTTTTCCTGAGATGGACCCAACGATCCAAAATTCACTCCAGATACACAACACTACCATTTCTCTCAAACATTGTTCACAAATCTGTCCAAATGTGTGACAGCGAACACCTCTACCCCGCCGAGACAATCCACCCCACCTCACAGGTGCGCCACATCAAGATGCCGATCTGACATCATGACCAGTGCACAGGTGTGCCCCAGGCTGCCCACAATAAAAGGCCACCCCGAAATGTGCATTTTTTTTTTTTTTGCTTTATTGGGAGTCTGGGGACTCAGAACCAGTCAGTATCAGGTGTGACCACCATTTGCCTCATGCAGTGCAACACATCTTCTTCGCATAGAGTTTATCAGATTGTCAGTTGTGGCCTGTGGAATGTTGGTCCACTCCTCTTCAATGCCTGTGCGAAGTTGCTGGATATTAGTGGGAGCTGGTACACGCTGTCGTATATGCCGGTCAAGCACATCCCAAACATGCTCAATGGGTGACATGTCCGGTGAGTATGCTGGCCATGCAAGAACTGGGACATTTTCACCTTCCAAGAATTGTGTACAGATCCTTGCAACATGGGGCCGTGCATTATCTTGCTGAAACATGAGGTGATGTTCATGGATGTATGGCACAACAATGGGCCTCAGGATCTCATCACGGTATCTCTGTGCATTCAAAATGCCATCAATAAAATGCACCTGTGTTCTTCGTCCATAACAGCCTTTGAAGAGGAGTGGACCAACATTCCACAGGCCACAATTGACAATCTGATAAACTCTATGCGAAGAAGATGTGTTGCACTGCATGAGGCAAATGGTGGTCACATCAAATACTGACTGGTTCTGAGTCCCCAGACCCCCAATAAAGCAAAAAAAAAAAAAAATGCACATTTCGGGGTGGCCTTTTATTGTGGGCAGTCTGGGGCACACCTGTGCACTGGTCATGATGTCGGATCGGCATCTTGATGTGGCGCACCTGTGAGGTGGGGTGGATTGTCTCGGCGGGGCAGAGGTGCTCGCTGTCACACATTTGGACAGATTTGTGAACAATGTTTGAGAGAAATGGTAGTGTTGTGTATCTGGAGTGAATTTTGGATCTTTGGGTCCATCTCAGGAAAAATGGGAGCAAAAACAAAAGTGTTGCGTTTATATTTTTGTTGAGTGTACATATTCACAATTCAAATTTTGCTTAACTGTATTCTAGTACAGTTACCCTTTCATTTGATGGTTTTCAGAATACTGTTATATATATATTTTTTTTAAATAAAAGGAATACATCATGGATTTAGGTTTCACCCTGAGCAGCATTAGTGATAAAAATAGAAAAAAATACTCTTATACTCTTATAATTTTAACATGAAAGTATTTTAAGTATTCAGAATACAGTACACTGACTAGGTCCAAAACAGAATACATTATGAAGTACATTATTCTGTACCTCAAGATCAAGATCAAAGATCAAAGTCAGCTTTATTGTCAATTCTGCCATATGTGTTCAACATACAGTGAATCGAAATTTCGTTTCAATTTCGTAGAATCGTAATTCGTAGAATCGTAATAGAAAAAAAAAACTCTTATACTCTTATAATTTTAACAAAGATCAAAGTCAGCTTTATTGTCAATTCTGCCATATGTGTCCAACATACAGTGAATCGAAATTTCGTACCTAAATACATTTTCAAAGTATTCCCAACACTTACTATAGAGAAGGATTTGGTTTTGTAGTTTTCTGTTAGGGCCAAACATATATGATTCAAAAAATGTTGTGCAGCCATAAACAAAACATAATGAATGAATATCTCCTAACTGCTACCGTAAAATGCCAATATCAGCTCTGCAGTTTTGTAAAAGAAGTCAATTTTCCAGTTTCTATTATCAGTGATTAGAGATCAGTATTTTGGTTTAAAATGAACACAATGTAAAATGATTATCCCCTTATGGTACTTTTCAATACAGACTTCTTGAATGATTAATGATTATGCTCAACTTTTTGTGGTTTACCTCACAGGCCTTGGCCATAGCAAAGCCTCCTCCCAGCAGCAGAATAATGTTCCAAGGAACAGAATCCTGAGCTTTTTTCCAGGACAAAAGAGGGACATACGGAGTGTTGGAAGCTGAGCAGAAATGAGACAAAAGAAAGATTTACCACATTGGATAAAGACTGCGTTTAGTGTCCGCCACAGTTTGTAAATAATGACCACTCTCAACCCTGTGTCCCCCTGTTTGTTTGGTCAGCTGCTCAAACAAAACATGGCTCCTCTCTCATGCTGTAGATACAAGTTTTTTGGAATTTTGAAAGTCCCATAATATACTAGTTTAAATCCTTGTTCATTAGACCTGTCTTAATCCTGGATGAGTTCTTGTTTATTCCTGTTAAGACTAATTGTTCCTAGTTTACCCTGATTTAGTTCTGGTTTAGACCTGTTTTTGACACGGTGTCATCCTATCTGGATTACTTACAGATTAGTCCTATTTTAATATTGTTTAGATCTGGTTCAGTTAGTCTAGTATTGGTTTTCAAATTTAGTCAAGGTTAAGGTTAAAGAAAAATTACCACTAATCTGGTTCAGGCCTAGTTCAGACATCTCTTAGTTCTGTTTAGTCCCACTTCAAATTGTGATTTAGTCCTAGTTTAATCTAGGTTTAGATCTGGTCTAGTGCTGTCTAAATCCTGATCCTGGTTCAGGTAGTCTGTATTTAATCCTATATTAATCCTGGTTTATACCTGGTTTAATTCTGCTTCAGTTCTGGTTTAGGCAATGTGTTCCTGGAAAAACCCTTCTGTCCGGACCTCCACACTCACTCACACAGTAAAGCTCCAGAGATTACAGTTATCACACAAACAAAGTATTGTAGTCTAATCTACATCATTAACATTCTCTGGATTATTTCTAGTATTTAACACTGAACTAATATGACCCAAAAGTAATTATAACTATGCAATATCAGTAATTATGTTATCAAATACATTTATATTTACTGAAAAATACAAGGACTAATTCTGGGGTAGGTACAAACTGCATGAACTAAAACAATCTTAAAAGAACACACAAAATCTACAACAGACGGAAAAATCCAACTGCAACCCAGGACTATGCCAGGTCTAAACCATCAAGAATTAACCAAAAGAAATCACAGATCTAGTCCAGCATTAAAGGTGCACTGTGTAACTTTTCTGGTGGAGGGTTTGTCAAATGCTTTTCTCCATGGAGATGTTATTGCTTTGTCTGGAATGTTTCACAGTATAGCATTAAAACTTTCTATCTTCATGGAGGTCAAACCTGTTTAATGTCTGTTTAATGTCATACTGTGGAATATTCCAGAGAGAGCAATGATTTTTCCATAAGAAACAAGCTGGTGACAGACTCCCAACCAAAAAGTTCCATAGTGCACCTTTAAGGAAATTACGTAAATTTGTTTTGTTACCATGAGAGTCAAACCACCAGTGCAGAGAAGGTTTCTGAGATGGGAAGAAGAACAGGATGGACACAATAATGACGCCAGTGACTGCATCTGAAACATAGCTAAAATGCAGAGTTATCACAATATTAGTAATAATGTAATGGATTTATCTAGCACCTTTCAAGTGTGTTACTCATTCACTTGGTTATTAAGTTACTATTGCAGCCATAGCTGGGGTAGACTGATGGAAGTGAGGCCAATCTGGGTGAAGTGTCTTGCCTAAGGACACCACAACAGTTTGCACTAGAGCCTTACTACGACACACACTATACCCAGTGGTCTCCCGTCCAAGGACTAACCAGGCCCAACCCTGTTTAGCTTCCAGATGAAATGAGATCAGGAATTTTCAAGGTGCTATTGACAAGTTAGCAAATTCCCACCAGAAAGACAAGATTTCCTTCATATTGTGTCCTGTTTGTGACTCTCAATCAATCAATCAATCAATCAATCACAATTCATATAAATACATTCCTTGTCCCCTTAGCTTCTAAACTTCTGTCTTTTGCAGCTGTAAGGAGACCAACACTATAGATACCCAAAGACAATGCAAATTCACTCACTCACTCACTCCCCAGTCCCCAATATCAGTGACAGTCAGTGACTATTTTGTAGCCACAGCTGCCTTGGTACTGACTGGTGAGAACATGACTGCAAATTTGTGACAATTTCCAATCACACAGCCACATAAACATATGTTGTTGTGTCTTGCCCAGGGACACAAAAACATGCACTGGGTGGAGCTGGAATAAAACCACCAACCTCCAGGTTTGTGGGTAAACATTCAACCACTGTGCACTGCCATTCAAGTTACAACATAAGTAGTTATTTTGTCAGAACTTATGGAAGACTTACCCCTTTTTAAAAAACACCGCCCAACCAGTGACAAACTTGGGATCTCTTGTGAACAGGAGAACCGCAAATAGTATGAAAAAGAAAGAGATCGCTCCTTCTGCAAAACTGGAAAAGAGGAGAAAAAGTGAGTGAAAATGTAGAGGAGAAGTATTCACAGAGGCTACAGCGAGATCTGAAGACATACAGGAGTCCTCACTTTATGGGCCCAAGCTTTTTGTAATCTTCTGTGATCATGGCTTTGGCTCTGGCCTCTGCCTTCGCCCGGTGGTCCTCCCTGTTAAAACACAACCTGTAGAAGAAGACAGGAAAACATGTATGAGCTTTGAAAATACATTGAATTCAGGCTGTATTCAAATGTAGATTTGGTAAGGGTAAAATGTATCAGAAATTTTGTACACATGTGCACTCATTTATTGTTTGCTTTATTGTTTGCTCTTCCACCCATAAATAATAAAAATCTAACAAAATATTGATCTAAAAAAAAGTCTCTACAATTTAGCTCCATTAATTAATTTTGAGGCTTTAATTTTGTGCTGATGCTATTTTATTTTTAATGGCATAAGTAATTAAGTATAGAAATATTAACCATAAACTATGTAAAAAGACACTCTGACATTAGTACCAACATATTCCATATTATTCAGATCTTCCATTCACCTACATTTAATTTGGTTTCTTTAGAAAGTTATTACATTAAATGAAACTATTGAAGCTGTATACATTACCGTGTGTTAAGTCCTCCATAGAGAAATGCGATCCAGAGCCACCCCACAAACAGGAAGAGCAGCATGAGTGGGAAGGCAAACGCAAACCATGAACCAAAGTTTATCAGGTCACATTCAGGGAAGTAACTGCAAAACAAGCAAATGTAAAAATACTCTCTCTATTTTTGCTACTACTACTACAACTACTACTCCCACTTAATTACTTGCCACTACTATTATTACTACTAGCAATGCCGTAATTAAATTATATATGTTATAATTTATATAAATAATAATAAACTACAATATATTACGACTCTGAATAACTTCTGCTACTGCACTATATATTCATATATCATATACTGTGGTACCTCACCTTACGAAAGACCCAACAAACGAAAATTTCAAGTTACGAAACGCCTTCACGTTAAATTTTGGTCTCTAGATACGAAAGAAAATTCAAGTTACGAAACGCGAAATCTCAAAAATTCAAATAATGCGCGCTCAGCCACACACATTATACGCTTTTCTCAGACTGGATTTAAACTTTTCTCAAATTTCTCTCTCGTTTAAACACTCAAACTTTCATAAATTTTCAACAAAATGTATTCATAGTGAAGCGTGGGGGGAAGGGGGAGGGTGGAGAAGTGTGCGCGCGGACACGTGTGTGATAGCGCAGCATGACCCGGCGCGGGGCTGCAAGCAGGAGACCCGTGCTCAATCCGTGCCAGGTCTAAACCAGGTCTGAACCAGGTCTGAACCAAGTCTAAACCAGGATTAGACCACCGCGGCTCTTGCATGCGTTCGTTCATGCGCTCAGACTGCGTGCGGTTCCGAGGGGAGTCCTCGCTGCTCGCCTCAGCCGTGACTCGAAACGAAACCAGGAAATAGACCCGCACGCTTTAATCCACCTGGTTTAGTCCAGGTTTTGTCCTGGTCTAGACCAGGTCTAGACCTTGGTCTAGACCTGGTATAGTCCAGTTTAGTCCTGGGTCTACAGTCTCTATGCAGGACACAGTGTTACACTATAAAAAAATGTTGCACTATAAAAAAAAAAACTTGGAACGAATCAGGCCTTTTCCATTGAAATAGCTACTCAACTTATGAAAAATTCACATTACAAAACCACTTCTGGAACAAATTAATTTCGTAAGGTGAGGTACCACTGTATTCATGAAATTCTTTTATAATAGAAATGTATTGGTGTTTATGTTCTAAAATAAAAATAAATATAAAATAAAACATATTTCTGTCTATCTGCCTGTTTCTGTGTAAATGCTTCATGTGAGTTGAAAACCCAGAGCAGACAATAACATTTGTGCTCAGAAGCGGAGTGCTCTGCCCGCCCGCCTCGGAGCGTATCTCCCTGGCTTGGAGAATATATCTCCGGAAGAAGAACACTGCATCTACCACATCCAGTGGCAATTGTGGAGTTTGTCACAAATAAATCTGGACTACATGTGCAGCAGACTCTTTCATGTAAAAAAAATAAAAATAAAAATAAAAATACTCTGGATTTAACACAAGACATAGATAATGGATAAGATCTTTATAGACTTCAGAATAATAAGAATGGACATAATGTGCCCCTCAAGTCAATTTTCTCTTTTTTTACAAAAAAAATTACACATGTACCCCCTACAACACAGTTTGGAAAAAGTGATTTGACTAGTATTTAATTTCAATTGATACTTTGCAGCAGATGTCATGCTAACTGTAGGCTCTGCTCTGTCTCTGTTACTCAAGTTAGACTTTAATCTGTAAAACCATTCTTTTTCCCTGGTACCTCTTGAGTTGTCCGATGAGGATGAGGTTTGGTGCAGTGCCGGTCAGAGTGGCGGTCCCTCCGATACTGGCGGCATATGGGATACAGATGAGGAAGCCTTTCCAAACTTGGAGCTGGTACTGTGCCTCAGACCGAATCTCCTCTGAGCTCCGTGGGTCTGGGGGCTCGGAGGCATCCTCACTGAAAAAACAAAAAGCACAATGTAAATTTAAAAAAAACTTGAAAATGTAAAAACTTTCTTAAGATTTTGCTGCCTTACATATCTATCGATAGTATTTGTTTTTCCGATGGCATGGAGGGAAGTGAATGCAGCTTAGTGGCGTGAGCTGAAAAAGACATCACACATGTTCAAAGTGGGTTAAAATTTAAGGGTTAAAAACCTTTGGTACAGTGAATGCCCCACTTAAGCAAAGGTTGTGTCAATAATCAATTAGTGAATGAATATTGCCTAACTTTACGGGATTACATATTAAAGACACAGGTGAAACATCGTGTCCCGCACCCATGTGCAGAGGGGAAGGACCATAAGGTACTGCTTTAAGCCCTACATTATATTATAGTGCAGAAAAAATAATATCACAACAATGAAGTCATATAATTTTGGTTTAATGTAAATTTCAATTTAAATAGAGGCAAGTATAATTAAATTCCTTTAAAGATGCACTGTGTAACTTTTCTGGTGGAAGGTATATCATCTGCTTGTTTCCATGGAGATGCTATTACTTTGCCTGCCTGAAAATTTCCACGGAATGACATGGATGGATCAAATCACAGATCAGATCTGAGGAGAAGCAAGCCCACTTACAGAGAGAATATTTTTAAAGGTACTTTTGAGGAATACATTAAGTAAATCTGTAATTCATTAAATGCATGATACATGGGTTTAACACCATACTGTGGAACATTCCTGTTAATAACATCTCTATGGAGACTAGCTCCCACCAGGAAAGTTACATAGTATACCATCATTAATTTACCTTAATTTTAGCATTTAGCTAGTCAAGGAAAAAGTTATAATTTGTTTAAAATATGATCTCATTGGATTTGAAAGGTAGCACAATTAAACACAAGTTAGCTAATCATCTAGACTAAAGCTGCCGATTAACAAACTACAAAAAAACAAAGTAGTTCACTAGTGCAAATAAAAGCTACATAGATCAATATTGTCCCCAAAATATTATTATTCATCTCTCATTTATTCAACAGACAGTATAATAATGACTGTGACAGGCCTAATATAAAAGATTAATACCATTAATGCTGCCTGTGTCTGTCTCCCCTTTGTTAGTACATGTGCACCTATACCCATAATTTATCTTGATGTTAGCACATTTTAGCTGGTCAAGGAAAAAAACAAAACAAAATACCATCACTCTCTGTCTCCTCTTTGTTGGTGCATTTGCTTTTGAGCGTCTCCAGGTCTCCAAATAGACTCTCCAGGATGGCGGTGGCAATGGGCAGCATCATGGCTGTTGTGGCGGTGTTACTGAGCCACATAGAGAGGAAGGACGAGGTCAGCATCATCCCCAGAATCAACCTAGTTTAGATGAAAAGTAGTTTGTAAACGAGTAATGATAATCATTTTATTTATTAGGTGCTTTGCTATACACTCAAGGTCGCATTACAACAATAAACACAATGAAAAGCACAAAAAGTTAAAGGGCCCTTATTAGGCTATTTTCTGATCTGTTATAATGTTGTTTAATGTTGTTTCATTCACCATTAATTAATAATTAATAATAAAGGCTTACTCAAACATGTGTGAATGAAACAAAATACAACTCCAGGTATGTTTTTGTTGAGGTAACATTCCACCATGTACAGTTAAAAGCATACAATTAAAATGCACAATGCAAAACTATGATCTAGTTGCACTGTGGTATGGTGGAGTGAATAAGCATTACAGTGCATTATTAATTCACTTCACACCCAGTGGAGGTTAGCCACAGCTGCCCCGGACCAGACTGATGGATGCAAGGCTGCCATTCTGTGCCATCAGCTCCTCCGACCACCAGCAATCACTCACACACACACATCACTTTCATACTAGGCAATGTGGGTGAAGTGCCTTGCCGAAGGACACCACTGTGGCACATGGTCTTCCCAGCATTCTCCCATACATGTACTAAGCAGGCCCAGCCTTGCTTAGCTTCTGAGATCTAACATGATCAGACTTTGACCAGATGATCAGAAGTTGGTATGGCCACCCAGCTGAATGACATCACACTCCCTTAATCCACTACTTTACACAATCTATGGTTATATGATGGATTGATCAACGTGTCTGAAACTAAAGTGTAAACTGTATGTACCCTGCGCTCTTGGTTTTAAAAAAGGTAATATAATTAATCATAAATGAACTTGGGTTGCCAGTATAGGACAGATACATGTGTTTGTTATTCTCCATGTACGGACAGCATATTGCAGTAGAGACACTGATTAATGGTTGGCTGCATGTGCTGGGGTTTAGGTAGTGACCATTCAGATCAGAGAGAGAGTCCTTTCAGGTTAGATAGCAAAGAAAAAAAAAATCAGGTTAAAACCGACAGGATTTCAGCACTGGCAACCAAAATAGGAGACTCATGTGAGGCTCATTCTGTTTTCTGATTGAATAATCGTTTTGAAAACCAAAACCAAAAATTATAACATAAACTACTTTGCCATCATGTCCGTTGTTTTTCATAAGAGCTATGCTTGATATGAATAATGTTTACCTTGTATCTGGGAACACAGCCCAAATCCAAATCTTACATAGAGTTTCATTAAGAAAAAAAAAGATTTCTCACCAGGCAGGCTGAACTCCAACGATGGTCAGAACCTTCAGAGCGATTCTTCGGTGCAAACCCCACTCCTCGATGGATGACGCCATCACCAGCCCACTCAGAAACAAGAAGTTAGTCTCCAGGAAGTACTGAGGACACACTGTTTTAGACGGAAGGATGCCCAGAGTGGGAAACAAGCACACAGGAAGCATCGCTGTGACCGCTATCGGGAGGGCCTCCGTGCACCAGAAAGTAGCCATCAAAACCACCACATATAAGCATTTTCCCTCCTGAAAGAAAGATTAAATAATACACAATTGTAGAGAGCTCTTACATGAAATAAAGTTTTGGTTGAGAGAAAATTGTTTTGCCCCATGTCACTAGGGCTGTAGTCGACTAAAGAAATTCTGTCCTGCTGATTAATACTCGACTAAAAATGGAGAATGGCAAAAACTTTCAAAACTATTACAAAGCTCTATGCATCTGACCTAAACTGCACTCACAAGACTACAATTGTATGGGAGTTCAAGCAAAAACAACTATTTATGCAGACAAAAGTACCCGATAACAATGTATTTATATAATGACAGATTCAACTTCTTAATCGTGAGCTCAGTCTGCTGTTTTACATGTAAATAGAACACCTTTGTGATGAATTAGAGCGGAGACTGACAGTCAGGCCTTCTCGTCTAATATCAGTGTGTGACCTCACAAATGTGCTTCTGGAAGAGTGGTCAAAAATTCCCATAAACACACTCCTAAACCTTGTGGACAGCCTTCCCAAAAGACCTGAAGCTGTTATAGCTGCAAAGGGGGGACCAACGTCATATTATGGGTTAAGAATGGAATGCCAGTTAAGTTCATATGTGACTCAAGGCAGGTGAGCCAATACTTTTGGCAATATAGTGTATGTGGATGTCTAAACAACAGGGTTTGCTTTTTTTTATTATTATTACATAGCAAGATATTTTGTTGTTTGAGAGGATGAATGTTTCTCATATTATGTAGAATGCTTTTCTGTGGAGTAGGCCTATGCAGCTTAGGTGATGATATGTAGCTTTGTGAATTAAACATGCACAAATTTTTGGTGGAGGGCCCAAATGCTTCTTGTCTCCATGGAGATACCATTGCTTTACCTGGAATGCTCCACAGTATTATATTCATTCAATGTTTGCATTTTGGTGTTTGCTTTTGTGGCTCAGTGGTGTTTATATATAGTGCACCCTCCAACCCAAACATCTGATTCAATCCCAGCTCGGACCAAGTGCATGATGTTGTGTCCTTCAGCAAGACACGTTGCTCACTGCTTATGTATGTGGTGTGTTTGTGTAGGTCTGTGTCGGTCATTCTCTTTGCAGCTGTGGCTGCCATCACCAGATGTGGAGTGAATGGGTAATGCAATGTAATGCAATAAGAGACCTAGGCCTATATAAACTTAACGTGTTGTAGGCTTCTTGGATGAGAAATTAATGAGTGCCTTTAACCTAAATACAAGTCTGACAATGTTCTACACATTTTATCTTTTTACCATGGAAAAAAATAACATTATATTGCTACCCTAAATCATTTTTGAAGGCCTACTAGTTCATCAATTTTTCTCGTTGTACCGTCATATACTGCCATATTTGTCGATGTTGCATTATGTGGGCTGGCTAATATAGCCGTAATTTTCTGGTGGAGAGTCTGCCCCTTTGGACTAATGTATCTGGATAGGAGCACCTGACGCAGTGTGTCCATTCTCTGGATGCCATTTTCTTGTCTGTACCTGTTTTCACTTGGTGTTAATTGCATAAGGACTTAAGTTATCCTCTTTGTTCAGGTATGCCTAAGACATACACCTACGAAAGTCCTGTGCTCTCGTGTGTTAATCAGAGTTACAGGCATGCTTTAGGCAAGGTTATGATGGGACCCGACTCACCCGCACTCGCTTTACCTCTTTGAGTTAACAGACCCGCCTGAACCCACGGCATCCATAGGCTAACTGCACAGGTCGACCCGCCCGTCACTACTATATCCATGGAGACAAGCAGTTAAGGGCAAGTTAAAGGTCATATCTGTGGAGAGGCAACCTCGCTCACAGTAGGAATGCATGTCTATCAAGTTATTTCTTTCTGAGCAGTAGAAACAACTCTAGGCTAAATGAATAAATGCAAGCCACATTAAGTTTAATTTCCATGGAAACAAGCAGGATCCCCTCCAAAAAGGTTACATAGTGCACCTTTCCTGAAATGGTTATGGTACACCTCCTGCACCTGATCAGGTCGATACTTTATTAATTGGAATATGCTACACTTTATAACAGCCTTACTTTCAATTCAAAATGATTAAAGATTACCTTGCCAAAAATCGATTGGGCAAGAATAGGCCTTGTTATGAACTCAAAATGCACCTTTAAATTATTTGGTTTTGCGTCAACGTGAATTTAAAAAAACAGAATCACTTAACTTTTTACAGTTTAACAATTCCCTACTTACCTTCTCCGGGAGCGCAAAAATGAGCGGCAGAAACAGTAGCGGAGTGATGATCACGATCAGCTGCTTGTGAACGCACCACAGTTTCTTGGTCAGGGCTGATACATCCATGATCTCCGCCGTGGAGGAGAGGAACTCCAGTGCGTCGGGGACGGCCCGGAGGGGCACTTTGAAGCCTGGAAGTGTGGCCTGAGAGAAGATTAACCACATGCTCGCTGCTGGTTAACTCCTCACTCACACGGTGCTGTCAAATATTTTAAGGGGACTGGCCTTCTGTGCGCATTATAGCCTGGAATGACTTGTAATATTTCATCCAATTTTAACACTAGCAAATTATATCTTTTTGTTGAAAGGATTTGGCAAATTTGTGCCTGTTAAGAAGACGTAGGCCTAATTTGAATGCATATGTGACTGTAGATAGCCCGTATTTTTATCTCAACATCGTGTGTAGTTGATGGGTATAGATAATAATAATAATAATAATAATAATAATAATAATAATAATAATAATAATAATAATAATAATAATAATAATAGGTAAATGACAATTGTTAGCATGCACATTTTATATTTTCTTACTATATAAACAAAATAAAATGGGATATTGGACATTACTTTGAACAGGCCAATTTGCCATTAAAATAGGCTCCATATAAAGGCTAATTGATTAAATAGCTTATCCTATTCAATATGCTTCATACTCTATCTGGTTAGAATGGTCCTGCAGTTCATTTTGTTTGATATGTACAATGGTTTGAATGGCATTGTGCCAAGGTGAAGATAGATTTAAAAGTGAGATTTTTGTTTAGAATTTTAAGAAGGAATTCATTACTTTGGGGTCACAAGGTCATGACCTTACATTCCTGCTTATCTTTGTGACCACCCTCGGTCAGTCAGTGGGAATTTGCCAGTATATACTTAGGTCTACCTTGTATACCTTCTCTAGAGTGGTGATCTTTGACCAGTTTTACATAGGGCTGTAAAACCTATGCTTACACTCAGCTGATGTCATTTCAAGTAAGACAAATAACCATGGCAACCTTGTAGATATGTACAAATGTGATGTGACATGTGATTCTTATATTACACTCAACAAAAATATAAACGCAACACTTTTGTTTTTGCTCCCATTTTTCATGAGATGGACTTAAAGATCTAAAATTCATTCCAGATACACAATATTACCATTTCTCTCAAACATTGTTCACAAATCTGTCTAAATGTGTGATAGTGAGCACTTCTGCTTTGCCGAGACAATCCATCCCACCTCACAGGTGCGCCACATCAAGATGCTGATCTGACATCATGATTAGTGCACAGGTGTGCCTTAGATTGCCCACAATAAAAGGCCACCCTGAAATGTGCATTTTTTTTTTTCTTTATTGGGGGTCTGGGGACTCAGAACCAGTCAGTATCTGGTGTGACCACCATTTGCCTCATGCAGTGCAACACATCTTCTTCGCATAGAGTTTATCAGATTGTCAATTGTGGCCTGCGGAACGTTGGTCCACTCCTCTTCAATGGCTGTGCGAAGTTGCTGGATATTAGTGGGAGCTGGTACACGCTGTCGTATACACCGGTCAAGCACATCCCAAACATGCTCAATGGGTGACATGTCCGGTGAGTATGCTGGCCATGCAAGAACTGGGACATTTTCAGCTTCCAAGAATTGTGTACAGATCCTTGCAACATGGGGCCGTGCATTATCTTGCTGAAACATGAGGTGATGTTCATGGATGTATGGCACAACAATGGGCCTCAGGATCTCATCACGGTATCTCTGTGCATTCAAAATGCCATCAATAAAATGCACCTGTGTTCTTCGTCCATAACAGATGCCTGCCCATACCATAACCCCACCACCACCATGGGCCACTCGATCCACAACATTGACATCAGCAAAGGGCTCACCCACACGACGCCACACACGCTGTCTGCTATCTGCCCTGTTAATGTAAACCGAGATTCATCCGTGAAGAGAACACCTCTCCAACGTGCCAGACGCCATCGAATGTGAGCATTTGCCCACTCAAGTCTGTTACAGCGACGATCTGGAGTCAGGTTAAGGCCCCGATGAGGACGACGAGCATGCATTTGAGCTTCCCTGAGACGGTTTCTGACAGTTTGTGCAGAAAGTGTTTGGTTATGCAAACCAATTGTTTCAGCAGCTGTCCGAGTGGCTGGTCTCAGACGATCTTGGAGGTGAACCTGCTGGATGTGGAGGTCCTGGGCTGGTGTGGTTACACGTGGTCTGCGGTGGTGAGGCCGGTTGGATGTACTGCCATATTCTCTGAAACGCCTTTGGAGACGGCTTATGGTGGAGAAATGAACATTCAATTCACGAGCAACAGATCTGGTTGACATTCCTGCTGTCAGCATGCCAATTGCACGCTCCCTCAATGCTTGTGACATCTGTGGCATTTTGCTGTGAGACAAAACTGCACATTTCAGAGTGGCCTTTTATTGTGGGCAGTATAAGGTACACCTGTGCACTAATCATGATGTCAGATCAGCATCTTGATGTGGCACACCTGTGAGGTGGAATGGATTATCTCAGCAAAGCAGAAGTGCTCACTATCACACATTTAGACAGATTTGTGAACAATGTTTGAGAGAAATGGTAATATTGTGTATCTGGAATGAATTTTAGATCTTTAAGTCCATCTCATGAAAAATGGGAGCAAAAACAAAAGAGCTGCGTTTATATTTTTGTTGAGTGTAGTTTGTCAGTTCATATTTCAGTCTTTTTGTCAAATCTTAAATAGGGTTGCAAAACAGGGTTGTCAAAAGTGTTGAAAATCAAACACTAATCAATACTAAATCTAATGTTGAAACCAGATACTTATTTGAACAGGTCACATTCACAGGACAGAAATAAACCTTTCCTGAATAGCTTTAGAATGATCTTGAGCTCAGAACAAGTATAAGAGCACACAGACTAGTATACACCCATGGACCACTGAGGGATTGCACAAATATAAGACAACATAGCAATAGAAAAGAAAGTATTATGATTTTATGCTGAAAATCACATTGTACTGTCTAAATAGAAAGTGTTTTTATGATCACTGTGGTATCAGAAAGAGTATTGAGTTCCTTAGTACTGAAATTGAGTTTGAAATTGTTGTATCATGACAAGACTAGTTTTAAATGAAACTTTAAAGAGAATTCTATTTTTAAAACATAAATCTCAGATCTAATCAGAATCAGCCTGTCAAAAAAATGCAATTAAATATTTTGTTCAGCCCCAATACATTGATAAGGTTTCTTTAACTGTAAATAACAAGGCTTAAAGGTCCTACATTACACAAAACTGACTCTTGTGAGCTTTAAGCCATGTTAGGATGTTGTTACCGTCTCAAAAGCATACCTGGAGCTGTGTTTTGTTTCATTCACACATGTTTGAGTAATTCTTTATTACTGATAGTTTCACAGTTAACAGCGACCTTTTACCTTTTGTTTAGTAGAGACTGGCAATTCCAGGTCTGAATTTATCAAAATTATTCTAATAACAGTGTATAGAGTTTAAAAATACAGTGGAGCACTTCCTGTATCACTACATGACCAGATGGAACAGAGTGTTTTCAGGTTGAGAGAAGAACTCAGCCTAAATATACAGGGTTTGCATGTTAAATGTGTGAAGAATCCCTCAGTCGTCTAGGTAGAATCCATAGCAAAAGGAGAAATTCAATTTGTCAAGTGAACAAAAGTTTATTTGGTCAAATACGTTTCACAGCTCATCCAAGATGCTTCTTCAGTTCTTCTTCTTCAGGGAGGAGCTAACTACAATGAAATTGCTATGAAGCTACCACACCTATTTGTTTACAGTTTCTGTTAGTTAAGCCTATTCAATATGCAGTGGGAGTATGGTCCTTGTTAGCATAGCCATTCAGGCCCATAATGGGTGTTTTCACACCTCTGGACCTGACCTGGCTAACCCTATTGTTTTCTTTGTTTTGATTTTGGTTTGAGGATAGAGTTATAGATGGGAGACAAATTATGTCTGAGACCTCCATTTCTGTTCAAGGAAGGGTTCTCTTCTTGACAAAATTACCCTCTTTAACCCCCCTCTCAAACCAGTTGAGAGGTAGTTATACCTGCAGCTAGTTATAAACGGTGTCCACCAGCACTCTAGCCAGAACTGAAGAAGTAGCTTGGATGAGCTGCGAAACATATTCGAACAAATAAACTTTGTCCAGTTGACAAATTGAATTTCTCCTTTTGCCATGTTAAACATATGTAAATTAGTGATTCTACCTGGATGATTGATGGATTCTTCACACATATGTAAATTAAACAAAAGACGACTGTGTGATGAGGAAAAACGTTATAACAGAGTGAAGAGACTATACACGCATTGGGAATCAGGCTCATGCTAATGTAATAGGTTATTTTGACTAATAGTCCTACATTTTGACTACGCACTGACTGCACCTTTAATGCTGATAATGTAATCACTGCGTTTGTGTCTATTCGTTATGTATTGCCTGTCATACCAGTTGAGGCCAGCAGGTGGTGATGTGTTCACAGGTTTGTGCCAGTGCTGTGGTTAAACGCAGCAGTATTTTCATTTTTCTCTTTTATTTTATGGGCGGGTATTTATCACACTGTGGGAAGTAAAATCTGTACACACAATCAGTTTATGGGAACCTGCCTCTCTTATGGGGGAAAATCCACATGATGTAAATGTTTTATCATAAAGATAGGCAAGTAGTATTGTTAACGGTAGGCTCGCACTACAGGAAAAAAAGGAAAATTAATGTTAATGATACGTCGCTAGAAAGTGTGACCATATTTATCATGATATTTACTCATTTATTTGTTTTTGTAAGACATTAGCACTTGATACATTTCTACTTCAAGTATTGATAAGTTAAACTCTTATTTAGACCACATAGGCTAAATTCACTAAACACTTTAACCTAGTGCCAGCAAAGACCAGCAAAGTTCTCTAATCTGAACTGGTTTCTCTTCTTGGTAAACCCACACTAATGTGGGCACTCTAAAATATCTTGAAAATAGGTCACTCAGGAAGCTGTTGTGGTTTTTAAACGCAGCAGTAAGACCCCTGCTTTGGAACAGGGACACAGGGAGTTTCCGTCAGCACATCACAAACATCACATTAAGCAAAGTCGTATAAATTGTCACATATGCACAAATAACATTCTCTTCTGTTTCATTGTTTGCAGACAAATCAATAATTGTATTTTTGCTTGACAGGTACCACACTAGTTAATTTATTCCAACAGTGGAGTGCAAAAGTAAAAGTACAGTAGTAAAAGGAGAAATTCAATTTGTCAACTGGACAAAGTTTATTTGGTCAAAAACGTTTCGCAGCTCATCCAAGTTACTTCATCAGTTCAGAACTGACGAAGCAACTTGTTCAGTAGTAGTAGTAGTAGTACTACAACAGTTCAGAAGTGACGAAGCAACTTGGATGAGCTGCGAAACGTTTTCAACCAAATAAACTTTGTCCAGTTGACAAATTGAATTTCTCCTTTTACCATGGATTCTACCTGGACGACTGAGGGATTCTTCATAAAAGTACAATACTTAAGTAAATGCAGATACCTAAAATTTGTACTTAAGTACATTTTACAGTGGATACTTTTTACTTTTACTTCATTACATTTGAAAAGGTGTAGCTGTACTTTCTACTCCACTACATTTTAGATCTGGACTGAAAAGTTAAAAAAAATACTTTTAATTCTGCCTCAGCTTTGAGCAAACCAAATACACAAAAACAGCTAAAAAAAAATTAAGAAATTAATTGAATCACTTAAAATCTGCTAGATTCTTTATCAAAATCACTACATTTCATCCTTTAAGGCTATCACACACTACAGGAGAATTTGCCCGATTTTGGCTTCACATGCAATTTGTGCGGCAAAATAGCAATAGTGACAGTTCTGACTTGTATCGAAGAAGAGAAGAAGAAGTGAACTTTATTGATCTCACAATGGAGAAATTCCTCTCTGCATTTTAACCCCTCCTATATATATATACAGTATATACGTATAGGAGCAGTGGGCAGCACACACATTAGGGCGCCCGGGGACCATCTCCATGATCTTCTTGCTTCGGCTTGGTCAGGACCTAAGCTGGAGGTACCTATGGTGCATGTTTTGGGTTGGTGGGGGAAACCGGAGTGCCCGGAGGAAAACCCACCCAGACACGGGGAGAACATGCAAACTCCACACAGAAAGGCTCGGGCGACCCGGGGATCGAACCCAGACCATGCAATCGAAACTAGAAGTGCAATGCTCTGATTTTTTGAACACTTAAGAGTCTCAAAGCGAGTGGTTTTACTGTAGACAAGAAACAGCTGATGCGATCGCGCTCACAACTTTATAGCCTGTGGTCCACAGACATAATTATCCCGCTGCAGACTTTGCGATCAGAGATTTTAAGTCTCAGAAGATTCTCCTCATGTCTGGCCTTTAATTGTTCTAAAAATCTCTGCTAAATACTTTCACTTTTTACATTTTTAAACAAGTTCTTTGATACTTTTACTTAAGTAGATATTTTTATGTGATACTTTAACTTGAGTAACTTTTTGCCCCTGTATCTGTACTTTTACTTAAGTAGCAAAATTGAGTACTTCATCCACCACTCCACTTAAGTAGCCCACAGATAGACTAAAACAAGCAAGGTCCCAATCTTTGAAAATGTCTATATTAATTGCACAAAAATATATTCTTACTTATTCATATAAACACAGATGAAATAAATATCATATAGCAAATTACACTATACAGTTTAAGAATAAACATTAAGGGTGCATGTAATCATTCTGTTGTGGGGGGTGTGCCACTTGTTTGTCTCCATGGATATGTTATTGCTTTGCCTGAAATTTCCACAGTCATTTTTGTAATGACTAAAATGATACTTTAAAAACAACCATCCTTATTGTGAGAGGACTTGCCTCTCCACAGATCAAGATTTTTCACAATTTTTTATTTTCCTCATCATCTTCTCTTCTGCCTTGAGCAGATATGAAGAACCTACACAGCAAAAACACACAAACAAACAATGAGAGAAACAGTCACACAATCTGCACAAGTGACAAGGTGACAATGTAGTAACAAAAAAGCAACCCCCGCCCCCTCTACTGTAAGTGCAGATTTTCCGGTAAAAGTAGTTTCATTTTAGCTCATAGTGAATTGGCCAAACAGCAGACTAACCTCTGGTTGCAGCCCGCAAATCAGGGAGTGGCTCAACGTTGGCAGAGCTCAACTTTTGACCCCACCTACTTTACCACTTAGTTTACTGCCTACTTTGCAACATTATGCAAAAACTACTGATCAGATTTATATGAAATTTTCAGAAAAGATGGACAATGACTCCTAGATGACCCCATTAACTTTTGGGCAAAATCGTTTTTTGGCCATAATTCATGAATCGTCTGATTTATACTCATTTGCAATTTTGTGTATGTATGCATTTATGTATTTTTTTCCTTTATTTTCTATGAAGTCTTATTCATTGCACTGAAGGGCACACAATGTCAATAAAATGTGAATGAATTAGGGATGCTGCGCGATTGACTTGTAGGACTTTGCACATTATTCATCTGCCATCCACCCAAACTGATGCTTAAATTACTGTTGATTGGGGTGAGGCCAAACGCTGAGCTCCGCCCCACATTTTCCCCAACCCAGATCTGCGGACTGCAGCCAGGGGCAGCTGTGGCTACACCACAGAATCTTTGAGTGTCCAAAAAGTGATAATATAAATCCAATTCTTTATTACTTTCTTATTATATTTACCCAAATAAAAATCATGGACAGGATGATTTTGGTGAGTGCCACAGCGCTGTACCCGACTAGGCTCCAGGCAAGGGGCAGGTGAGGGGCATGTGTCATGTTTAAAAGTGCCCCCTCTGTTTCCTCTTTCTGCACTGTGGTCAATGAGGCTGTTGTCACATCAGGCTCACATTCTGTTGAAAATACAATATAAAATTAAAGGAATAAGCCAACAGGGCCATCTAGAGTTAGTTTTGTTTGTATGTTGAGACTTCAAATTACTGTATTTTTGTTTTAATTGCTCATTTACAAGTATAATTCATATGTATGTACATAGATTGTTCTATTTCTATGAATTTATTGGGGCCAAGCACTGAAGGTGCTAGGCACCATAGTGTTTCTACTGCCCTCTGCTCCGAGCCCGTGTGATCAGATCTCCGCTCCGGACCCGTGTGGTCCGGCCTCCGCGTGCCCCTCTGGGCCCGCTACCAGGTGTGCGGGCGCGGTGGGAGAACAAATGGACTTCTGCAGTGGCGATGTTGAAGCGGACCTTGATGAGGTTAGACAAAGCGTTAAGAGGCTCCGGAGGTCCTCTGAGTGCGCCGTGCCTCCGAGGCGCGTCTGATGGGTCCCCTGGACGATCCCAGCTTCATTCGGAAAATGGAGAGGTTATACGACTGTTTCGATACTGACATTGAAGTGTATGATTCTCTGATAGACTGGTGGGACGGGGCGAAAGCCCGGATAAAGAGACCGGCCATCCGATGGCAGAGGAAACACAAAAATGTGTTTGCACTGCATCACCTTTGCTCTCCCCCAGGCCCCTTTCTTCATCCCTTTGGTCCTCTACATCCCCCCTGTTTCTCTTACCCCTTGTGCCCAGTGGTGTTTATTCCCGTACCCGCATCCCCCGATGTGTCTTCTGAGTAGTCTGGTTAACACCTGACCATATCACAAGTGAGATATGGGTCTGGAAACTCGCTTGGAAAAATCCCGTAGCGGAGGTGTGGTTAGCGATTGCCAACGGCCGTTTATTGGGCGTTATGAATGTCTATCATTGAGCGTATACGTAAGTCCATAGCCAATCATGTCAGTTGTCAGTTCAAACTACAAGCTTCCGTTTGTCATGTAGTACGCGTCACCGTCTTGCCACACCTCCCCCGCTCTCTGATTAGGGCCCTAAATCTGGGACTCTCGCTTGGACGAGTTTCCAGGCCACCTTCCAGTTCGAAACGAACGGAAGCGGCCTGGGAATTCCCAGGCTATCTTCTGAGTGCTTTGTGAATGTTATTGTGGTGATGAAATATGTACTATTATGTACCTGAAATGTGTATTATTGTGTACCTTGTAATATTAAAAGATAAAAAAAAAAATAAAAATAAAAAAAAAATAAAAGTGTTTCTACTGATTCTTATACATTATTCTTCGACCTATGGGAGTCTATGGCAACCCCTAGAACCGTCTGGTAAAAAGTTGTGAAATTTTGCATGCACATTCCAGCCAGTCTCCTCATTACCCACAGCAATTTATAGGCCCCCAGCCCCAACCGTCTAGTGTCACCAGCAGGTCAAAGTTGCAGGAATTTTCAGGAATTTTCAGCGTTGCTAGGCAACGCAGAAATGTACCTTTGATCTGTCTTTGATGTGTCTTTGATCTAGCCGAAGTGAGCTCATATCTCGGGACCCCTTCATACGAAGCCTGGGAGCCTGGGAAGCCTGGCTAACAGACCCTGTTAGACCCTGTTAAACCCTGTTAGACCCTGTCAGACCCTGTCAGACCCTGTTAGACCCTGTCAGACTCTGTTAGCCCCTGTCAGACCCTGTTAGATCCTGTCAGACTCTGTTAGACCCTGTCAGACCCTGTCAGACCCTGTCAGACCCTATTAGACCCTGTTAAACCCTGTTAGACCCTGTCAGACTCTGTTAGACCCTGTCAGACCCTGCATGCGGCTTACATGCTGAGGCCTACATGCACCTTCGGTGCCTGGCCCCACATTGCTGCTTGCAGCTATATTTTACCTTGTTTTTTGTGTCAGTGTTAAATGGCTAACAATTGGTAACTTTATTCAGCATCTCCCTTTCTCATTAAAGGTGCACTATGTGACTCTCTGGAGGTGGCATGTCATTTGCATGATTCCATGGAAACAGAAAGTTAAAAATCACATTTTGGAGATAAGATCTGTTTTATGCCATACTGTGTAAGATTATAGCTAAAGGAACAACATTTCCATGGAAACAAGTAGGATGAGACACAGTGTAAAAAACTAAACAGTTTATTTTCCAGCTAAAAAGTTGCATACTGTGGCTTTAATGATTGCCAGAGCAAGCCAGTTGCTTGGCGATGGAGTGGAAAATTTGGTATCTTGCTCATGGACACAATAACAATACGAGATATTAGCAAAATTTGAAATGGCTTTTATACAAAGCCTCTTTTCTTTTTTTAAATTCAAGCTATTTTGGGCACTGAAAGATAAGATAAGATAAGACTTTATTGATCTCACATAGGAGAAATTCACTTGCCACAATAGCTCCAGGCAATTTAGTGCAAAAGAAAGAGAAAGAAAAATGCATCCAGGCAAAAAATAAAAATAAGTAATAATAAAATACAGTATAATAATAAAACAGTAACCGAGAGAGTATGGAAAAAAATTGCACGTTTGTACTATATAGTAGAGTTATACAGTCTGATGGCGGTGGGGATGAAGGATCAGCGGTAGTGCTCCTTCTTGCACTTGGTGTGCCTCAGTCGGCTGCTGAAGGAGCTGCTCAGCTCCTCTACAGTCCAGTGCAGTGGGTGAGAAGTGTCGTCCATGATGGACGTGAATTTGGCCAGCACCCTCCTCTCAGCCACCTCCTCTACAGAGTCCAGAGGACAGCCCAGGACAGAGCTGGCCCTCCTAACCAGCTTATTGAGTCTCTTCCTGTCCCGTTCTGTGCTGCTTGGGGCCCAGCAGACGACAACGTAGAGGAGAGCAGAGGCCACCACAGAGTGATGGAACATTTGCAATATTCATTCATTCTACACCTGGTGAATGTCCAGCCTGTGCTGTTTGCATCTCTTTTTATTATCATTATTAACTCTTGGATACTTGTGGATACTTGTGGATACTTGTGAAACATGGATCAGGATGAAAAGAGGGAAAAAAATAAGCAACTAAAAAGATAATAAATAGATAATAAACAAAGAATGAAAACCCAGGCTCACCAGGCACTGTTAGCGACACTTGGAGGTAGAGGGTCTTTTTCCCAAGGTTGCCTCCAGCCTCACACTGGTATGTCCCAGAGTCTTCAGGCCTCACGTTTGAGAGCAGCAGGCTGTAGTTCTGATTTTCTATGCTCATGTCTCGAGGAAAATCATATTTAAGGATTTGTTTGTCTTCCAGGCTGATCCTGATGATTCCTTTTTTCTACACAAACAAAACACATTAATAGACAGTGTCCCACCAGAAACCTGATCAGCACTGAAGATGCCGCTTGGATGAGGGGATTAATATCATTGTATGTTCACTTTAAAAGTTTTGTCCAGTTGATGGTACTATTCATTTTCTTTTGCTATGGATCTTACTTGGACGATTGAGGGATTACTTAGACAGGGTGAATAATATTTCCTCAATAGTACACAGTGTCACTTTAAAGGGTCCCTTTAAAGGTGTACTATGTAACTTTACTCGTTGAGGATCTGTCATCTGCTTGTCTCTCTGGACTTGTTCTTGCTTTGACTGTGAAACTGTTGAATGTTGTTGAATTACATACAGTATGGTATTAAACGCATCTATCTCCATGGAGAAATACAGTTGATACCATGAAGAATGCATGAGTAGGTACATTTCAGCATAAAACATATGTAACTGAATAAAATAAATTAAAAAATGCACAGACCTTGTACCATGTGACAGATTTGTATCTGTTGGTCGTGAAATCAGCGTTACAGGGCAGAGCTGCATTTGAGCCACATTTAGCTTCAATGTGCTCTTTGGCTGAACACGGCACCAGAAGCTGAGGGCAGATACCACATGTTATGTTCACTTCCTCTGATCAATATATATTACAGTCTAATTTAAATCGCAATCGGAGATGTTTAGATAATAGAATGAAACTCCTCTGCCATCAACAAAAATACTGTTGTACTTGTAGTTCAGTCATATTCTTAGAACTTTCTTTTTATTTTTTAAAATTTTTTTCCAAATTGTGCTGTCTCACTTGCCACTATAGCTAGTCTTTTAAAGTTATACTAGCCAATATTTCATAAGGGGAAAAAAAAAATTAGGTCTCTAATGGTATGGTCAACTAACAGAAAGATTTATTAAGTTCTATATTCATACATACATAGCTCTGGTAAATTATTTCAAAATTAATTAATCAAATTAAGATTAAGATAAGATTGAAATTATAATAATAAATTTCAACTCACTTCAAACACCAAGGCCAGTAGCAGCATGTTTTCAGGTCTTGCGTCTGATTTTCTGTAAAACGTTTGTTTTCACATGATTTCCTGAGGATGTGAGAATCACCACAGATACAAAATAGGAAACTGGAAATACGTGACACCGTGTGGCAGGAAGGAGAACTGCAGGGAGCTCATCTAACTGTTAGACCCATGTTTGTAATAGCAGGGTACTTACCTGCTTTCTGTGCTGGTACAGTCTCAGAACAAGATGTTTAGATGGCACTGTGGGGCAGTGGTGAGCACTCTTCCCTCACAGAAAGAAGGTCCTAGTCTGTCTGTGTGGAGTTTCAATGTTGCCAGAGTAGGTTTCCTCAGGGTGCTCTATTCTCCCCTACCACTAAAAACATGTTCAATAGAAAAATATATTCTTAATCTCAGTGGGACTCTCCTGGCTAAATAAAGGTCAATAAAATAAAATTAACTTTAAATGTAAGCCACTTCTTCATTCCTCCTCAATGTTCCTGAATATAGCATGAAACGTGCCTATCTCTATGGACATTTATTTTATTTATTTATTTGACAGGGACAATGCAATCGGACATAGTTACAGAACAGTGCTTGCAGCTGATGTGATGCATACAGAGTTTAGCAAATGCTAATGATCGGTCTATCAGACCGAGGTGTCAGATCTCTGGAGAGGTGATCCTTCTCACAGAAAGAAAAAAAAAAAATCCTATAATTAAATAAATGTAAGATAGATAAGTTTAATGTCATACTAAACAATTTCAAGCAGAGTCCAAGAACATCTCCATGGAGACAGGTGGCAGACCCTTCACCAGAAAAGTTACATAGTACAATTTAAAATTCACAGATTCCATTTGATCTTTTTTTAATGGTATATTTATTAGGAATGCAAAATTATAATATGTATATCAACATTGTAACTCAGATTACACCAATTTTGATATTTTACATAACAAAACAAAAAACAAGACCAAAAAAACCCTTGCACGCCCACCCTCTTTGTACACTGTGCAGTCTAATATGTCAGATATAATACACACAACAAGGAAATGTATTCATCAAAGTCACTTCAGTCTAATCTTGCCAAAATGAAAGCTGTCCATATTTGTTGGAAGTCACTTTGTTCCCCCTGGTAGAATCAAGATTTGATTCTGGAGTGCAGTAAGATAACAGTTCATTAATCCAAAGTGTCCAGGGGAAGAAGACTTTCAAATTTTTAACAATACAATGTTTGGCTGCAGTACTGGCTAATAACACATTTTCTGACATGTGTTTTATTTTATTCTAGTTGTGCAACATCTCATTTAAGTCCACAATTTCACCTTTTTTAATCCAAAATATTTATAGCTCTAAGAACCATTTTTCCTGTGAGTGGGCTTGCCTCTCCACAGATCTGACCACTAACTTGGCCTGGATGCGTCACCCGCTTTTCTCTAGATGAATTTGATATGGTTAATGCCATATTGTGGTACATTCCAGGAAGAGCAGTAACATTTCCATGGAGACAAGCAGGTAGCTACAGGAAGTTTCATATTACAAAATTCAGCAGCACGTGTCCTGACTAGGACCAGACAGGACTCATCTCTCCCCTCTGCCTTTTGGTAGTTCCTGGTGGACGGCTCTCTGCTCTTGGTGTAGACGACTCCTGATGGTTCGCCTGTATTCAGCCTCACTTTTTACTATGTGTAGTTTTATGTATTTTATCATGTTAGTGTGTGTGTGTGTGTGTGTGTGTGTGTGTGTGCGCATGCGTGTGCGAGCATGCATGTATGTGTGTGTTTGGGTTGTTTAGTTGTGTGGTGTCGGGTAGCTGTGGGGGGCTGGTTGGGTGGGTGGAAGGAAAGGTGGGTTGTTTCTAATCACCGTAAAACACTTTGTGTTATATTTTTTTGTATGAAAAGTGCTTTATAAATAAAGTTTGATTGATTGATAGAGCACTTTTGAGAACAGTATTTTTGTATGATTGTATGTATGATTTTAAATTATTTTTTGCTTAGGTGAGGGCACAGTCTTCTCTTCCGCCTCGTGCAGATATGAAAAACCTGCACACAGCAAAGATATGGAAACAATGAAAGTGATAATGTAGTGACAAAACAGCATCTGCCCCCTCTTCTCTTCTGTAAGCGCAGATTTTTTCCAGTAAAAGTAGTTTCATTTTAGCTCATTTTAGCTTTAGTGCATTGGCCACACAGGAGGCTTGCTCAAAGAGATATTGAGTCATACGACTATAATTTTAGACCCCATTACAAATACTGGATCAACATAAAGGATCTAGCTTGGAACTTGGAATTGTTTTTTTGTACCCTGCATGTTTCTTTTCTTATTAAAGGTCCTATATTATGCAGAATTGACTCTTGTTGAGCTTTAAGCCAGGTTAGAATGTTGTTACCTCCTCAAAAACTCACCTATGTTTGAGCAATCCTTTATTATTAGTCTGTCTACATTTCTATGCTCTGTTCCACCTTGTGATGTCATGTAGAGGTAGTTTTCAAGTCAACAGCTACTTTTTACCTTCAATCTTAATCTAAATATGCAGTGTTTTTGTGTTAAACATGTGTCAATGAAACCAAACAACTCCGCTTATGTTTTTGATAAGGGTACAACATTATGACATAGAGAGAAAATAGCATAACATGGGCCCTTTAAATGTGAATCAAACTCAATAAAAAAAAGTAGTGCAAAAAGAAATACATGTATTAATATAGAGTATCATGGCACGTCACCCAATGAGATTAGCCACTCAACAGTTTGGCGAAATAAATTTTTATTCTATCAGCTGGACAAAAGTTTTAAAGAGTGAATACTATATGTCTCACCACTTATATTAAAGTGTCTATGACAGGTTAGACTACTAATTTAACTAAAACACAGTTAAGATCCTTGTATTTAAGATTCTTGCAAAAATCATTTACACTTGTTTTCCCAATTTGGCCATTTTTAAGGTTAAAATTGTACTTCCTGCTTGGAAATCACACTAGGGAATTCCATATCTGTTACCTAGCAAAACTCCTGTAAGGTACACATAAATGACACATACAAATATAAGAAAACACATTTATTTTGTTGAATTAATGTTTAAAGTATAAGAAAAGACGTGCCACTTATGTGTAAATTGCGCTGAACTTGCATACAATTCTTCCTAGTGTGATGTCGTCAGTGCTTTAGAACTCATTACTTCATGTAATTTTGAACATATTTTTCAAATTTTCTTCACAAATTGCTTCTTGATTTGGGCAAAACTATAATTTATATTTATAATAGTTATCATCCCACCAAAAATGAGAGAATCATAAAAAGTTAGTTAGCTCCTCACTTCAGGCACTTAATTTAAGACAGTGAGACCCCGTCAGAACTGAACAAGCCACTTGGATGAGCAGCAAAAACAATTCACTCAAAAAACACACTTTGTCCAGTTGGCAGAATTAAATTTTCTTTTCCAATGGAATCTACCAGGACAACTGAGAGATTACACAGACACTCTGCAATTTGATCAGATATATTTACCCAGACGATCATCACGGACAGGATGATTTTGGCGAGTGCCACGGAGCTGTACCCGACCACGCACCAGACGAGGGGCAGGCGAGGGGCGTGTGTCACGTTTAAAAGTGCCCCCTCTGTTTCTTTTCTCTGCACTGTGGTCAATGAGGCTGTTGTCACATCAGGCTCACATTCTGTCAAAATAATATAAAAATACTATTAAAGAAATCAGCCCACAGCACCATCTAGACTTAATTTTGTTGATATGTTTAGACTTGTGGTTGAGATAAGCATAAACAAATTAGGTCAAATCCTCAAGCTTAGTTTAAAATGTGGAGATGAGTCCCCACTGCTCCTGACAATTTTCCCCAGCAGCATTGAAGGATGGGTCAAATGCAGAGGACAAATTTGTCTATGGGGATAATAAAGTGTACATAACCTTAAAGGGATATGCCACCCCCAGGTCAAATTTGGGCATCTCCCCACAGTCCAGAGACTAAAATAAGTGGTGGAAAGCGTTTTCCTGCTCACCCAGCTATTGTCCGAGTCTGTCGCCACTGACCGCCGCGGTATCTGCTGCTCCTCCGCCTTAGACTGGAGTCTAACGTCGCCAGAGAAAGATTTCGGCCAAAAGGAATTAATTTGCTCGATGCGTTTCCCAATTACTTTCTGTGTAGTGCGCATTCATATCGAGTGCAAATAAATGTGCAAATCAACACGGAGAGCTTGACTTGGTCATTTTGGGTGGGAACTATTTTCCAGTGCGGAAGAATAAAGCCGAATCACGCACCACGCTGTGCAACAGGGGAACTCCCTTCCTGGTGCGTAACAGGGATTCCCCTGGCAGCGTGCTGCGTGATTCGGCTTTATTCTTCCGCACTGGAAAATAGTTCCCACCCAAAATGACCAAGGCAAGCTCTCCGTGTTGATTTGCACATTTATTTGCACTCGATATGAATGCGCACTACACAGAAAGTAATTGGGAAACGCATCGAGCAAATTAATTCCTTTTGGCCGAAATCTTTCTCTGGCGACGTTAGACTCCAGTCTAAGGCGGAGGAGCTGCAGATACCGCGGCGGTCAGTGGCGACAGACTCGGACAATGGCTGGGTGAGCAGGAAAACGCTTTTCATCACTTATTTTAGTCTCTGGACTGTGGGGAGATGCCCAAATTTGACCTGGGGGTGGCATATCCCTTTAAAGATCCCATGACATGGTACTTCTTGATGCTTTTATATGGCGCCTTAATGGTTCCCTAATACGTGTACTGTAAATGAATCCTTCTTCAAAATCAAGACTCAGTGCATGAGAAAGACCCATGAACACAGTCAGAGTCAAAAATATCTCTCTGGAACACTTTATTATGGGCGTTGTTGCTTGAATGCAAATGAGGAGGACAGAGATAGGCCAGTGCAGCGGGTGGGTGCGCGGCCAAACTCTCCACTCTTTCTTCTCTAGCGGTGCAATGTGCATTGGCCCCACTTCCGCGTTTTTGCGCAGAGGAAGATATGAGAAGCGTTCCATTGAAAAATAAACACATTTCCACAGAAAATAAAATTAAACCACTGCTGTTTCAGATGTCCAGAGGCTCGGGTAAAGAACATCCGAGCCTGGAAACATTCTCACATGCCTCCACGTGCCTGCATCTCGCATTGCGTAGCTCGTTCGCGGTCCAAACTCTCTGGGCGTGAGTTCCAGAGAGTGTGGGTAGAAATACAGACGGGGGTGGAACTGCATTTGCATTTTTCCTTGAGTGTGACGTCAGAAACTTCCCTTGTTCAGAATCGCCCGTTTGGGCTGTCTTTTTTTCAAACGCAGAAAAGGACCGCAAATGCTCAGTTTACACATTTCGCAACTTTTAGCCATGGTAGGGGGGGCTAAACAGGGTAGGGGAGCTCACATTAATGTTCAAAAACCTCAGAAAGTGAAAATTTCATGCCATGGGACCTTTAAAAGTGCCCTGAAGAGGAAGGCTGCCAAACTGTACCAGAACCATCACCAATCAGTCAAATATACATAATTCTGCCCAGGATATTTCAGCATCCGCCACTGATATCTTTTTATTACTTTTAACTATTACTAAAGTTTGTAATTAATTAAGAAAGTTTCTGGTTGGACCCAGAAGTGACATCTTCACCTAACAACTCTACTGAAAGGAAAATGTACACACACACACACACACACACACACAGAAAAAAATACATAAAAATAAAAATAAAAAAAAAAGAAAAGAAAAGAAAATTTACACACAATAAATAATAACTATTTTTGGATACTCTAAAAAGAATATAAACAAAGTGAGAACTCACCAGGCACTTTTAGCACCACCTTGGAGTAGAGGTTCTGTCGCCCAGGTTTAGCGCTGACCGCACACTCGTACATCCCTGAGTCTTCAGGCGTCAGCTTTGGGAGCAGCAGGCTGTAGCTCTGCATATCTAAGCTCACGTTTTGAGAAAAATTGTTGTAATAATGGCGTTTCTTGTCTTCCAGGCTGATTCTGATGATGCCCACTTTGTTGTTCTGAACAGGCATAGACACACATTAAAGGGAGTCCATTATGCGATTTTCTGATATATATTATAATGTTGTTTCATTCATACATGTTTAACACACAAACCCTGCATATTTAGACAGAGTTCTCTCAAACGGAAAACACACTGTTCCACCTTGTAATGTCATGTGGTAATACAGTGTGTTTTAAAACTCTAACACCTTCACTAGGGCCTATCTCTACTGAACAAAAGGTAAAAGGTAGCTGTTAAGTTGAAAACTACAGCTTAATGACAACATGGAACAAAGTGGAACAGAATATTTTGAGCTTTGGAGATGCAGATAGACTAATAGTAAAGAATATCTCAAACATGTGAATGAAACAACACAACTCCAGGTATGTTTCTGAGGAGGTAACAACATTACACATGGCTTAAAGCTCACAAGAATCAATTTAGTATAATATAAGCCTGTATAGCCTACTGAACCTGTACAAAATTTCCTCAATATTACACAGTGCCTCTTTAAAGCTACCATTTTTAATTAAACTGGCTGAATCAGTTATGCTGTATTCTCACATAACACCACTAGATTCTATCTATGTTACTACTGTCTGAGTGTGCCAGGTTTGTCCTGACAGAAGAAGACCAGAGAGCACTGGTGAGCCTGAACAAAGCCCATTGAGGAGAGAGTGGGGGTTCTCCATCTGCTATCTACTGGTAAAAAAAATCAAATTTACAGATGGCAGCTTTAAAGGTGCACTATGTAACTTTTCTGGTGGAGGGGTGGAGGTTGGAGGGTGAATGTTATTGCTTTGACAGTATAAACATATCTATCTCCATGAAGAAAAACAGGTGACGTTATCAGTCAGATCACTGGAGTGGTGACCCAGCTCACAGTAAGCATGTATGTCTAAGGTCATTTTTAGCATTAAAAACACTTGTAATTTAATCAAATAAATACAGATGCACAGACCTTGTACCATGTGAGAGAAAAGTAGTTGCCAGTTGTGAAATCAGCATTACACGGGAGTGCAACATCTGAGCCACATTTGGCTTCAATGTGGAGAGTCTGCTCTTGGGCTGAACGTGGCACCAGAACCTGAGGGCAAATACCACGTTATGTTCACTTCCTCTGCTCAGTGCTTTCGGGCTGCAGAATATATATTACAATCTATTTAATTCATTCATTAATTTAATGTAATAATTTGAGTGTCATCTGCAAAGAACAAAATAATTTTTACTGAAAAATCTTATACCTGTAGTTTAGAACTCTACAAACATGTTCTGAAATGCATGGACTTGTGTAGTTTGTCAATTCATATTTAGTCTTCCATTAAATGTGAATGCTCTTGGAGTTTTCACAATGTGCACTCTGAACAGAATCCTACTTTTTAAACATAAATTGCAAATCTAATAATCTAATTATTAAGTCTTATTCAAAGAAAAAAACAAAAAACAAAAACTGAACATTTGATTTAATAATGCTGGTAATAAGGTTAAGGTAAATGTTTTTTGTCCCCACTGAGAAATTTGTTCTCTGGGGCAAACTTGGTGCCCCAGTGCAGCGCTCTGGGATTCATCATGATCTTGAGTTAGTCTTGGTCAGGACTGCCTCAGCAGGAGGATTTGACCTGTGGTGCATGTTTTGGGCTGATGTCTGGAAACCCTTCCAGACACGGGGAGAAACATGCAAACCCAATTAAACAAATTAAGCAGTGCAAATAACAACATTATTGGTTTAGTTCTATATTCATGAAATACAGTGGTCTTCTCAATTATTTCAATATAAATGTAGATTGCCTTAAAAGTTATTATATTATTATTATTTAAGAGTTCTACTCACTTCAAGTACCAAGGCCAGCAGTAGCATGTTTTCAGATCTCATGTCGAATTGTCTGTAAAACCTTTCACTTAAGTTTCAAACGGTTTCCTGAGAAAGAGGATGTAAGAATCACAGGTACAAAAATAGTATGCGGCACCATGTGGCAGAAAAGAGAACTGTAAGTAACCCCCTTTTGAGACTGTATTTTACATTAAGGCACACTGCTAAAAGAAATATGACTCTGACAGGTAGATGAGCTCACTGCTTCATTGTGCAGGTATAGTTTGAGAGCTAAATACATCTGATGGTGATTTGGCTTCATTAATCTCTTGCTATCTTTTTTGCTATAACATCTATTTTTGTTACTCTCTGTTATATATTATATTATGATGAGTGAGCAACTGTATTCAAATAATTTCCCTTGTGGATCAATGAAGTTTGTTTAAGTCTAATTAATGATGCAGAATGTAACTTATTTTTTTTTGCCTGAAATGTTTTTCAATACAGTATTAAACATATCCATTTCCATGGACTAGCAGGTGACGATGACAGGTCAATGACCCCACTCACAGTAAGAGTGCAAAGTACTTTTTAGCAATTAAATCATCTGTATCTGAAGAAAGCAGATTTCCATGGAGACAAGCAAGTTGCATACCCTCCTCCAGAAAAGTTACATATTACACCTTTAACAACAATGATCTGAGTGTGCTTTGTGTCACACATATTAAGCACAAACTTACAGCTTGGTTCATCCTGTTGTGTTCATGACAGGGAACTCCCCATTGTCCATTCAGAGGGTATATTTTCTGCTCTGGCTCATGTTGACAAAGGAGCCTGATATACGGATATTAATAGCAGACTGACCTGATGGAAAAGGAAAGATTAGTTTTTGGATTCCAACTTTAAACAATACACTATTTGGCCACAACTGGATGAGTGAGTTCCAGCAAAAACATAATACCATACATACTTTAAACATTTACAGTGGTCCCTTGTTTATCGCGGGGGTTAGGTTCCAGAAATAACCTGTAATAAGTGAAATCCGCAAAGTAGGACAACTTTCTATTTTACAATTATTATACATGTTTTAAGGCTGTAAACACCTCACCACATACATTATACGCTTTTCTCAGACTGGTATTAACATTTTCTCACATTTCTCTCTTGTTTAAACACTCAAACTTTCGTAGATTTTCAACAAAATGTATTAATAGTGAAGCTTGGGTGGAGCGGGTGTGCGCGGAGATGTGCACCCTTGGTCACGAAACAAGGCAAAGAGCCGCATAATCCTGGTTTAGACCTTGTCTAGTCCTGGTTTAGTCCAGGTTTAGACCTGGTTTAGTCCACGTTTAGTCCTGGTCTAGTCCTGGTCTAGTTCCGGTCTAGTCCCGGTCTGGTCCCGGTCTGGTCCCAGTCTGGTCCTCATGTCTTAGTCCGGGTCTGGACTTCCTACGGATCCAGTGACTCATGTCTCCGCTCCACTCCAAACACAGTGTGAGCACAGAGGGACGAGCAGGGCGCACCGTGCTCATCCCACAGCACTGCCACGTCTTGGGACGCGCAGGTTCTGAACTGTAGTGGGAACGCATCCGTGTGCTCTCAGGACTGGTTCCGCCGCCTGGACTCCAGGTTCCACCAGTTCGTTCTGCGGAAACCCTGCCGCTACTTCCCGCATTGACCACCTGGAGAAGTGGACCCGCAGACACGTGCACCTGCTCATCGTGGTCAAATCTGTGCACCTCACCTGCATGGGGCTGCGAGTACGAGACCAAGGCCGCGGTCCCGAGAAGAAACACGGTCTGTTTCCGCAGAATGAACTGGTGGAGCCTGGAGTCCAGTCGGCGGAACCAGTCCTGAGAGCGGACGGAAGCGTTCTCACTATAGTTCAGAACCTGCGCGTCCCAAGACGTGGCAGTGCCGTTGGATGAGCGCGGTGCGCCCTGCTGCGTCCCGCAGAACACAATGTTGATACACTATTTTTAAAAAAAAAGGAAAAAAAAGCAGTGTTTCATAAGTTAGTGTCCACAGATATCTAGTAAACATGTTGCAGATAAATTGTAGATTAAATTGTGTTAAAGGTACAGTGTGTAACTTTTCTAGTAACTTTTGAGTGTCAGCCACCTGCTTGTCTCAATGGAGATATTATTGCTTTTCTGTAACTTTTTGAGTGTCAGCCACCTGCTTGTCTCGATGGAGATATTATTGCTTTTCCTGGAATGTTCCAGAGTATGGCAGTCCAATTCCTACCCAGTTGTGCATACTGTTGTTCTGTTCTTGGGCAAGACACTCAACCCTGTCTTGCTGTATGAATAAATGATGACATTGAAGGGTTGTTAGGTTTTTTTTTCCATGTAATTGAGCAAAATTTGTCTTGCCCAATACAGATGTATTGAATGAGCAGCTCTCAAGGTCAAAATATATCTGCTTTGAACTGTCTGCGTCTATTATAAAGCATTTCATTCTAATCAGCAGTAGTAGATGTTAAAATACCAAGATAGCAAAACTCTAGCTTCTGAAAGTTGTAAAAAAGCACTTATAAACACATAATTAGGATGCAGTGAATGCATAAGGTAAGTGAGGACCCACTGCAAACTGTTTAAAATGAACTAGTTCTGTTTTTTGTGTTTTTAAGACAGTAAAAATCAGGGTGCCTTTAAGAAAAGAACATAAATTATAAAAAATGTTTGACCATCATTCATTTAATCCCTTTAAAGGTGCACTGCGTAACTTTCCTGGTAGAGGGCCCGCCAGATGCTTTACCTCTAATATTCCAAAGTATGGTATTAAACTTTTCAACTTTTCTCCATATAAACAGGCAGGAGATGCTAACAGTCCAATTTACATGTGATATCTGTGGAGATGCAACCCCACTCACAGTAAGAATGCATATTTAAAGGTATTTTTGAGCAATAAAACACCCATATTTGAATAAAGGCATATTGTGGAACATTACAGGCAAAGTAATAGCATCTCCATGGTAGCGGACCCCCAACCTGATAAGTTACGCAGTGCATCTTTAAACCATGTTATATACACATTCTTTTTTACAGTGTAGTGTGTGTAAATATGATTTTTACTGTAGCGCTCTGGGGGTTGCTGCAGCTGTGAGCCTTTAGATTTATGTCCAGGAAGAATATCTGTGTCAGGGAGAGACCACAAACAAGACACACACTGGTCTGTGTATTCCTGTACACTTTTAGTACTTCTTTGTTTTGCTGTTGGTGCATTTTCAATAAAGTAAAAAATGGCACTGCCACATCCGTAAAAGCCCAAATAACTGAGTGTGTTTTTACCCATATAGTACATTAGACCATAAAAATAAAAAATCTTGCTTCTATATGATTATGACACTATTGCCATAGACTGTTTATATCATATCACAATATTCTGTTGGTATGTATAGTGTTTTACACTTTTACAATTGAGTTGAATTGTAGGTATGTTAGATGACTTTCCACATTTTAGTGTGGTTGGACAAATATAATAACATCATGACATGCACATCAAAATCTGTTTAATTATCTGATTTTTGGATATTTAAGTTTATTTAAATGACAATTAAACCACTGAGTCTGATGTAAGGGAGAGAAGGACCAAGATCAGGAAGAAATTTGATGATTTTGCTGTTTTCAATTCATTTTAATATTCTTATAAAAAAAAAATCAGATAATATTCTGATTTAGAGTGTGCATGTTGCCACATTACTGTTAAAAATGATCACATTCAGTAGCTGTGTCATTATTGGAAAACTGGCTCCTATGTATCACATTTTAGAATCTTAAAAAATACATTAAAACTGTTATATGTTTGTCTATACAATCATATAGACTGGGGGTCATCTTAATAATAGAATACTATTAGGTTAAGTACATAGGTTAAGTACAAATAAAACAGTTGATTTGATTTTGATGTTCAACACATGTAATTTGTAACATGTAACATGTAATCTCCACCTCTCCACAAATCTGACCTTGCCTGTTGACCTACTTGTTGTAGATGTCTAATGTCACACTGTGGAACATTCCAGGCAAAGCAATGGTGTCTCCATGAAAACAAGCTGGTGGCAGACCAAAAGATTTGCATAGTGCACCTATGTAAATACACTCAACAAAAATATAAACACAACACTTTTGTTTTTGCTCCCATTTTTCATGAGATGGACTTAAAGATCTAAAATTCATTCCAGATACACAATATTACCATTTCTCTCAAACATTGTTCACAAATCTGTCTAAATGTGTGATAGTGAGCACTTCTGCTTTCCTGAGACAATCCATTAGATCTTTAAGTCCATCTCATGAAAAATGGGAGCAAAAACAAAAGTGTTGCGTTTATATTTTTGTTGAGTGTATGTATAATATTTCCACCTAAGTACCCCCTGCAAAGCTCTCCCCTTGGTCCGCGTACCCCTGGTTGAGAAACACTACTGTACATGTGCTGATGGAGGGGCTATTGCACGCCACACTAAATCCCAGAGGTTGTTAGCGTGGCCAGCTGCCTCCACTGCACTATATGTTTCTGTCAGCGAGCTTGTTCACAGCGCACTCTTTAGCCCTGATTGAGGAAATCCTCTGACTGTGTGCTGGGTTTGCTGAAATAAAATGTCCCAATGGTTCCGCCCCGACCCCCCACCTCACCCCACCCCCTCCACCACTCTCCCCCTCCCCCCCTCGTCCTCCCCCTCACCCCACGTCCTTCACAGACACTTTCCCATGAAGCATATAAAAGTTGACTATGGGCTGACAGATATACAGTGCCGCATTGGCAGAACTATGAGCTATAAAGATGAATGAAAAATACTGGTCATGTAAAGCATATTAAAAATAAATAGATAAAATAATTAAAGTAATATAAATAATAATAATACATAAATAAATACATTTTAAACACATTCAGTAATATAATTTTGACAGTTGGGTAACTGTGGTATTTTTGTCAAATCTGTTGATAAGTTCTAGTTTATTATTCAAAATGTTAAATTATTATTAAAGGTGCATGTAAGTTTTACCACTTATTTTTTACTCGTTATTATTATATTGTGATGTGTGAGCTACTGTGTCCAAATAATTTCCCTTGTGGATCAATAAAGTTTGTCTAAGTCAAAATCTAAACGTGCATGTCAGTTTTCTGTTGGAGGGCCTGACACCTGCTTCTCTCACAGAGATGTTAATGCTTTGCCAGGAATGTTTCTCATTATGGCATTTATTGCTACAAAAATAGCTGGAAAAACATGCATTTTTCTGTGAGCCGGGGTCACCTCTCCACAGATTTGACCTGTAACTTGGCCTACTGTCGTCACCTGCTTGTGTCCATGGAAGTAGATGTTTAATACCATATGTATAACAGGTTATGCAAACCAATAACATCTCTAACATCTAAGCAGGTGGCTGAGCATCCTCCAGAAAAGTCACATAGTGTATCTTCAATTTCATTCAGTTCAAGTTTTATTTTTAGAGTGCAGCTGTGTTCCTTGGAGAATCAAAATGACGTCCATTCATTGCCCTTACACTGGGTTTGTAGCTAAAAACAAGGTTATAAAAGACCAGAGCTAAAACATGATGGTATTTGTCATCTCTTGCATCTGTTATATGTTTAATGAATGAAACTGAATGCTGCCCTCCCTGAGCCAGAACAGTAAAGAACCATTACTTGTTTCTTTACTGACCCCTTCAGGGTAAAATTAGCTACAGCTCTATCTCACATAGTCGAAATCTTCTTAATACAGTATGGAGAGCATTGGAACATGACATTCAAAAAGCTGAATAAATGACCATTTGAAACAAATCATTACTGGTGCCTGTGATGTAGACCAATATTCTCATCTATACTTTATTAAAGGTGCTCAACTTGTGGGTGCCCTCTACCACCAGCTTGATTCCATGATGTTCTACATAATGTTATTAAACAAATCCATCTCCATAGAAACATGAAGGTGATGCAACCAGGCCAAATTCCAGATCAGAGCTATGGAGATAAGACTCTGTTCACAGCATGTTTTCAAGGAACTGTTTAGCAATAAAAAAAAAATTAAAAAAAATAGATGCACGATAGATGAGTAATATGTCAGTACAGTAACTAACATCTTGAAATACACAAGCAGCTGTCAGACCACCCACCAAAAACTGATATGACAGTGGGGTCTTTGCATCAATGGGCAATACACTCCAGTCACAATGTGCAATGGCTGGTTGTGAAAGGAAGGGCGTCTGTCTTAAAATCTGTCAAACTGATGACAAAAAGGGTCACATTGAAAGAGGGAAATTACGTAGTTTCACTTTGGTAGGACAGAACAAATCACATGTTTCTTTTATCCTCTATTTGTGCCATGCATTCGACTTGTCCCGCATTCCTTCCTTTTGACGGAGCTTCATTGCGTTGATGATTGTTTCAAAGGAAGTAGAACTCCTGTAGGTGTGTGTCTCTGCTCTCACCTCTGGCTCTGCCCCGATCCTCTGCTGCTCTTTGATTGTGAGATTGTTTTGGAGCCCAGTCATGTTGTGATGATGGCTCCGATTGTTTTCCCTAATTTCTTCTTTGGGATTTCCTTCTCAGAGCGGCCCGCCCCTCTACTCCGTGTTTTAGGGGCTTGCCAGAAACTTTGGCACATAAAATCTATTGTTCTTGCGTGTTGGAGCAGACATGAGCTACTCCTGTGTGAGGATGTCATTAATCAGTTTTACAATGAGTGGTTAGTTCAGAGTTCTGATGAAATTATAATAATGCTATGTGATCTATTAGACAAGCTGGCACAGTGTCAGCTATAACAATGATAATGCACTTATACTTTACATTGCATTATTCATTTGCCTGGTGATGATACTTCTGTACTGCACAATCGGACCCCCAGCAATCACCCACATATCACATATAGGAAAGTTGGTGTCTTGTCAAATGACACACAGACAGTATTCACTGGTCCAATGGGATTAAAAAAGGTTTGATTCCTAATTAATACTTTGCAGTGACATTGCGCTAGGAGTGTATCTCTATTGGCAGAATATTCATTAATTACCATGGTGATACAATACACACATTAGTAAATGTGTGCAAGTTCTGTCAATGTAACCTTATGCCTTATGTAACAGCACAAATCAGCTCAACTTTTATAGTTTTAACTAATTCAGCTCTTTTTGGTCAAACTGTGTTAAAATAAAGCTCAGATTAAAGTGTAATTTGAGTAACAGAGCTTCAGACATAGCAGTGCCTACAGTTAGGATCACACCACCAGGGTATATTGATGACATCAGCCGCAAAGTCAATAGCAATATAACAATAACAAATTCATTTTACAACTGTTGTGAAAAGAAACAATAATCACATTTATTCTTTTTGTGAGTGGACTGTCATTTTAAACATCTTAAATGTGCATAGAGATCAGTAAAATGCCATAATAAGGAACATTCGGCAAAGCAGTAACATCGAGACCACCATAAGTACCATAAGAGATGTTTTCCTTCATTCACATTGTCTTAAAGATGATGCTATATAAAATCAAACATTCTTAAATAATTGAAATAAGCTATTTAAAGTAACGTGACATAAACAAGATAAAAAAGCTTAATTACTGGTATTATTATTATTAAGATATAAAATTATATAAAATCATGATTATATTGTGACTGTGGTTGGCACTGCTCCTGACAGGGTGCTCCAGAGGCATTTATGGATGAGTCGAATCAAATGCCAAATGCCCAAGACACCCTTCCCAACTGAGACGGACAGATGAGCTAATTTTTACCACCATTTGAAAAACAATTCCCTTTCTTTCCTTCAAGGTCAGTAATGCTGTAATCTTAAAATTGTGCTGCTTCTTCTCATATAAATCAAACTGAACTAGACTCAGTGACATGCCCCTGTGATGCTCTCAAACTCAGATGACGGTTGTACAGACTTCCTCAGCTCTGGTAAAGTGATCACGTCAGTTCAACAGGGAAGTGATATATTGTTGCTCCAGACACAAAGAGAATCGGCTTCATTTATTTTCTATTTGACATTTCGTCTGAATACAGAGCTCTGTCTCAGCTGGTCCCAGAGGTGGTTAGTACTTACTACCATGTCCTCTAGGGCTGCACGATTTTTGAAGATAATGTACATGTGTCTTTGTGTTGCGATTGTGATTTAATTTGCAATATAATAATAATAATAATAACAATAATAATAATAATTCATTCATTCATTCATTCATTCATCTTCTTCCGCTTTTTCCATTCTCTGGGTCGCGGGGGCAGCAGTCCAAGCAGTGTTCCACTGCCCAGAACACAATGCACCAGCCCTCATGAATCCTTCCGCTGGTGGTGGGTCCACAGGAGGACGGCTCACGTCACAACAGGCCTTGATTTATCTTCTGTCATGGGGGCTACCAGTGTCCACAGACACTGGGGGCGAGGTGGGGGTTAAGTGTCTTGCCCAAGGACACAACGGCAGCGCTCATCTGTGGGAGCTGGGATCACACGTGGTCCATCCGTCCGGGAGTTATGGAGCATGTCTTCAACCTGAGCCTGAAGCTGAAGGTGGTGCCACAGCTCTGGAAGACCTCCTGTGTGGTACCTGTGCCCAAGACACTGCACGCCAAAGACCTCAACAGCTTCAGGCCAGTGGCTCTCACGTCTCATCTGATGAAGACTCTGGAGAGGCTCGTCCTGGGTCACCTCCGCTCCACGGTGAGCTCAGCAATGGACCCGCTGCAGTTCCGGCATCGGAGTAGAGGATGCCATCATCTCTCTGATGCACCGCTCGCTGTCCCACTTGGAGAGGCCCGGCAGCACTGTGAGATTGTTCTTCGACTTCTCCAGTGCTTTCAACACCATCCAGCCGCTGCTCCTGAGGGACAAGCTGGAGTGGGCAGGAGTGGACTGTGACCTGGCTGAGTGGATCCTGGACTACCTCACAAACCGGCCCCAGTTTGTGAGAGCCCGGGACTGTGTGTCTGACCTCATGACCTGCAGTGTGGGGGCGCCCCAGGGCACGGTCCTCGCGCCCTTCCTCTTCACCTTCTACACTGCAGACTTCAGACACAACACGGACAGCTGTGTCCTCCGCCATCATTGGTCTCATCACAGACGATGATGACTTTGTGGACTGGTGTCTCATCAAGACCAAGGAGATGGTGGTGGACTTCCGCAGACGCCATTCTACTGCCCCCCCACCAGTGAACATCCAGGGAAGGGACATTGAGAGAGTGGACTCTTACAAGTACCTGGGTGTTCATCTGAACAATAAACTGGACTGGACTCATAACACAGACACACTGTACAGGAAGGGCCAGAGTCGGCTCTATCTCCTGAGGAGACTGCGGTCCTTTGGAGTGAGAGGGCCACTCCTGAGGACCTTCTATGACTCTGTGGTGGCATCAGCCATCCTGTACGGTGTGGTCTGCTGGAGCAGCAGCATCACAGAGAGGGAGAAGAAGAAACTGGACAAGGTCATCAGGAAGTCCAGCTCAGTCCTGGGCTGTCCTCTAGAGTCGGTGCAGCAGGTGGGAGACAAGAGGGTCCTGGCTAAACTCATGTCTATGCTGGACCATGAGTGTCACCCCCTGCAGGACGCTCTGTCGGCTCTAGAGAGCAGCATCAGTGACAGACTGATTCACCCTTGCTGTGTTAAAGAGAGATTTTGCAGATCTTTCCTTCCTGCTGCTGTCAGACTGTACAATGATCAATGCTAGTCATGTTCATCTTCATAGCGACCATGTGTCATCTCCATAGTAATAATTACATGTGCAATATTATTTAAAGTCACTTTACCCGCTACTTATTTATTTAACAACCACTGTCCATCACTGCACTGTACACAATCATCTGAGTCACTTTATTGTAGGGATATTACATATTACTATACTGGAGTCACTTTAACTGCTGTTTGTTCACTGCTCAGAATCAAAGACATTTATTGTGCAGCATTCCTGTGCCTTTAACCTTACAGTGTTGTGTTTTTTAGTTGATTGTACATAATTATTATTATTTATCTTAATTTTTGATGCATGCTCTTTTTCCAACTGTTTATGAAACTTGCGTTGTGACACTGCAATTTCCCCACTGTGGGACAAATAAAGGATTATCTTATCTTATCTTATGTTAGAATTTATTATTACCATTTATAAGTTATATTATATTGTGATGTGATCAACATTTGAGACAAGACTGAAATATAAAAAATGGATCTTTTGTTCTTTGCAGAGGGCATTCTATGATCTAAATAATTGTAGTCATACCATTTACATAGAACATACCCAATGCAAATCACTTCCTACTTTTGGTCATCATTTGGAAATGAAGGTTTGGCTCTTTAGCTTGTATTTGATCAATACAATACATATTTGCAAATTGGATCTAATGAGGATTAGGCTTAAGGATAATGAAGGATACTGATGTTACTCTTGATAATTTACCTTCTTGGGTTCTTTTTTAAAGACAGTATAAAGTATATTTACCTTGTTGACATGTTTCGGCTGCTAGCTGCAAGCCATCTTCAGAACTGTCACCGGTGTTGGTGGTGACGTGTTGTATATCAGCTGTTGTTACTTCCTGTAGGCGTGGTCAGCCTGATTGACCTGACAGGTCGCTCAGACTGACCACAGCTCCCGTCGCTCTCTGGGGGAGGGTGTCCCAGGTGTGTGAAAGGAAGAACGCTCCGTCATCATGGTTAATGCTGTCCGTGCCTTGTTTCCTCATTTCAATGGCCTCCCTGATCCAGAGTTTCAACTTTTTCTCCGATCCAGTGACCTCTCATTGGATCTCAGTCCATAATGTGGTTATTTCTTTTACAGTGGTCTGATATGGTGGATTTGCTTTGTCTTTTTGTGTTCTGGTGAGTCTCCCTGATGTTTCCTTTTCAGCACATCAGCACCAACACCGGTGACAGTTCTGAGGATGGCTTGCAGCTAGCAGCTGAAACATGTCAACAAGACAAAGAACGCAAAGAAGTTAAACTACATAAGACGACAAAATGAACATCTTTGGTTTAGTGCTCATGATACTATAAATCACAAATGACTCACTGGCTTTTCGTTGATTTAGTATTGTTTTCATGTATATTTCTCTCCTTATGTAAAATGAGTGTCCAAAAAGTGAATCAGTATTATTTTTCACTGATTAATTTAAAGTTCTACTGAAGTATTTTTTAAAAAGAATTATTTAGTAAGAACAGCAGTCAAGTAACATTTCTGTCCTCTCTCCCTATATCCAGTCTACAGCTCTATGTTTAAGAGCACTTTAAGTATGAGCATGTGCATGTGTAGAGCAGGGGCTGTTGGCAGGGCTGTTCTGGGGGAAGCAAAGCACCCATCTGGGACCAAGTTGCACAGATGATGGGTGAAGCGCTCCACTTCCTTCCCTTTTCTGCATCATCTACTTTGTTTTTTTCCCTCTGTGTTGACAAAGGACCCTTTTGCACAGCACTCGGAAAATCATGTATAATGTTTTTGGGAGAAGTTAGGGCTGCTCATATGACGAAAAATCACAGTTATTTGGTCCATAATTAAAATTGTGATTATTTCAATTGATTACTTACTTACATCATTATCTGGACAGGAAAAAAAGACCAAAAGACCTACACATTTTTGGACTCGATCTGCTTCCAAGATAAAAGTGGCTAAATCTCATTTATATTGATAAGATGAATAACTGTCCTGGTTAGCTAATGTATTCAAGAATTTATATATATATAAAACTCTAGACATATTAAAATGAATGTATTGGAATGTGCAAACAGGCTTTCAGATAAACCTGGTTGCTTGAAGACACACTGTGCCTTCTGATAAACTACCGTTTTTCATTTTTGCCTTATTTTGCATAAATTTCCTATTTTGACCCAATACTATATCTTGGAAACTATAGCCAATCAGCACTTCTGACTTTTTCTTTATTAGTAACCTAAACCAAGAAAAATTTTACTACTTTCGTTCCGGAAGCATTTTGCTTGTAGACCAGTGAAATAATTTATTAATACAGTTTTGTGTCTTTACAAAGCATATGTGTGTAGGTTAGAAGTTACTTTACTCCACGTTTTGAAAGGCAGTTGTATTCTTTCATTTTGTAATTAAATAAAGAAATTAATGAACTAATTAATTAGCTCTAACTACTAGGCTACCAGTACTACTACTACTGACTATTAATTACTACTACTACTACTACTACTACTACTACTACTACTACTACTACTACTACTACTACTACTACTACTACTACTACTACTACTACTACTACTACTACTACTGCGTAAATCACTGTCCAATCTTTATTACAAAATTAAGGGTTTATGACAAATTCTGCTTTTTAATGGCCTCAACGATCTTTTAGTATTAATAATTCATAATTTTGCCATACTTCAAATTATTCAGATCAAAGCCTTTAGTAATATCCACTTAGTTGGCTACACTGAAAGGGAGCAATGGTCAATTATGGTCTATGTAGTTTAATGGCAGCACGGTGGCTAGCACTCATGGTTCACAGTAAGAAGGTCCCAGGTTTGATCCCCGGGTCGCCTTTTAGTGTGGAGTTTGCATGTTCTTGCATGTGTCTGGGTGGTTTCATCCGGGCACTCCGGTTTCAAACCTAAAAAATATGCACCAGGGACTACAGGTGGAAATTGCTACAACCTGGCACAATGCATCTCTCCTGTTAAGGTTAATGTAGATTGTGAGACGGGGACAATGCACAAACTAAATAAAAATAAATAAATGCTTTTAAGCTATCTTTTTTTGAAAAGACTCTGTACTTTCTAACTGATTCTACAACTATACAACATTAAAGGTGTATTGTGTAACTTTTCTGGTGGAGTGTCCATCAAATACTTCTTCTTCATGGAGATATTATTGCTGTCTGGAATGTTTCACAGTATGGCATTATACCTTTCTATCCTCATGGAGATGTTACAGGTCAGATCTGTGGAAAGGCAACCTACTCACAGTCAGAATGTTTGTTGTTGTTTTGAAGGTATTTTTAAGCTATAAAACCACTTGCAATTAAATAAATGTAAGGTAGAGCTGTTTAATGTCATATTGTGGAACATTCCAGGCCAAGCAATGACACATCCATAGAAACAAGCAGGTGAAAGACCCTCCACGGGAAAAGTTACAAAATGCACCTTTAACACAACGTTTTTAAAATGCTATGGACCCTACCTGCACGGATAGCTGAGGGATTACACAGACAACATTCCCTATTCCCCACACTGAGCCAAAGTCAGTGAACGTAGCACATTTTGAAGTCTCTGGCAGGATGAGCAGGTCCTGCCATCAGTGCTATTTCATCCCTGTTCAAATACTTCCTGTGCTAACTCTCCTCTGGGGCCAAAGAGAGGAAGAGCAAACCAAAGGAGGCTGTAAAGCAGAGCGCTGAGCTGTGGTCCCCTGGAGGAGGCTGTCAGACCTGTTAGACCCACATACACACTGACTAAACTCCAAGGATGTTCAGATGAAGTGATTTCACATTTAGTCCTGATGAAGTTTGATTTCATAAAACTGATCACATAAAATCAATGTAATGAATTAGGGCTTAAACGAGGACTATGCAACTTTTTGGTTGGGGGTCTGTCGCCTGCTTGTTTCTATGGGTATGTCATTGCTCTGTCTGCAATGTTCCACAGTATGACATTAAACAGCTCTACCTTACATTTATTCAATTGCAGGTGGTTTTATAGCTCAAAAATGCCTAGAGAAACAGGCATTCTGACTGTGAGCGGAGTTGCCTCTCCACAGTTATGACTTGTTACTTGGTCTAGATTGGCCTCCATGAAGATAGAAAGGTTTAATACTACTAATAATACTGTAGAACATTCCAGAAAAAGCAATGACATTTCCATAGCGAAAAGTTACACAATGTACCCTTAAAGATCCCATGACATGGTACTTCTTGATGCTTTTATATGGCTCCTTAATGGTTCCCTAATACTGTAAATGAATCCTTCTTCAAAATCAACACTCAGTGCATGAGAAACAGAGATAAGATGAGAAAGAGTCATAAATATCTCTCTCAAACACTTTATTCTGGGCGTTGTTGCTTGAATGCAAATGAGGAGAAAAGAGCTGGCCTATAGTAGAGGGTGGAGGCGTAGCCAAACTCTCCGCTCTCCGCTGTCAGCCCTCAGCTGATCCATTTCCGTGTTTTTGCATGGGGGGAGAGATTTGAAGCGTTCCATTGAAAAATAAACACATTTCCACAGAAAATAAAATTAAACCACTGCTGTTCAAAGGTCCAGAGGCTCAGATAAAGGACTTCCGAGGACACTCGGACGTGCCTCCAAGCAAATTCGCATTTCGCATTGCCTAGCGCATTCGCAGTCCAAACTCTCTGGGCGTGATTTACAGAGACGCTGAGTACAGACAGACGGGGGTGGAACTGCATTTGCATTTCTTTTTTCGATCTGACGTCAATAAGGTGCCTTGTTCAAAAATCGCCCGTTTGAGCTCAGATTTTTTGTAACGCAGAAAAGGATTGCAAATGCTCAGTTTAGACATTTCGCAACTTTTAACCATGAGGGGGGGGTAAACAGGGTAGGGGAGCTCACATTAACGTTCAAAAACCTCAGAAAGTGAAAATTTCATGCCATGGGACCTTTAACAATTTGGGAAATATATAAAATTGCTAAGATTTTGTTCTGAATTTTTGCTTGCATGTTTTTATATTATATTTATCTTAATGTAAAGCACTTTAGTCACTTTCAGGGTTGTAAAGTGCTCTATAAATAAAGTTTAACTGATCAAAGTTTGTCAGTAATAAAAATCAAGCTTTTGTTCACATCCAAAAATATAGAAATTTGATAGAAACTGGAAAAGAATAGTATGTTGTTTGCAAATGATAGAATACAAAAAAATGCAGCCTTAAAGATTTTCAAATTGTGACTATTTGAATTGCAATTTCATTTATTGCAACAAAATCTTGCGCTGCTATAATAAATTCATTTCTTAGTAAAGAATTTACTTTTTTTCCCTTCATAGTCAATTAAAGGTTATCATAAACCATTGCCAAGTTTATTGTGACAAAGATATTGATATACAGTTAACTAATGGGGAAACACCATTCTGTCATTATGTCCTCGTGCAACTTCACCCACCAGTATGTGTGTGTTTGAGTTATTGGTGGTGCTTGGAGGAACCAATGTTGCAGACTGGCAGCCTCACATCCATCAGTGTACGCCAGGGCAATTGTGGCTCCCCTGTGATAGTCCTCTCCTCCTTATCTCCTCAGCTGCTCCAGAGCCTATACCTGGTGTTGAGCTAAACAAAAACACTTCTTGAGGCTGAGACTCGTAGACATCTGGGTCCCGGCTGAAGTCAGGGCTGATGTCAGGGCTGGCGCTGACCCAGAGCCGGCCGCATTGAGAGCGCCTCCCGGAGGTCGGCCCGCGCTGTTTCCCTTCCTGTGCCTCCGTGACATCTTCCTGCTGCGGGGAGCCTTAGGGAGCCATTGGAGGAGGCCCGTTGCTCCCAGAGAGAGCGCAGGATTTGGCAGAAGACAAACTCCAATTAGTTGTAGTGGGGCAGGTAGAGGGGAGAGAGGACCCCTGCTCTGAACCAGGACAGCTCTGAGAATGCAGCTCCACACTCCCACCCCGGAGTCCCAGACTGTGATTTATGGCCCTTAGCAGATGAATCAGACTGACATCATTAAACCTCTGCTGGATCGTCCTCATCCTTGATTACACATCAACAAGCTTCACTCCTCTTCCTCCTCCGTGACCTTTGACCACGGGCCCTATATGTCTGCGCTGGCCATGATTTATCCCTGTGACAGACCAACAGCTGCTGGGGGCTCTGTGGGCAGAGTGTGGACTACTATTTTCTGTGACTAATTGATAACAGACTTCAAAAAACACAATTTTGGAAAAATGACACCACAGCATGACGGCGGAAACAGTGAAACAGAGCCTCATAACAAACATCTTAGTAAGACTGAGTACAGTGAGTGGGTAGAGTGTCATGTTCATGAAGACACAAAGAGACATTTAATAAGCTCACGGTTTCAGTCTGCTGCATCAACAGCCATTTGTCAAAATGTAAGAAAAGGACAAAAGAGTAAGAGTAAGTGAGCCTACAGGGCTAACTAATGTTTACAAGATAAGTTTAAAATGTAATAAGTGGATATTACGGGAGTTTGGTGTAGGGCTATTCTGTCTAGCATACATTTATCCAAAACACAAGCTAATTATTTTGATAAAATAAATCTTTATTTTAAACTTTTTCAAAAAGACAAGCAAATGCACTGCATTTATGATCTACTTTTCAGTCAAGTATAAATATCAGTTTGTGTCCATAGTGTATCCAGCATGTATCCACGAGCGCTAGTGTTGTGTAAGACCAGCTTTGACTTCCCTGAGAGTCTGAGGAGTTACAGTTGTTCATGTCCGTGATTTTAGCGTCTCGCGCGCAATGGGGCCAGTCCTCGCATTGTTAAACAGTCTTTCCCGTCCTTTATCTGCAAGACACAAAATACAGACACGCACTTTAGTGCATCACATTCACTGTTTTAGACAAGTGCTTTAGACAAGTGTCTAGTGTATCATTCCATTAGTCTAATTAAGGCGCGCAGAGGAGGAGCTAGCATGGCAAGAAATGAGGGAGATGCTAATGAATGTTGATTTCATTACATTTGTATAAGAAAGTACTGCTCATAAAATATAAACTTCACTCACCCCTTTCCTCTGGTTACTGAGGCAGAAAGTGCAGATGGTCCGAGGCTTGGGTTCGTTTCCTCCCTCGTGCGCTCCGAGGCACGGCTGTGCGTCGGCGCCGCCGTCTCCACGCAGCAATACGTTGGCTAGATGTGAGATGTAGCTGGACGCGAGCCGCAGCGTTTCGATCTTGGAGAGTTTTCTGTCCACGGGCTCTGTGGGGATGAGAGTCCGCAGAGCCGTGAAGGCCGTGTTCACGCTCTGGGTCCGGCCGCGCTCTCTGGCGTTGGCCGCGCTCCGCTGTTTGATAACCGCAGTGTCTCCGTCCTGTTTACGGCCAGTCCTCCGACGCTTCTCCAACCCACAGAAACTCTGCTCAGAGCTGCCGTCGCTTTCGCTGCACTTGTCCTCGTCCTCTGAGGTCATGGTGAAGTCTGAGTAGATCAAATGCGTGGCCACTGGACGCATAATGGCAAACGCCATGGTGACAGTTCACAGCAGCCTTTAGTCCAAATTTCAAGTCCCACGACGAGAAAAAGTCCTGATGCTAAACCTCCATCAGTGTGGACCTGTACAATCACAAAAACACCCTCTTAAACCCCCCGGGTGCAGAATAGTCCGAGCGGGGAGAGCTCCGGAGGAATGGTCAGTACCGGTCAGCTGGACTCTTATAACCGCGGGGGAGGAGCCCTCACAAGCCAAGACCATCCACAAGCTCAAGCTGCAGTGAAATGTGCTCAGATATTTATTTGAATGCGCCTGCTGAAGTGAAGTTTCATCATTTGCATATAAGGCTCATTGCAGGTTGACTGAAGTCTATTAGTGAAGGTTAGAGACGTCCAAGTCCTCAAATGTAAATCCTGTTTCTTTGAACAACTCACACATTTCCATTGGAAATTATAAGGAAATTCGCCAAGAACTTCAGTGATCTGAAGATCCTCGGGAAGTCATGTTAAATGCTGTAGGGGGGGAAAAAAGGCCATGTTCTATGTTTTGTTGTGTTGTTTGTCTCAGTTCCATTAATCATAATTTTATCTGGCAGATTTAGCACAGCAGAGGATTAAGACAGAAAGGGCAAAGTTCATTAAGGCTATGACCCTCATCTTTTCCTGTAGCCTTACTGCAATGTACATATAAAATTGCAGACATAAGTAGTCCCACCTGAAGTAGTCCAAAGCTCACTTTAGGAGCCTATACCACATGGTCTGTGGAGGTGAAAGTTTTGTGGAGCTGAATGCTCAACAGATGACCTCTGGAATGACAAGGATCTGTGTGTTTGTTGGCCTGAGTTTAAAACAACAAAGAGCTGGCACATTTGTAGGTGTCCCGTCTGAAACTCTGCTCCACTCACTGCATTCAGCTGCAACAACACACACGTCACATAAACTATTCCAAACACACCACAGTTCTAACACTGCAAGCTTCAGTAATCAAGCGACACTTTATTCTAGATGTATATAGCCTAGTTGGAGTACAATGATACTTAACACTATTGGCAGAATATGCAAGGTTGAAGCATCTGTTATATTTTACAGTATAACATTGAATCTTTTTAAGATTCAAGACTAAGATTAACCCTAATAGATTATTATTATTATTATTATTTTTTTTTTAAATCAAGATTCAGTTATTTTGAAAAGCATATGGCTTGGAGCAGAGTTCAGACTTTGGAGGAAGACTTTTTTTTTTTTTTTTTACAATATCACAACTTTTGTTGTGCATGTGCATTGGCTCTAAAAAAATCTATTTTTATTTATTTTTAATAAGATAAAATAAAATTGAATAAAAAATAGTAACAATCAGTATGACAGGGAAAAAACACGATATATTTGTTTGCCCATGCAATAATTAACATTATTATAATTGCGTTTTTTTTTTTTTTTTAATTCAATAGACAGTGAAACAAAAATCCGACTGGACAATCTGGTAGCAGGTGATATGTAAATCATTTTGAGCTGACAAGTTTTGACAACATGAACTTGATTTACAGTATAAGCCAATTAAAAACATGTGTTGGGGCTATGGGTCTCAGATGACATATTACAATGTTGTAATATAGGCCATGCCATTGCCTCGTCATTGCCACTGTCATTGCCTTGTTCACATGCACACCAAAATCTGATTATAATCAGATTTCTGGACCATTTAGATGACTTAAATGACATGTAAAATGCAAAGTCTGATGTGAGTGATCAGAGGGACCATGCTCAGAAAGAGATTTGAATATTTTGCTTTAAATTAAGCTATTTTAGAATTATAATAATCTTATAATTCCAAAAAAATATATTCATTAGATAGATTTTGAGTGCACATATAACTGTAGCCACTGATCCAAAAATGTTTCATGTAATTATTGTTTTCATTCACATGACATTTTCCTGTTTTGACCATTCAAAAGATACAATATTTTTGTTTTGAATTGTTAAGTGCTTTGACAGTAGTCCCAATTTTTAACTTTATTTTAGCCCATATATTTTTTGACTATATGATATGCAAATAATCCTACATCTGGATAAAGATATCCTTGTTACGCATTCAACTTTCAGCATTTTCTTTATAAAAACTGGGACAAAATTCTGTATTTTAAGTCTGAAGATTAAAAAAATAAGGCAAATATATAATGTGTTAAAGAGCATTGTCACCCTTTCACAAATGAAACTGCAGTATCGAGGACGGTTGACTGTCTGTGGCTGGGAGCATAGCTGGGGTCAGAGGGTGGATACAGCATTGCAAATCTGGCACACATTACACGCCGGCAGCCACTTCGAGTCTGGAGGAATTACGGATGGAGCCGTGAGAAGCCCTACACGACCCAAACACCTAAAGCTCCCTCCTGCTGCAGCATGGGGCTGTAATGCTGCTCACAGTGGAACAAATGGCCCTGCTCACTAACCAGAGATCATTTTTCAACCTCAATTTGGGAACAGAGACCGAGGGAGTCCTGTTTTGTAATGGGTAGTTAGTCATGAGATCAATTTGAGGGCTCAGCTAATAGGCAATACATTTCACCATATAAGGTTTTCTGGTACAAAAAAAAAGACTGCTATTGGTTGGATTTTTTGCTGAATTGCATAAATGTTTTGAATTTGAAATTAAATTAAAACTATGATTCAGTTCTCAGGACACATTTAAAACTTATATCTTAATTCATTCATGTTTTACATATTTACTATAACTTCTGTGCATATTTAATATTATTATCATCATTTTTAGGCTTATAGTGCCTATAGGGATCTCAACAACAGGGTTAATAGGTTGTATGGAGAATTGCAGAATAAAAACGCACAATGCGGAACCTTATGATTTTTGTCTAGACCCATTATCCTGCCATACACTGTATTTATGAAACCACATAATTGTCATATGCATGTCCACTGTACCAGAAATAGAATATTGTAATCACCTGAAAACCAGCAGTTAAAAAACATATTTATGCTAATTACTGAATAATAATAACAATAACATTATTATTATTATTATTAGTAGTATTATTAGTATTACGATTATTATTATTATTAATAATAATAATAATAATAATAATAATAATAATAATAATAATAATAATAACAACATTACAATTATATTTAAAGTGCATTCAGATTGTCATCAATAGGGACTAAAAGTAGCTGATGACATTGCGCTGTGGAAAAATTTTGGGAAATAGAGTAAATATTTGATATATTGGTAGACTAAATGACATGTGCATTTTTATTTGTGTGACAAAGAGACCTATCAGTCTTTTATATTTGTGACTACTTTGAGTGTCTTGAAACACTTCAAATATATTATTATTATTAAATCACTATGTATTCAATATGGAAAACATATAAATTGTAATGGTACCATTTATTTAAAGGAATATTCATTCATTATGGCCAAAGATACAGATTATGTGAGAATTAATGAACCATAATTACTGGATGACAACCACTTTACAAAATGTTATACAGAAAAACTATAATGTGATAATGTAAAATAATGTTATTTTGATGTTGGAGCTTATATTTTTGGAAATCAACATTCATTCATTATGGCCAGAGAAATATATGGATTATGTGAGAAATAATCACTGTACAAAATGTAAAGCTTTATAATGTAGTATAACGTTTCTTTTTATTTACTGGTGTCACAGCTGCTACTGGGAAATCCATGTAAAACTCCAAATGACGAATGACACAGAGGCCCCAGACCATTTGTTAAAGCCACCACAAACACTTCCTCTTCTTAACCCTTCGCTCCTTGAAATCGACTTTAATCCCCCAAAGTCAAACCTCAATACACCACCCAGGGAAGGGGGCTCCATGGGGCAACAGGTGTGGGTTTTTTCATTTTTTCTTCATCTTTCTTTACATCGTTTTGGCAGTGTTGCGTGTCGAAAGCCCTTTGAGGATATGGTTACTTCCAGACAGAGGGAGAGCCACAGGAAATCTTCTCACACGCGACAATTCAGAGTAGAATTTTAGAACTGGTTTGGGCTGATGGGTCTGGACTGCCCTGGGCCCATTCGTGTTTCCTCGATGGTCGCAGAGGGAGAGCAGTGGGCAGTCGGGAGCATGTTTTTGTGACGTTGGTGATGGAGGAAAGAGCCAGGATCTGAGATGAAATGTCCTGTGAAGTGCCCCTATACTTGATTCGGTAAATGTACAGTTCCTTCCTCTCATATTGTTGTCCAGTGATTTCAGGAGCAGGGCTAGTCCCTCAAGGTCAGCATCAATTAAAGGAACTGTATGTAGCCTGTGCTCTTACAGTTTTAAAAAAGGTATTCTCAACTAGCCTTGGTTATCAGTGCCTTAACTTGCATATAGAAGATATCTTCTATATGCAAGTTAAGGCACTGATACAATTTTCCTCATTCTCACTATCAGACATTTTAGGTTTAAACCAACTGGATTTCAGGATTGAAACTGGCAACCTAAACAAAAGAGACTCATGTGAGACTCTTTCTGAATTGTGATTGGATACTTGTATTGAGAACCAAAACATCAAATAATAACACAAACAACATGGCCATCGAGTCCAATGCTTTTGTAATCTAGAACAAATCAGCAAAAGCCACATTTGATTGGAACATGTCTGCATGGTATTTGGAAGCACAGTTAGATCATATTTATGGAATTTAAAATCACAATCTTGCATACAGTAATTGTAAGGAATATAATAAGTTTCCTCAAAAAACTAACCTTAGTGCATAAATGCTATGTGTATTATTTAGGAGTGTAGAGAAAATATCTAAAAAGCTTTGCAAAATAAATGTGGTTACAACTACAACATCAGTCTTCACTGTATTTGTCTTCACTCAATTATAACAAAAAGTTCACTCTGATCATTTATATTAATGACAAAACCCATTATCTCACTCTGTTTATTTAACAAGTGGCTTGTGCTTAACTTGGCTAATGTACAGTTCCTTCCTCCCATATTGGCAAAAAAAGAAATTCAATTTGTCAACTGGACAAAAGTTTATCTGGTCGAATACGTTTCGCAGCTCATCAAAGCTGCTTCTTCAGTTCTGGTTTATTGAATTTTTAACACACTTCCACCCACATTGTTCAATGATTCATTGATTTCAGGAGAACGAATGGTCTCTCAAAGCTACTAGCCTCAGCAAAAGCCACAAAATATTAGTATTATCAGGACTAAACAAGAAGGTCTTATCGGGCTGTGTGATTAATCTAATTATAATTGAATCATGATCAAAGCATTTACAGATCAAGATTGCAGAAAATGCATCTGGTGCAGAGAGAAGAGTTCAAATTTTGGAGGAATGTTTTTGTAATGGCACCAATCAAAGGTTGTATATTAAACAAAATTGACTGCTGAGTTTTAAGCCATATTAGAATGCTGTGTTTTGTTTCATTCACAAATGTTTGAGTAATTATATTATTGGTCTACAAATTTAAAGCTCAAAAAGCTCTGTTTCAGCTTGTGATATCATGAAATTGATGACTGAAATTATCCAAATGATTCTAGTGAAGATGTATAGACTTTAAAAACATGGTGAAGCACTTCCTGTGTTACCACATGACATCACAAGGTGATGGAGTGTTTCCTGTTTGAGAGAATAACTCAGCCTAAATATGCAGGATGTGTTAAATATGTGGGAATGAAACAAAACACAACTCCAGGCAATATTTGTTCATATTTATTTGTTTTTATTAAAAATGTGATTGATTAATGGGGGGAGTCAGAATATATGTTTTGCCATAGTGCCCACCTGTAGTCTTCAGTCGCAAATGCATGAAAAAATACAAGATACATTTCAATGCATCTAACTCATCCACCTACACTATTGTTGTTAGTATTATCCCCATGTGCAGTATATGAATAAAATAATTTCGGTTACAAGTTTGATAGTTTAGGCTCTCAGTTTACATAGTAATCTGGCAGTTATGTTAAAAATCATAATATACACACTTAAAGGATTCCTGCTCCTGACAATCATATTTCTGTGTGTTTGTATGCACAGTGGGCTTTGACTGTGATTTCTCTGACAGCAGGAGAAGGTAAAAGGAAGGAGCCTATAGAACAGATGGCTGTGCACTAAGTCTATGTTATAAGAACATCTCAGTGACAGAACACAAGATGCTGCTGCTGCTGAATCTACGGCTGCTTTAAGATGTCTCTCTCATCATCTCAAGAAACATTTTAAACCTACACCTGTGCTAAAGACACAAGCACTTTTTAATTCTTTGTAGACTTAAGTTTGTTTTTGGTTAGTTTTCTTTAGATTGGACAATATTGCTGATTTTCACATAACAGCACAGCATGTTCGAGAAGGGGAATACTTGGAGTTTAACATATGGGGTATTTAATAAGTGGAAATACTTAAAATGATTAAATAAGTTATGATTAAATTATTTTTGGGTTTGTTCCAATGTTTAAGATGTGGAGTTATGTCTCCCTCTATTGGCAGAATTATTCCTCTGCAGCTTGGACATCCTTCCATGTTATATTTATAGTTTCAGTTTGGATTATTTCCATGTAGGCATACTTCTGATGTAGAGGCAATATTAGCCAACAAACTGACCTATATTTTTGGGGACTTTCCTGATGTTGATATACACACAATATTATGATAGTCCCTCAGAAATGTACCAATCATGCCTGTTGAGGTTTAGGTTCAAATATGACACAAAATTTTAATGGTCTGTGAAAATAAACATTTTGTCCAGAAATATTATACTAAGCGGCAAGATTTTTATTTTATTTTATTTTAAGTTATTTTTGCTACATTTTTATTTATTTTTTTAATTAGAGATTTAACACTTAGTAATGAAATTCTGTACAATTATGCGTGTCTCCAAAACGAGATTTGCATTATTTTTCATCTGTCACCTCTACTCTGATACATGTATAATGCATTTCTGGTTCGAATCAGTACAGTTAGTTATCTTAGTTAGTTTAAGTGTGGGGTTGATGACTGAAACCCCTCTACTACCCACAGAATGGCTTTAATAAAAATATATAAAATAGGTAAATTAATACAATTTTAGAATACAAGTAGTATTTGTTGTTGTTTGTCTTTCATTACTGGATCTCAGTCAGTACAGTGAAAATCTTAGTCGCCAGCTGGTATGGAAGAGTCAGTAAAAAAAAACTGTGACGTCATTTTAGGTCTGGCGTTGCAGATCCCAAATACGTCCTAAGATCTGTTATGTTAGAGTTGATGATTTTGGCTGGGATTGAGGGCATTTGTAACCGTTGATACGCAGCAAACCTGTGACAGCCTCCAAAAGAGTAGTAGTAATTTCCTCCTTCTCTTCCTTTGATCCACAGAACGTCAATGGGAGGAACCACGTCGATGTCCGGAGTGTTCTGGACAAAGATGAAAGCAGTTTAAAATACAGTCACAACAAAGTGTGACTGAGGTCCTAATTGATACATCTTATGAATAGTCATTATTAACATTTACTTCAAACTGTATTATTAAAGATCCCATGACATGGTACTTCTGGATGCTTTTATATGGCTCCTTAATGGTTCCCTAATACTGTAAATGAATCCTTCTTCAAAATCAACACTCTGAGAAAGAGTAATTTTTCTCACTCTGAACACTCTATAATGGGAGTTGTTGCTTGAATGCAAATAAGGAGAAAAGAGCTGGCCAATAGTAGAGGGTGGGGGCGTGGCCAAACGCTCCGCTCTCCGCTGTAGCTCACAGCTGATCCATTTCCTTGTTTTTGCACGGGGGAGAGATTTGAAGCGTTCCATTGAAAAATAAACACATTTCCACATAAAATATACTCAACAAAAATATAAACGCAACACTTTTATTTTTGCTCCCATTTTTCCTGAGATGGACCCAAAGATCCAAAATTCACTCCAGATACACAACACTACCATTTCTCTCAAACATTGTTCACAAATCTGTCCAAATGTGTGACAGCGAGCACCTCTGCCCCGCCGAGACAATCCACCCCACCTCACAGGTGCGCCACATCAAGATGCCGATCCGACATCATGACCAGTGCACAGGTGCGCCCCAGACTGCCCACAATAAAAGGCCACCCCGAAATGTGCATTTTTTTTTTTTGCTTTATTGGGGGTCTGGGGACTCAGAACCAGTCAGTATCTGGTGTGACCACCATTTGCCTCATGCAGTGCAACACATCTTCTTCGCATAGAGTTTATCAGATTGTCAGTTGTGGCCTGTGGAATGTTGGTCCACTCCTCTTCAATGGCTGTGCGAAGTTGCTGGATATTAGTGGGAGCTGGTACACGCTGTCGTATACGCCGGTCAAGCACATCCCAAACATGCTCAATGGGTGACATGTCCGGTGAGTATGCTGGCCATGCAAGAACTGGGACATTTTCAGCTTCCAAGAATTGTGTACAGATCCTTGCAACATGGGGCCGTGCATTATCTTGCTGAAACATGAGATGATGTTCATGGATGTATGGCACAACAATGGGCCTCAGGATCTCATCACGGTATCTCTGTGCATTCAAAATGCCATCAATAAAATGCACCTGTGTTCTTCGTCCATAACAGCCTTTGAAGAGGAGTGGACCAACATTCCACAGGCCACAACTGACAATCTGATTAACTCTATGCGAAGAAGATGTGTTGCACTGCATGAGGCAAATGGTGGTCACACCAGATACTGACTGGTTCTGAGTCCCCAGACCCCCAATAAAGCAAAAAAAAAGAAAAAAAAAAGCACATTTCGGGGTGGCCTTTTATTGTGGGCAGTCTGGGGCGCACCTGTGCACTGGTCATGATGTCGGATCGGCATCTTAATGTGGCGCACCTGTGAGGTGGGGTGGATTGTCTCGGCGGGGCAGAGGTGCTCGCTGTCACACATTTGGACAGATTTGTGAACAATGTTTGAGAGAAATGGTAGTGTTGTGTATCTGGAGTAAATTTTGGATCTTTGGGTCCATCTCAGGAAAAATGGGAGCAAAAACAAAAGTGTTGCGTTTATATTTTTGTTGAGTGTAAAATTAAACCACTGCTGTTCAAAGGTCCAGAGGCTCAGATAAAGGACTTCCGAGCCTAGAAACACTCGGACGTGCCTCCAGGCAAATAAAAAAACGCATTTCGCATTGCCTAGCGCATTCCCAGTCCAAACTCTCTGGGCGTGATTTACAGAGACGCTGAGTACAGACAGACGGGGGTGGAACTGCATTTGCATTTCTTTTTTCGATCTGACGTCAATAAGGTGCCTTGTTCAAACTCGCCCGTTTGAGCTCCGATTTTTTGTAACGCAGAAAAGGATCGCAAATGCTCAGTTTAGACATTTCGCAACTTTTAACCATGGGGGGGCTGAACAGGGTAGGGGAGCTCACATTAACGTTCAAAAACCTCAGAAAGTGAAAATTTCATGCCATGGGACCTTTAATATGCAGAAGTAAATATGGCATATATGGCATTAATAAATGACACCCAGCTCTACCTTTCCTCCAAACCCTCCTCATCACTCCCACCATTCTCCCTTACCCTCTGCCTACAGGAAATCAACTCTTGGTTCAACTCCAACTTCCTAATGCTCAATAGTTCCATAACAGAAGTCCTCCTAGTAGGCACTCCATCCATACTCTCCAAATCTAACAGCTTCTCCATTAACATTAACAACTCAACTGTCCATCCCTCTCCTCAGGTCAAGAGTCTGGGTGTCATCCTCGACAGCACACTTTCATTTCATTCATCAATAATGTCACCAGGTCTGCATACTTCCACTTACGCAACATCTCTCGTCTCCGCCCCTCCCTCACTCCTCACACCACTGCCGTCCTAGTCCACAGCCTTGTCACCTCCCGCATCGATTACTGTAACTCCCTTCTTTTTGGTCTCCCCAACAAATCCCTTCAGAAACTGCAGCTCCTACAGAACTCTGCAGGCCGGATCATCAGTCGGACCTCCACTATCCATCACATCACCCCCGTACTACAAGATCTCCACTGGCTCCCCATAAAACAGCAAATTCACTTCAAAATACTCATTACCACATTCAAAGCATTACACAACCTAGCCCCACCATACATATCTGACCTCGTCCACATCGCCACTCCATCCCGCACCCTCCGCTCTTCCTCCTCTCTTCAGCTCTCTGTCCCCTCTGCCCGTCTCGTCACCATGGGGAGCAGAGCCTTCAGCCACTCTGCTCCTCAGCTCTGGAACTCTCTCCCTCCTGACCTCCGGAATATAGACTCTCTCCCACTCTTTAAATCCAGACTCAAAACCCACCTGTTCAGACTGTCCTACCTCTCATAGCCAATCAATCCACTCTGATTTTGTTTTTATCTTGTTTTATTGTATTGTTTGTTTGTGCTTTTTATTCATTTTAACCTTGTGCAGTGTCCTTGGGTGTTCTGAAAGGCGCTTTTAAATAAAATGCATTATTAATAAATGTAGATGTGCTTACAAATAAACCCCTATTTGCATAATACTTATATAATAAATAAAGCAGTAGTTTTACAGCAATCTTGGGTCATAATTATATTTAATAAAAAAATATATATATATATATATATTGAGCTCACAACAAATGGAGAGTTGTACAGGAAGCTATTGAGAAATAACCATAGTTAGGCAATGGCTTAGACAAGGATATCCAGGGTGCATTCACACATTAAGCAAAATGTGTGAACGGCAGGATTAGACAATGTAGAACATTTAGTTGATATCCATTCAGATTTAACACATAACATAAGATAATGATTATGTTTATAGGATAGAGGCTATGTTCCTTATTTTATTTAATCAAGGATCATTGAGAAGTATGTAAGTGTGTTACTTCTAAAGTTTAATAGACTGAGACATATTCATGTACCATAAGCATCAGGAATTAGTCTAAGCCTACTCTATAACTGTAAATAGGGACCCCATGCGTTTACCTGAGGGTCTCTCAATAAAACAAAAAAAGAATGAATGAATGGCTCAGCTGGTAAACTAATCGACTAATTAGTAGTAACTTGACAACTTGTGGGTCCCTACTGGATATATAAATATATAATACTTTTCTGTCTTTCTATTTAGGTTTATATATGTACCTTGATCGTCTCCATCAAACTCTGGACCTTCTGCTCGTCCAGCTCCGGGGGAAACGGCCTGATGAGTACGTTAAGCGGCACCTGGTGGACATCACTCACGCTGTCCGAGTGAATGGAAAACATAACTGACGGTCTTTTGGACGAGAAAACTCAACAATAAATACGAAAGCTGCTAATAAACATTAGCCTTGAAAATGTAGCGTTTACTTTACTTGCTTCCGGGTTTGCTGAACGGAATGTTTACGTCACTAATCCAGTCGACACGCCCACACACGTGTAAACTTTTCCCTCATTACACCTGAATTTTCTAATATTTGTGTCAAAAAGGTATGTACACTAAAATGTTTTCATATTACAAACAAGACAGCTCGACATGTTCGACAGGGTATTTTATTTGACCAATGATGTGCATGTAGCTAGCCAATTAACATTTAACAGCTAGTACCCTTTAGCGGTCTTAATTTTGCTCTGTATTACGCTGTAATACATATAGAATATATATATATTCTATATGTATATATATGTATATATGTATGTATATATATATATATATATATATATATATATATATATATATATATATATATATATATATATATATATATATATATATATATATATATATATATATTCCATTAAAATGCATTATATTAAAGGTATCTCTTCAAAGCCTGCACTTGCTAATATAGTCTATTTTTGAAGGTGTTTCAAGGAAGACGTCTGTGGATACATTAAACATGCCGGAGCCTGGAGCATCACACAGGTGAGGGGAAAGCTTCAAAGCAATTCAAATACTGTTGTTTTTCCAAAAGCCATTTCTATCTAATGGAACTTATAATGAGATAATTAAAATGATTTCTTGGACAGCTGAAGCAGACCATTAAAATGAATTATTACAAATGCTCTGAACAACAACAATTCGGCTTTCATGTTGATTAATTGGTCACAGGGGAGTAAGTTACAACATGAAATGACTGGACTATATATAGCATGTAATCATTAACAATGGAATCACAATATCCTGTAACAAAATGGTTCCTTTTTAACTGGGGAATTGTAGTGAATGCAATTAATGTTTCACTTCGTCGCCAAACGCATTGTTCAGAATTCAGGAGTGGGTTTCTTCTAATTGGTTTGGAAGCCACTTCGATTTTCCACGTTATGACTAGGCTTTAGTGTTGTGTACATTTAATGAAATATGCTAACTCAGTGGAGGTGGAAGACAGGACTTATTGTATAATATTTGTACTTGTATGTCACTGTATAGTTGATATATTTCAGTTATTGTATAAGAAGGATTAAGAATATTACAAACAAAACAGCAAAATAATAATGTCTGAATTGAATGATTCTCAAGATGTACCAACATTGGTTCTATATCACTGTATCATACAGTACAGGCCAAAAGTTTGGACACACCTTCTCATTCAATGTATTTTCTTTATTTTTATGATTATTTACATGTAGATTCTCACTGAAGGCATCAAAACTGTGAATGAACACATATGGAATTATGTACTTAACAAAAAATTGTGAAATAACTGAAAACATGTCTCATATTCTAGTTTCTTCAAAGTAGCCGCCCTTTGCTCTGATTACTGCTTTGCACACTCTTGGCATTCTCTTAACGAGCTTCAAAAGGTAGTCACCTGAAATTGTTTTCCAACAGTCTTGAAGCAGTTCCCAGAGATGCTTAGCACATTTTGCCTTCACTCTGTGGTCCAGCTCACCTCAAACCATCTCCATTGGGTTCAGGTCTGGTGACTGAGGAGGCCAGGTCATCTGGCACAGCACTCCATCACTCTCCTTCTTGGTCAAATAGCCCTTACACAGGGTGGAGGTGTGTTTGGGGTCATTGTTGAAAAATAAATGATGGTCCAACTAAACGCAAACCCGATGGGATGGCATGTCGCTGCATGATGCTGTGGTAGCCATTAGGGGTGGGTATTGGCAAAGAAGTCACGATTCAATTTGAATCACGATTCATATGCCACGATGTGATACTATCACGATGCATCACGATACTTGAATTTTTGCAATGCATTGCAATATATTCGACATACTTCAGTGAAAATGTACCCCAAAAAAAAAGATAACTTAAATATCAGTGGCTGTGTATCTGGGTCGTGTCTTCAATTGATACATAACTCTGAGCAACTCAATTCATAACCCAGTTCCCAGAGCGCACAGCTCGGAGAGCAGCCCGAAGGGGGCCCAGACTGCAGTCAAGGCAGTGCACACTTGCTCAGCCCCGACTGCAGTCCGCGGACCGCTTAACGACTGCGGTCTTCGGACTGCGTGTTAACTGCGCATGGGACAAAAAAGAAGTGGGACAGCAGTCGTCGTGCCGGTGTACTGTCGACGCTCCGAGCCGCGCGCTCTGGGAATTGAGACACGGCTTCTAATGGCAAAGAAACATGTCTACGGCGCCATTTGCCCACTAAAATAACAGCAAAAGACCGCGCGAAACAGTTCCCCTCCTAGTAGTAATTTATTTTCGATGTTGGTAAGGTTGTTTTAGGACCATATCTGTGATTTCTGTGTCTTTGTATTATTCTTTGTCAGTAATAACTCAGTATTCAAAATATTACTCAATTTTAATTACAAAGAGCGAAAATTGCAACTATTTATCGCAACTTTCACTTCCTCCCACAACAAAATCGCAACAAAAATCTTAAAAGCACCGCAACTTTCATCGCAACTTTTTGGAACAGCTCCCGCAAATTCAGGCATTTTACAAAAATCACAAAAAATGCCCAGGAAATCCTGGGGGGGTCTGAAACAAAAAACACACTTGTACAGAGCAGGTCAAAATAACACGAACTTACAGGCATATGCTCCCTTAAACTCTGGAGAAAATACATCTGCAGTTTTTATGGTAACTTTTTTCTTTGCAGGCAGAGAAAACACGGCTGCTGCCTCAACTTCCTTTAGAAAACAAAACTTATCCCACAAACGCAAACTAGAAGGCAGCGTAACAACAACTGTCCTTAAAGGGATATGCCACCCCCAGGTCAAATTTGGGCATCTCCCCACAGTCCAGAGACTAAAATAAGTGGTGGAAAGCGTTTTTCTGGTGACGCAGCCATTATCCAGGTCTGTCAGCACTGACCGCTGCGGTATCTGCAGCTACTCCGCGTTACACTGGAGTTTAACGTCGCCAGAGAAAGATTTCGGCCAAAAGGAATTAATTTGCTCGATGCGTTTCCCAATTACTTTCTTTGTAGTGCGCATTCATATCGAGTGCAAATAAATGTGCAAATCAACACGGAGAGCTTGACTTGGTCATTTTGGGTGGGAACTATTTTTCAGTGCGGAAAAAGACAGACGAAGCACACACCACGCTGCGTAACAGGGGAACTCCCTTCCTGGTGCGTAACTGGGATTCCCCTGTCAGCGTGGTGTGTGCTTCGGCTGTCTTTTATCTACAATGTACGTAGTCATGGAAGTAAAGAAAATGCATTGAATGAGAAGGTGTGTCCAAAGTTTTGTGTCTGTACTATATAAGACTATATTTTATATCACACTAAGAAACTTTTCTGGTGGAGGGTAGGCTGCCTGTTTGTCTCAAAGTTATTTCTTTGCATGAAATGTCCCACAGTATGGCATTTACCTTGCATTTATACAATTACAGTTGCCTGGAAGAATCCATGACTCATCGCTGTACCAGCGAGTGAGTCTGGTAACGCTTGGTCCAAAATGCGCTGCAGTTGCGCGTAGACAGACAGCTAAGTGAACCAATCAGAGATTGCGCCATCTTGATTCAAAACTGAGGAGGAACTTCCGCTGCCTAAGAGTGACGTTGCGGGCAAAGGCGGGTGCACTGACGTCACCATCTTTGAACGAATCAGAATTGCGGAGTCCGTTTTTAAGCGGAGGAGCGAGAGTGGAGCGAGGGTGTCCAAATGGTATCGTGCTGTATAGGAAATACAGAGAGATATCATTTGGCTGGCCAGGTAACAATTACAGGTTTGGAAGGTGGAAAAAACATGGAATGTTACTTAGTGCTGATTCCCCTTTCTACAGATCTGACCAGTAATTTGGCCTGCTGCTTTCATGTTTGTCAAAGTTTAATGCCCAAGTTTAATTAAAGTTTAATGCCATACTGTGGAACATTATTTGCAAATAATTCACATATCCATGGACACAAGAAGGTTGTTTCCACCTTCTCCACTAGAAAAAATACATAGTTCACCTCTAACTATGATTTAATATCATAGTCATATGATATTGGTTATAACGGTAATCCAAGACATATAGTCCATCTCTACTACAGCATACAGATTCCCTCGAACCTTTTCATTCCACTACACTTTGTCTGACCCTCTGCTGTCACGTCACCACTGTGTAGTAGTCACTAAAATATCTCAATGAAATAAATTGAGTTAGTCACACAGGGAGTGGTGGGTTATGGAGGAGCAGATTTCCTTTTAATATTAGCTTCGGTCCCCATAGGATTGTCACACACAGAGCACCTGAAGAAAATTACTTGCCAGGCGTTTTGTGAGTGAAGTGCGCTATATTTATTCATGTCTTTTACACACTGACATGCTTTTAAAGTGATAATTACTGTGACGCTCTTTAGACTATATGTGTGAGGCATGAGTGAGGGGAACGGTGGTTTTTGAACATGGTTATTCAGTCTTATTGCTGCTTATAATGACAAAACCAGGACTAAGCAAGAACTAAACTAAGACCAAATCAGGACTTAACAAGAATAAAGCTAAGACCAAACCAAGTCTAAACCAAGACTAAACCAGAACTAAACCAAAACCCAACCAGGATTGAACCAGAACTAAACCAAGATTAAACCGGGACTAAACAAGAACTAAACCAGAACTAAATAAGAACTAAACCAACACTAAACCAGGACTAAATAAGGACTAAACCAGGACTGAATAAGAACTTAACCAAGACTAAATTAGGACTAAACCTATTGGCCTGAAGGCTATAGGAATACACCAAGGATAGTTGAGGGCTTAAGAACTAGAACTATCTTTTGAAAAAGTCAGTACTGTCCTGTAAGTTTAGCTGTTCAAAACTGTTCTTATAATTGAGCAGGAGAGTAGTTTATCTGCTTAAAAGAAAAATCTTATGCAAAATCGACTTCAAACATGTTCAAACATAATTGTAGATGAAGCTAACGGTACACCCCCAACTGTCTGACAGCTTCTCCAGGACTGTGTCAAAGGTGTTGAAAAAGGTGTACACTGTTCTGATTCAAAGTTGGTGCTTTCTGTGTCTCAACGGCCTCTCTGATCCAGCGGTGGTACTTGTTACTTTATGTACAGTTCCAGTAAAGTAGTGGTATATTTGGACTAAACTAGAACTAAATCAGTACTTACAGAAGTACTGGGAACAGAAAGTCTAAAGATTGATAAACCAGGACTAAACACAACCAGACCAGGTCTAAAATTACTAACTACAGGTCGTAACAGGAATAGACCAGAACTGACAGCTATATGAGGATGAACTAGGACTAAACTATGACATGAATGAACCAACACAAACCAGGTCTAAATCAGGTCTAAACTGGGTATAGTATATGAACCAGAGTGTGACTAAGACCTGTAAGATCTGCTGCCTATCTGGTTCTAAACCATTACACAGTATCCAAGTATCAAACACAAAAACATGCTCTATTGGATAAAAATCCTCCAGCTGACTAAGCCTAGCAACAAGATCATGGAGATGGGTCCCCGGGCGCCTTCATGTGCTGCCCACTGCTCCACAAGGATGGGTGAAATGCAGAGGATAAATTTCAATACAGGTATATATAAAGGATAAATAAATAAATAATTAAACCAGATCAGAAGCAAATGTTGCTTCAGGTTTCAGGACTAAAAGTGGAATGGCTGGACTTGTTTTAATCTACCCTAGCCATTTGGACACTTGTTTTAGTAATTTCATTTTGCTCAAACTATTCCAAACATAAACATACAAAACACTGAAGCCTCCTGCTGTTTCCACTTCTTCACATGAAAGCAAAACGGAGCTATTTAAAAACCACCCTCCTTGACTTTCTCCTGAATACTGATGACAATTTGGATGCATAAAAATGTGATTTAGAGACAGGACTTCAAACGAGCGGCATACGGACGAGGTGGACCCACTGCCAGCCAGAGACAAGGAAGCAGATGGGTTTTTCACAAACAACACAAACATCAAGAACAGCGAGCTAAAGAGCCTGGCAGTCTCACTCGATGAAACAGTGAGGAACGAAGGCTTCTAATGAGCTGCTCTCCTGTGATGCACAATCTGAGAAGACAAACTGTTTGCTCTTAAAGGGACAGTCACACTCAAATGGTTTTAAGGCTTAGTGTTTAGTTTGTACACATCTTTTAGAATGCTTTTGTTTGTTTTACTGTAGGTGTGAAAATGCTACAGTATTAACATGGTGTTAAACTCACAATGTGCTAGAGAATGTGATTTTGTGAGGAAGCTTGTGGTACTAGTGTAGACTAGTTACTTCCACCAGCAGGTCTGCACAGTCTGCACAGATTTGCGATTCATGTTTTAATAGTAGGATTTTGTTCAGACTGCTCATTTCATACATGTCCAGGAGTGTTAACATTTGAAACAAAAGAGCTGTATTACAGGCAAGTTGAAAGATAAGGGGGAACGTGAAAAATATGCTTAACCAAGAACATCTAACTAGAATAGATGTCAAAATCTTAATTAAAATCCAAATTCCACAGCTATACACATTAACTCAAAATGCTCTTTTCCACCTTGTGATGTTATGTAGTGATAGTTATCAGCTACCCTTTACCTTTAGTTCAGTGGAGATTAGCAATTCCAGGTCTGAAATCATTCAAATATGGTGTATTGGGTTTAAAAATGTAGTGGAGCACTTCCTGTATTACCACATGACATCACAAGGTGGAGTGTTTTCTGTTAGAGCAAAGATTTATGTTTTTAATGTGTGAATGAAACAAAACAACTCCAAGTATCTGAGGAAACACCATTATAACATAGATCTGAAAATGGCGTAATATGCATTCTTTAGAACATTCACTGTCATCAAAATTATTATTACAACCCCCTGTTGTGACAATGTATTGATTTTATTGTTAAATACAAGAAACTTCTAGACCTCATAGGGCACTGACTATACGTAAACCCAATGTTGTGTTTTGCAGCACCCAACCAACAGAGGGCGCCAGATGTCAGGTGAAGAGCCATGTCTTACAGTGAGTTAAGGCCACAGTCAGTAACATGTTGCTTTGTTATGAAGTCAACAGGAAGGACACCAGTTGCTTTGAACCTTATTGTATTGAAATCTGCCACACACATGCTATTACACATATTATTGATGATTTCCCTTTACAGTATATAGGTAAAACTGCTCTGAGATCTAAATTTACATAGTGGTGGGTAGTGATTAATGAACCTTGTTGAAGTAGTGCTCTCATCCAATCAGGAGGCTGTGATTTTTTTTCCTGAAGACACTGAGAAGATGACAGCTCCTGGGGTCACAATCTTTGAAGTGTCAGAGAAGCGCTCGCTGTTTTTGAGTTTGTTTTCAATAATTTAGCTGATGTGCGGAGGCAGTGGCAGTAGGAGGGGCATTCTGTCTGCATATGTCTGAGTGATGCAAGCTTTCAACGTCCAAATGACTGTATAGTTTGTTCACTGTGAATATATAAGGACTAAACCAGGGAAAAATCTAGACTAAATCAGGGCCAGGACTAAAGAAGGACCACATCACTAAAATAAATGAGAAATAAACAACCAGGGAACACCACCACCAAGACTAGGACTTAGAAGACAGAAGTCTGTACCAGAACTAAACCAGGAGTAAACAAGCACGAAACTAGGACTAAATCAGGACTGGAAATAACTTAAAATAGTCTCCTAAGTAGTCTTCATTCTGTAGTCTTCCTCAGGTCTAAACCAGGATTAAATCAAGGTTTAGGTTAAATCAGGACTAAACTAGGACTAAACCATGACAAAAGCAAGTTTAAGACAGGATTAAACCAGAGCTAAACCCAGAATTAATGAGATCTAAACCGGGACTAACCCAGGCCTAACTCAGGTCTAAACCAGGTCTAAACCAGGATTAAAAACTGGGCATATATTCTTGGGGGTAGACCTTGTCACTTGACTGTCAGTGCTCTGTATGCAGCCCCTGTCTTGTACCTGCTTCCTCTCTCCTCTGCTGCTGTTGTGACACGCAGCACACCCACGGGTGATGTAATTGGATTCCACGGGTCCCCATTTTACAGTCCATTGCCGTGTAATGAAATCAGTTATTTACTTTCATCATAAAATCTGATAAGGGCCAACATCTGCCGGTAAAGTTTGACTGAGTACTGCCCATGAATGCTGATATGATGATAGATAAAGTGTGTGTAGGGCAGGTTTCATTCATCCTTTTGAATCTAATTATTTTAAAATCTCACTGGAGACATTGTCAATAGTATTCTAAGTGTGAGATGGAGTTACTTATGAAATACACCTCCAAACTGAACAATTCACAATTGACCTGATTATTTGTAGGATGAAAGGTGGGCCATATTGTCTGCACTTTGATAGTTAACTTTACACTGCATTCACATTTGTGCAATGCATACACCTCAAACAATACAGATTTTAACTCTTTTAAATATTTGTTTATGTAAATATTGTTTTAAGGATAAACAATATTAGTCCACAAACATTATAGAAACAAGATATGTTAAGCATGCAAAATTTCACTTTAGTTAATTTGTGCTGACAGAGAAGATGCAGTTACCAGTACAAGATAAACAAACCGAAAACATCTGCATTTAGAATTGCAATGGCCAATTTCCACATAGTATTCTAATCTGTCCTTTACCTACATATTACACTATAGTCCCTAGTGTTCAAAGCATGCTTTTTTCTAGTGTAATACCAATGATGCTTTCTTATCTTTAAATTTTAAACTCTTCTCGTAGAGGATCTACCTGCTTGTCTCCATGGCGCTCTTATTGCTTTGCCTAGAATGCTACACAGTATGGCATTAAACTTATGGTCACATTTTTATATAGCGCTTTTCCACCTTCAAGGCACTCAAAGTGTTTTACAACAAGGAACTACTCACCCTAAACCTCTATCTCCATGCAGCACATAATGCAACCTGGCCAGGTTGTTATTCAGATCCGTGAATGTTCTCACAGTAAAAATGCAAGTTTTTCAAGGTATATTTGAGCAATCCAAACAAATAAAATAAATGATAGATACATTTAATACCGTTCAGTGGAACATTCTAAGCAAAGTAATATCACTGTGGAGACAAGCAGGCCAAGTAGCAAACCCTTTGCCAAAAATGACCAAGTTCACCTTGTAATGTAACTTAACAACGCCACATTTTTATCTGAACTATATGCAAGGAAGCAGTGATGGTTATTGACTGATATTTGACTCTTTGAAAAGGAAAGATGTAATTACAGATTTATAGATTTTTTTTTGCTGGGAACTTTTTGCTGACCTGACTTCTGCAGCGCGGTGGAACAACAGTAGCGGTAATCACTCGCCCGTAGTTGTGTGTTGGGGAGAGATAGTGCTCCAAGTGTCTAGTTTCAGCCTCTCCTCTGTCTCATTATACACTGCAGCTTGCTGGAGGACACTGAAGGACAAGCGATTGCATTCACGTCTTGTATATTCCCCTGAAACCAATCAAGAAAAGCCACAGAATAATAATCCTTGTCTGCTGTCATGATTCATTTTTATTTTGCCCCATATTTTTGCCCGGCATTTGAGTCATTCGGAAAAGACTGGTCCCAACGTAAAATCAATGTTCCATTAAAATTTAACGAGGAGGAAGGCTTAATAGTGGTGGAACAGATGCCGAGGCTTTTGATAACACCCACGTCTCAGGAACTTTCATTGAAGCTGTCAGGCCCTCAGCCCAGCACAAACAAAAGGAAACCAGCGTCCTGTGGATTGTAGTGGCAAAATAACAAGTTTGTAAAAGAATAGTGAAGCTCATATAATCTATTAATCATCAACAGAGGAAAACACAATATACTGCAATACTAATTCTAAAGGGCTCAATCTTACCGGTTTCTTTTGGAGTTTAAAACTAGGACTGGCAAAAAAGACTACATATTTTCCTTAGACTGATTAAGCATGATTTTTAATTGTATTTTTCCTTATTAAAACATGAAAAGAACCTTCAATATTAATTTTCTGAATATAAACAGGACAGACTTTTAAACAATGCCAGTTACTAGAGCATGTTGTAACTGAGAGAAAACTAGCTGTAGACCTCTCCATTATAAACTACAGCCTATATTTTCCAAATTTTTACTTTTTTACTATCTATTTACTACTATGTTTTATTTTGTAAAAAAAAAAAAAAAAAGGTATGGTGAAATCAATATGCATTTATTCCCATCTTATCTAACTCCATAGTAAAGTCTTAATCAATAAAATCAGCCATCACAGTAATGTTGACTTTTTGGAGGCATAAAGTTCTGTACTAAAATGAATGCCTACCTGTCATCTCCAAAATTTTAAAGTGCACTGTGTAACTTTTCTGGTTGAAGGCTTGTTACCTCCCAGTCTCCTTGGACATGTAATTACTTTGTCTTGGCCTTAAGCTTGTCTGTCTCCACAGAGACAAGCAGGGGACACTGCCAAGCCAAATTACACGTCAGATCTATGGAAAGTCACCGCTCACAATAAGAATGCATGTTTTTCTAGGGATTTTATGGCAATAAAAACACTTGCAATTGAATATAAGGTAGCCCTTGTGGCATCCCGTGCTTGTTTCCATGGAGATAAGTTTCATGTCATACTGTGAAACATTCCAGGCATGGAGATGAACAGGTGGCAAATCCACTCTCAAGAAAAGTTACACAGTGCAGCTTTAAATCAGGGCATTTTGTAAGTGACAGTGCACATAAAAGAGAGTGGACTTAAGGCTCCTTGTGCTATGATTTTATTAACATTATCATTGCTATTGTTGTCATCATCATTATTATTTTTATCGTCACAGAAGAGAAATCAAACCTTCAGTCATGGCTTCAGTTTGTTCACACTCAAATGGAGAGACACAAAAAGAGGAAGAGCTGGAGAGAGAGAGAGAGAGTGGAGTGAAAATCTTAATAATTTTTCTTGAGGACCATATGGGAGGTTTCAAGCAGCCCACCATATGTTGAAGGCTTTTGTCATGGAAATTATACTTTTTTGGCACTTTTCATTGCGCAGCCGAGTCGGGCACATCAACAAAAGAAAACCAGAACAGAAACTCCACAGATATGATTAGATCTTAAAGAAACACAAGCGTTTGAAGTGGATTCGATACTTAAAACAGACAACTTTGAATCAAGACACTCCCTGATTGGCATGGCGACCCAGACTTTGTGGTATACCTGTATTATAAGTTGATTTTTTCCATATTTAAAAAAGATAGCATGAATACAAAAGGAGCAATTATATGCCTACATGCATTGTCATATTATTGCTGTGGTATATGTACAGTATATTTACAAAATTGTCAAAGAGGAACAATGTTTTCGGACATGAAAATAGAATTACAGTGCGCCTCCCTTGATTTCAATGGTTTAAGCCTGATTGCGGTAATTAGTTTTAAATGATGTTTCTTGGTGCTGGAGCTTAGCCGTGGAGAGACAGGTGGTTGGAGGCTTTCATGCGGTGTTTCAGCTGGACTCAGACAGCTCTCAATGTCAAGTTTATTTGGTTAATTGATCATTGCGGTTTAGGGCTACATGATTTTGCCATTTTTTGGACAAGCATTGCAATTGCATTGAGATTTGAGATATATGTTTTACAAGATTCTGCTCAGATTGCACATTTAACTTAACATTTGAGAGAAGACTGAAATATGAACTGATAAATTAATACAAGAATTTCATGCATTTCAGAACATTTTTGTAGTTTGTAGAGGTCTAAACTACAGGTGCAACAAGATTTTTCTATTAAAATACAGGATATACTGTTATTTAACAGACATTCAATTATCTAAATAATTGCAGCCTTTGTGATTTAATAAATGCACCAACTCAAACTGTGATTTTGATATGTTAGATAGTGTGCGTCTCTATATGAATAAACAGGTCACAATGTAAAAATGATGCGAAAAACGTATTCAGTCAACATATTCAGTCTTCAGTAATAAAGTTATCTGGCTGTTCACATTAGCTTTACATTATCATTCAGAAAGTTTAATTTCTTAAAGCTGACATTCTCTAGAAATGGCAAAACATTAGATTATGAAATGAAGGATTCGCTCTTGTTTGGTGATTATGGTGTCAGTAATCATGAATAATCATTAAATCGTGATCTTTCTTTTCACAATAATTGCAAAGCAAAATTTTGATATCATGACATCCTTTGATTCTGTCTGTGTTGTTCTTTGTGTATTATCCAATATGTAAATGGCTGACAGTGCGTTGGCCTGCTGCTGCTTGACCTTCCCCGTGGAGGTCAGCTCTATCTGCAGTCTGTCCCAATGCACCTGTTCCTCCACAGAACCAACTCAACACGTGCTGGATGCTGCACTGAGCTAGTGTAGTGTCATTCAAATTACCCCCAGAACAACAAAAGGCAAAACAAACAAACGGAGAAGAGAAAACCTCCTTTAAATTTGATTGGATGCTTCAGATTTTTGGTCTTAATCATGGTTCATGGTGGTTCTGTTATTGCTTTAGTCTTTGTGAATCACAAATGCGCGTATTGTTGACTGATGCTGATACACACAGAGACACTAACACTATCGTTTTTGGAACAATTTATTGCCTGAGATTCAAAGACAAAGGCGCGACACGAGGAGGTGCTGCCATTTGGGGAAGAGCAACATGCAGAGGATTCAGAATCTGTTTGTGACGTCTTTTATTGCCTGATATCGGCTGCAACAGAACAGCGCTGATTGTGTTACAGGTGAATTGCTGTGAGAAAAGTTATTGCCAACGAAAGTCTGCATTCATTCACTGGGCCAGTGCTTCTGTACATTGTTCCTCTTTAAAACTAAGTCCCAGGGACTCTACAGTTTTCATGCATATCAACATTTTCTTTGAAGATCAGCAGCATCTTACAAGATCAATGGATGTCCATATTAAAACAATTCAAATATAAAATAAATACATGATAATAAATAGGTAATAAATAGAAAAAATAAATAAATGATTAGATTAATAAATAGTCAATAAATAAAGTATTTACATGATAAATAGATGGGATTTAAAGGTGAGTGAAGCTTTGAGCGACAGACTGATGGACTTTGTAACTGAGGGTGAGGAGCACAGAGCCGAGGAGGAAGAACGGGGCATTGCTATAGACTCTGTGAGTTTAACACTGAACAGCCTGTTCAACAGGCGAAGGGAGTATTCACTGTTACAAGGTACTGACCTATGGCCTATGGTCCTGTAGCTTATGTAGCTTTTTGGAAAACCCACAGTTACAAAGGAACCAGCACAAAAAATAACTCTAGAAAAATCATATAGAAAAATAACATCCATTGAATTTAAACATTGGTGTGAAAAAGGGTTCTAACCTTTAAAATGATCTCCCTTTTTTGCAAATACTGTCATAGTTCACATTTTCATAAAAAGTTGGCAGTTGCAAAAGAATTCAATTCTCAGCAAATAAAAAGCAGCATAAAAATACAAGAGGTCATTTTGTCTAAAAAACAAAGAACACTGTTAGTTCTTTTTCATGTTTTTTTTTTCTTTTTTCATTACTATTTGCTATAAAATATCAGGAATCTAAATATTATTACTATTGATATCAATATCATTATAGTCATTGATAAAAATTCACATGCCAGGCCTCATATATAGTGTGAGAGTGTACAGTGCGTGTACATGCGTACATGGCTGTGTCCGAGTCTATTATACTGTGAACACTAACCTACAGTCTCTATTTGGGGAAGGTTGTTGATTGTTAGTTCCTGTGGGCGATTAGCTACTGTCGTGTGCAGGGGAAAATCCAGCATCTTTTGAAAGTGTCTTTGCCATAATTGTTTCTTCACATAATCTCAGTGAAAATATTGCTTTCTAAAAAAAGGGAAGAAAAAAGGCATGGAGGGCAAAGTGAGCAGGATTATTGTGTGTTAGTTTTCTGATCCGGAGTCGTCCTCATCTGCTGAGCCCTTGAAGCACGCTGACTCGTAGTGCTTGTTCAGGTAGGACTTGAGGGCGAAGGTCTTATTGCAGCGCTTGCATCGGTAGTGCTTGAAGGCAGAGTGCGTTTGCATGTGGGCGCGGAGGTTGGAGCGGTCGGCGAAGGCTTTCCCACAGTGGGCGCAGGCGAAGGGCTTCTCTCCTGTGTGTGAGCGCATGTGGCCCTGCAGGAGCCAGGGTCTGCTGAAGGCTTTGCTGCACACGTCACACTTGTGCTTGAGGTCGTGGGTCAGGATGTGCATGGCCAGCGCGGGCATGGACACGTACACCTTCCCACATGTTGGACACTTGCGCGCCATCTTGCTGTCTAGGCTGCGGTGCGTCTGCTTGTGCCGGCTCAGGTTGGACGAAGTGGCGTAGGTTTTGCCGCACTCGCTACAGGTGTGTCTCGCCGTACCACTGACCCGCTCCGGCACCACTTCGCTGGGACTCTCTCTGGAGCTCGCCCCCCGGTGATCACGATCGCCCTTCCTTCGTGAGCGCCCGTCCGAGATGAAGAAGGCATCCATGGTGTACCCCTCAGCGGGACCATCCGATTCGCCGCTATAGTAACCGCTGGCTGTCATCCCGGACTGTGGGCTGTCGGGCTGCTTGAGGTCGGGGTCGCAGTACTCCTCTCCTCCGCTCACCGGGCTGTACAGAGGGTCCGACACCAGCCTGTGCTCCAGCTTCTTTTCCCCCTGGTACACAGATGGCGTGATGTAATCCTGGATGTAGCCTGCATAAAAGACACACGCGGTTAAGTCTGTCACTATAATTATTAACAATAATTAACTTCTACTAGCAATAATCATTCAACACATGATAAATGGAACAACAGTTTTTGGGTGTTAATTAGGATTGTCAAAAAACTAGTATCAAAGCTAGATACTTCTTTAAGTAGGTATTGATACTAAAGAAATCACATTCACAGGACAGAAATGGACCTTTCCTGAACAGGTTTGCATGATCTTGAGCAGTATCACAATAAGCTTAAGACTACATAGACTAGTATACACTATGGAACATACCCGGATGACTGAGGGATTACACAGATATAAGGCCACAAAGAAAGTACAGTACTACAATTAACTGTCATTCTGTTTAAATAGTGGTATCAGAATCGGTATTGAGCATCATTTTTATTCCCTAGTATTGAAATCGCGTTTGACATTTTTGTATCATGTGTCCTTTCTTTGCACACAAAGTGGGTGGGAAATTTCTGGTTACTTTTTTGCATTATAAGATTTGAGCTGTAGAAGGTTAAATTATGAACTTATGACTCATAGATACTACTAATTATTTAAGTGTTGCATTCTGCTATTTCTTTATAGCAGGTTATAGCATATTTACACATAATTCTGCTCTATGGTTTGGTTTCAGTATTATCATCTAGTATATTTACTTAACCAATATATCACACTTCAGAATGGGTTATGGTGACAGGCCTCCATGCGTTTGGCCAGAGGTTTTGATGGAGAAGGACACAGTGACGCGCGCTGATTACATGATTATCACGTTGGATGATTGCCCTTCATCAAACGCAGGAGGAGACATTTGCATTTCTCCACATCTAACAGGTTAGACACAATAGCAAGGAAACAGGACACGCTTAACTGCATTTATGAAGGTTGTAATTTTACAGTCGGGATGAGCAGCCCATAATAACTCATCCGAGATCTCTCCTGAGTGCCAGCTACACTGCACCAGGATCTTAAATGAAGCTGTCTTATTGATTAGAACTTCTTTGAAAGATAAGACTTTCTTCATCTCTGACACCTCAGTCCTCTGTGGCCGAGCTCTGCCCTTGTTTCATTAATGAAGATTTGAGCTGAGGCCTGAAGTCAAACAGATGAGCTGCTAATTCAGATGAACAATGCACACTGTTTATTGGTGTGTCATGGTTTCTACTATTGATTCTATATAAAATGCAGCACTCTTGACAGCTGCAAATGCCTTCTGGGCTTAAAGGGCTTGTACCCATATATTTTCCATGTATTTGAGCAAAATTTCATGCCCTATTATATATTATATATTATACATTATACATTATATATTATATATTATATATTATATATTATATATTATACATTATACATTATACATTATATATTATAAGCCCCTCTTGAGATTGAAATAAGTCTGCTGTGTACTGTCTGCATCTAATTATAAAATTGTCTTATAATCAGGAAGTTCACAGTTACCATGCTAGTCATTGTTAGGAAACTCCACTCTGGCCTCTGAAAGTTGTGAAAAGCGCTTTTAAGCATAAGATAAGGGAGGAATAACTTTGGACCACTGCAAACCATTTAAAATTAAGTAGGTACATTTTTCACATTTTAATACAGTAAAAATTAGGTAGAGCAATTTTAACACAACACAATGATATCTGTGTGATTTTAATGTCTCGTAATTTGAAGGAGGTCTATTTTTGTTAGAATCATTTAACTTGGGAGCAGTACAACACCAGGGAGCAAAAGGACTCAGTAGTGGCATTCACATAGTACTGAATGGGAATTGGCAAAATTAAAGTTTTAGAGACATTCTTTCCTCAAATGAATGGCTCACTGCATAATGTTACAAAAAACCTCCACTAAGCTCTTGTGTACAGCATGCAGTGGAAATTAGGTATTGACTGTTTTTTAATGAAATTCAAAGTTTTCATCTGATCAATAGACTATCATCTGTAAAATAGTGCAGCTGCTAGAACCATGGGCAATAACATAGCATGAAAGCAGATCACCCACAGTAGCAGTACGCCTATAGGCATGTCATGATAATTACTATATAGACTTATTGTTCTATATATGATCAATGGAACTATATTTTTTGGGGCAATATTTATCATGGGTACTTTTTTGTACCAGTGGAGAACTTTTTACAGTTTTTACACGTTATTTTTCTGTACGATGATAAGATAAAATTTGAGCTTAAGAAGGTTGAATAAATAACAAGCTGAACAACAAATGGTAAAAGAAATAATACTTGTATTATTGTTATAAACATATATAATATTTAATCTGATATTAGTCCTCTTTTGATCAGCAGAGACAAAAAGTGACTTTATTTTTCCAGAAATTGTATTTAAGTGGTGTTAATGCAAGCATGAATTGCTGCTCTCCATAGGAGGTGCCGACAACTGCAGAGCTTTTTGTTATGATGACATTTACATTTACGTCAGCTTCCACTGGGCATTGCAGTTTTCTAATGTGGAAGATAGCAGACTTGTTTCTTTTATTAAGTTGTTTTAGATGAATATTGCAATTTAGCATAACGATCCACAGGCCTCATTGATTATAACTATATAGGAGACACAAGCACAATATATCTTCTTTAAATAAAATAATTCAAATATGGATCGCTTGTGCACCATAGTCTGTACAAACCTGAGGGAAACACTGATATACATGTAGAGTAGTTTTTTGGGGATTCTGCTTTAAGGCTATTGTGTCAGTGGCAAAAATAAATATTATTGTTTACCATAAATTGTTTCTTCTGCAAAATATGGCACTTGAAAATGTTTATAGTGCATTGAGTGTATAGTTGTTGGGCTGGATCGGGCTCTCTTCCATTGTTTGTGCAGAGGGTCACCTGTCTAAAGATGCTCAAGTGGCCTCAAGAAGCAGCCCATTAATTCAGCTCAAGTGCTCCTCCTGAGCCTCCTGAGGGCTCTGTTCACACAGCACTTTGTCACAGACATGACCGTGACATCTGCAGACAGAGGCACGCTGCATGGCTCTACACTGCACTGAGTCCAAACACCAGACAAACAGTCAATGCCACAGCACAGGGCCACCATACTGAATGTGATCATATGCTATTTATTAGAATTGCATGATTGTAAAGGGGAAATAAATAATATTTTTTAAGAGGGCTTCAAGATTAAATCACAATTGAATCAAAATCGCTATTTGAATGAACACATGTCACAAAGTGCAATAATTTCCTCCACAGACTACAGAATATCCTATCTTAGACTGCATTAAAAACTGCTAGCCCTGTAGTTTAGATCTGTACAAACATGTTCCAAAATGTTATTCTTAGTTTGTCAGTTCATATTTCATTCTTTTTGTTAATTCTTCTGGATGTGTTTCAGATGTGAAGAATGCTATTATTAAAGCATAAAACGTACATGTCATCTCAATTTCAATGCTCATCAGAAAAATCGTTCATCCCTATTTTTTGTATTGCATTTAGACTTGTAGTAATACAAGAAGCAAATGCATTTCAATGCATTCAGTCAGTAGAGGTCTAAACAACAATAACAAAAAAAATCCATAAAAACACAGAATATTTGGTTACACATTAGTTACTATACCTTAATCATCCTTAATAAAGCACGAGGAAAGACTTGAATCATAAAGAATGAGTTTATTTATAAAAAAAAATATTCAGGGTTAATAGGGGTTAGTCAGGGTTAGTTACTAAGCCTGAATCATTCTTTAAAAACTGTTAATTGTGAATTAGGTCATGCTTGATTATAGCTGATGGTGTAGCTGCTACAACGTGTGTCTGAATATTTCGTTGTTTACTGAAGACCTAAAAACTGCAGCCTTTTTGATTTGCCAATAGCACCAGTTCAAATTGCAATTTTAATCCATTTGATGATACAGAGCAGTTGTGATAGTCCCCTCACACCTTTATTATAGTCTATAGAAACAGAATGTAAAATGTAATGTGAAATACAAGCTTGCTTTATATCACAACAGATGCTTGTACATGCACATAGCACACGGCCGTTTACTGTGTTTCAATTAGCCAAGGTCAGACAAGAGCTCATCATTTAGGGCTAACGCTGTATCAGCCTTTACAGCTCATAGGCTCAGCTCTGTAATGCAAAGCAAGCATGTAATTAATGGAGCCTCTCAACCACCCCTCTTTGTTGTTCGACAGACACTCAAGTCAAATGTCTGCACAAAGAGGAGAGAAACGCGTCCTGCCCACAGAACTGCTGACGCCGGGCTTTTGGCTGCTCGCACAATCCACACTATTTTACTGTTTTTCTCTCAGCATCGGCTCAAATCATTCACTCAAAAAGACTTTCCTTTATAGCATATAGCAACAGTGTGTTTGTTGACATAGCTGAAATATTGAATTGATGGAATTCATTTTATGTTATTGCAAAAGATTGTACTTATGTTTAGTGTTTGTTAAACTGATGAAAGAGTTGCCAAATAGCCAAAAACAATTATCATTTTTACAGCTATAACCAAAATATAAAATATGTTGAATTTTTTATCATTTATAGCAACAGTGTCCAGTGTTTGTTTACTATATCTGACCATGTGTTGGTAATAAACATTCAAAAACAAGGACCATTTGTATAGCTATTCAATAGGTTTAAAAATTCCTTCCCGATATGAAGGATTTTGTGAGAACTTTTAGAAGATTTAAACTGCTTATTTCTGGTAAAGGGCAATTGCTATAACTTGTTGAAACTCTAAAAGAGCTAGAATATTTAATTCATTGAAATTTACTCTAAAAGTGTTTACATAAATCTGACCAATGAGGAGTCAGTACCCATCCAAAACAAGGACATTTTTATTGCCCTAGGTAAATTCTTGAATTTATTTTATTTTATTGCAAAAGTGTTTTACTTATGTTTGGTGTCTATTTACATGTATCGAAGTATGAATTGTCAACAAACAAAAACAAAAAACAATTGCCATAACTAAAATGTAATTTAATACAAAAATGGCCAACATTCGTTTACATAAATCTGATCGGATGTTGCCAATAAACATTCAAAAACAAGCCACATTTTTTACCAGTCTAAACTATATACTTTTTTTTTTTAATAGTGAAATTTATTTTATAATTGTGTATTCTGACCACATGTTGTTTGACCTGCAGATTTGAAAGAGAGTGAAAATGCTATAATCCTTTCTAATCCCGATGAATCTCAATCTCAGTGGCCCTTTGTCAGTGTTGACGTTGTTAGTTGAATAACAGGTGGCAGCGTCACAAGCTCCAGCCTGTGCCAACAATCCCACATCATAAAAATCACAAAAAAATGCACATTTTGGCCTTAAAAATCCTACAAAATGGAAGACAGTTTTAGTGGAGGTTGCCCTGAACTAGCTCGGACTGTGTGGACACCAGAGTACAGCTATGTTAGTTCTTCATGTTTACTGTACAAGCTCCATCACGTGATATGCATCTCTTTGCTTCTCTAGCATATACATCCTTTTTTCCCTCTTTGCTTTCTCCTCATCCCTGCTGGTGCTACCTTATACAGTACTCTGATATCTTGTGTGGCGGCGGTGGGCTCTTGAAACTCTAAGCTAGTTTTCAAATGCCCGGAAGGACAAGAAAGATGTAGCATAGAGAGATGGGGGTGGGGTGACTGTGCATGGATGGGGAGAGGGGGGCACGCAAGGGGAGGATCGGACCATGATGGGAACCCAAGGACAAAAACAACTAAGGACAAATGCATATCCGATACTGATCTGCTTTCTGAGATTTTTTTTTGTTTTTTGTACAGTCTATATAATGGGCCGCGCGTGTGGCTAGCATCCACAGGTTTAAAGCAGCTACCAGATACGTCACCAAAGCTTCTGCCGATTAGACACACATTTTGTTCCCTATTTACATAAGCTAATCCGCTGCTGTGACCTGAATTGTGCTGTCCTTCACTCTATAGTCAAAAAACAAAAGTCTACTACGGGCACACGGTGATGGGGGTTGGGTGAGCGTGGAGGATTATTTAGGGATATTGACGCAGATATCATCCACAAGCATGTAAGGAAGTCATGTACACTATTTGAGTAGCAGAGCAGAGCCTATCCGATGTAGAAACAAAAAAAAAGCTACTCTAAGTGCAAATGCTAACAAATGTAGGACATGTCTACAGGGCAAGCACATACTTAAGTAGAGGGCTGCAGAGGGGTAGACTGGAGGCATGTAAACTCACCATTCTCACTGAGACGGACGCCCAGAGTAGTCACAGGGTCCGAGATAGAGCGCGTGAAAGTGAAGTCGTCCAGAGGCTGCTGCTGCTGCTGCTGCTGGTGGTGGTTAGACGAGGGGATGTTGGATGAAGAGAAATCATCAAGCTTGATCTTCTTGACCAAAAATGAGCGGGGCATGTTTCAGAGGATGGGAGCACTTAGTGGAGAAAAACACATGAGAGAAAGAGATGCTCGGACGGTAATCCTTTTGGTGAATTTGAAGACGCGGCCAAAAGCAGAGGATGGAAAATAAAATGTAAATCAGCGGAGAACAAGGCTGGCGACAATGCTGTGTGATGCTCTCTGGCTCCCCCAGCTTCCCCCAAAACATAAAAAAATAAAAAATAAAAGTGATCCTGTTCAGCACTGGATAGCTCCTGTGATGCAGTAGGCTTAAGGGACCAGTGAGGAAGAGAAGAGATGGAGACAGAGCGGAGGAGAGAGGAGGGAGAGAGACTGTCAGACTAGCTGAGATCAGCAATCACGCCAGCCTTTATATGGGGCACAGGCAGTGGAAGATCAGGTGGTGCTGCGAAATGGAGCTGCTTAGCTTTAATCCATCAAATGTCCCCAGGGACACACATCAAATTACTACTGAACCGTCTGTGCATTCACACACAGACAGAGCAGCAGACCCCCCCCCCCTTCTGCTACTGGAGGAGGAGAGAGGAGAGGAGGAGAGAGCAGAGACAATGGAGATGTGGATGAGAGCACTCGCTGTCCTCTCCCCCATTGTTTTCAGATGAAGTGGCACAGTTTATGTTTGCCTTGTAGCAGCCCTGCCTCCTCTGTCAGCTCTGTTACCTCAAAGTGCCTCGTGTCACTGTTGTTACGACTCTTCTGTTATAACTGTGCTGTTACAGTATTGTACAGAGCTCATACACCAGTGTGTGAGTGTATGGAGCCGGACTGTAGATTCCAGTAGAGCTATCTCCCCTCTCTCTAGCTCTCTCTCACTCTGTCTCTCTCTCTCTCTTTTTTATCTCTCTGTCTCTCTCTTTCAGTCTCCCCATCCTTTCTCTCTCTCTCTCTCTCTCTCTCTCTCTCTCTCTCTCTCTCTTTCTTTCTATCTTTCTTTCTCCTCTCTCTCCATTACTGCTGCACAGATGTGTGTTCTGCCATGCGTGACACTGAATTATCTGATTAATTAATTACATCTTTTTTGATTAGGGTGAAATCTCAAATTAGATTTGTGCTCAGTAAATTGGCCAGATATTCTCTGGGCTGGTTTGTATTTATGTGAGTTCATCAGCTCATTTTGTGAATTTTATGCTACATTATACAAGCTGTAATTCATAAGTTCAGGATTTGTTTCACCCTTCAGCATAAATCAAAGTGAAATATTTAAACAAAATAATTACATTGCAACTGCTGAACAGCATGGGGCACAAGCACCTGTTTGATGCACTGTTAAAGCGAAACACTTGAACCAACCATGCTAAGTAACCCACTATTATGCTAGTAAATGCATAATACCGAGTTAAGGTAACTGAGTTATTACAAAATCAAACAAAACAAAACTGCACATAATTAACGATAAAATATATAGAAATTAGATGTTTCCCTTACCACTTGTAGAAATGATGGACTTTTATGATCTTTTAACCATATAACAATGTTCTCTCATCATAAGCTTACTTTTAGTTGTACTTCTAGATTCTTGATTTTTTAATAATCCTGTATTGTCCTGTATCTGAGGTGAAATTTCACAATGAACTGGTGGGGCCTCTCAATTCAGCAGTGTTAGAGCCATTTTCTATGTTAGTTAGAGTTAATATTTACGTTGATATGTTTTTCTTCAATTTCAGCTAACTTAAGGTGTAGAATAGATAGCGAGGCAGAGAGGAAGCCCCGAGCTACAGAAGCTACACAGTCTTTTGAACGTCACGTAGCACGTAGGAATGACACGTAGGGATGTCACTTAGGGACGTCACATAGGGAAGCTACAAGTTCTAGAAATTCTTTTTGTTTTTTTGTTGTTTTGTTCTGTATGACTTCCACGTTAGTAAAGATAGAAAAGACAAACCTTGGATGCAAGACTCTATTTTTTTTGTTACGTGTCGAAGGAACCTTCGAGGCTCAAGGCTAGTGAGTCAGCGCGCTGCACTCACAAGCAGTTTTGAACAGGAAGTCAATGAACTAGTTTCTATTATTTAGCCATTTTAAATCAATACTGCGGTTTACAATTAGCAAAATGTAGAATGATGATATATGATATAGTCTAATAGTAAATACCTGGATAAAGATGTTGCCCTACCACTTTCAGAAATCCCATGTTATTTTAAGATTTAGTAATTTCATATATCAAGGTCTTTCCTATTGGTCATAATGAAAAAGCTGCTGAACCTGGTTAAAAGTGCCATAGATTCATGTTGACATTTAAGGGTGCCCTCTCTCTCTACTTGTGGCCCTATATCAAACCTCCTCCCTGTACAGTACGTGACCCGGGTGCTCGCATGTGGCGGCTCTCGCACGGATGCCCTGTTAAATCAGAGCCCTGGATTTATCATGCCCATGTGATTGTACATTACAAGACAAGTTCACGTTGCTGTCACCAGGGCCGCGTTCATGAGCAGAGGCAAGGACACGGAAAGGTCAAAGGAGGAGTCATTGTCACAAAGAGCAGCTTCAGCCATTTTACCTGAATTATTACATATTATGTTCACTATTCAGCTAATGTCTGGCTCCTGTAATATCTGCATTGGGGTTTTCAGATTCTTGACAATGTGATGGCATGTTCTCATGGGAGGCAGGAGCCAGCAGGGTGCGGGACAAAAATGTATATCTTGTTTTCTTTTGTTTTTCAGTAGTTTGATGACAATATTATGGCATTCCTTCAGAAATGTGCTAATAATGTTCCTGTAAATGACTTGGTTGAAATTCAGAAAAGGTTTTTGTGTAATAACATTGGGGGTGTATAGAAGTTTCAAGTAATCTGACTGAGATCAAAATAGTTTAGTTATAACATTCTTATGAGTTACTTAAAGAATGTTTAATTTGATTTAATTTTGTGACTGTGACTCGACACTAGACCCAATAAATAAAAACAGCAGGAACGTTTTTAACATGACTTCACAAATTCAAACTTATTTCAAGCATTTCTTTGCATCCTTTATGGGAACAAAACTAAAACAAAATTAGCTAGTTTAGAGAATAATCAGCTCTCATCATGGTTCTCAGTCTAAGATAAGAAGACACGAGACAGTCCATTTGTGGATTTAAGTACATATAATACTATATTTCAAATTTTAAAAAATGAACAAAATGCAACAGGTCTTCTACAGGTGACCGATGACTTAAGTATCTGCGATTGACATTTCTCATTCTCTCATATCGGCAGCTGTTCTCACATCCTCTGTCCCCCTCCCTCTCCCTCTCTCCCCCCTCTTTCTCTCCCTACGGGCTGGTCCACTTGTAGCCCCCAAAACTCCGACATGTGGTCACTGCCTCGGGATGTTACCATGGAGACTCCCCCCCCTTGCTGGAGAGGGGGATGGGGGAGTAGGGGTAAGGTGGGGGGGGTCTGTGGTCAGATGGGGGAGTAGGCCTAGCACAGTCAACCCCATTACCGTCCTGTATGGGCCCCAAGGCAATGGAGATGACCTGAGATTGAATGGAGCAATCCAGTTGATTTGTTCCTTTACTCGGCCTCATAAGAAGCACTACTCACTTTTTTCCCAGCAAGCTTTATTACCTCTATTTACACTTATGAAGTCCACTGCCTGCTGCAAATAAGGACTGCTTTAGAAATCGACTATTCAGTGATAAATAAAGGTAGCTTGATCATTTTTAACTTATTTTACTCTTTTTAATTGCTGTTATAGTTCATATTGTAATACCATTTTAACTTCTCTCCAATGCCAAGATCACAGTATTTTTAGCTACTGTACTTTCCAAATAATTGGGGAGCTATAAAGTTTCTCAATCTATTTTTTAAAGCTTTAGCCAGAGACTTTTTTTATTACAATTTAACCAAGATCTTTGCGATAAAATGCCTTTTCATTACAGTGGCTTAGTGATGATTAAATTAGTAATTGATAGTGTAATTAATGGATTACACATTGGGATGGGCAATATTGTTTTGTTTCCTTCCTTTTGTTAATTTAATTTATTTATCCTCAAAGAATCATTGCGGGCAACCTTCATTTGCATTAATGTCAAGAAAAAAGACATTTTGACTAGAATAATACAATCAAATAAGAACAATTTAAAACAGTGACAATGAAAATCTGTGTTTACATCATCAAAGGCTTAACTTGTCCCCAGGTAGGCATTTAACCCAAAAGCATTGGAGGTTCCATTCATTCATTCATTCATTCATCTTCTTCCGCTTTTTCCATTTTCTGGGTCATGGGAGCAGCAGTCCAAGCAGATCTGCTGCCCAGAACACAATGCACCAGCCCCCATGAATCCTCCCGCGGGTGGTGGGTCCACAGGAGGATGGCTCATGTCACAACAGGCCTTGATGTATCTTCTGCCATGGGGGCAAGGTGGGGTTAAGTGTCTTGCCCAAGGACACAACGACAGCGCTGGGAGCTGGGATCACAAACGGTCAACCCTGCCAACCCCTGGATCATTAGACAAACGCTCTACCAACTGAGCTACTGCCGCCTTGGAGGTTGCATTGGAGGTTCCAAGAAGCTCCAACTCTTAGCACTAACTCATTGACATTCCCTGAAGCTTGGTAGACTTTAATCTGAGCTTTATTTCAACACAATCTGATTTAGTTGGAACTTCAACAGGTGATCTGATTTTGACTGTTAAACAAGTCCCTCTCAAATAGCACCACAAACAATTTCACTATTTTTCAGTTAATATCACATTTTTGTTGAAAATCAAACCCCTAAACCAGATATATTGATTACAGGCTCCTGAAAATTAGTTGTTTAAATCTATTTTGTATTTTTACTTGAGTTTTCAGACAGTCTTAACTTTTTTGCCAGTGTTTGCTTAAGTATGCATTGTGTCATTGATGAACATTCCACTCATACACATACATGCAGAACCCCCCCCCAGCATGATGTCACTTGAGGTTCAAACTTTAAAAGGCCTGAAATAGAAACTGTAAAAACATCACTCCAAAAAGATGTAATTTTCATATCATTTTTGGTCCAATCTGGTATTTTGCTCTTCAAAATAACCATTCAACATTATTGTCTTTCAATATATCAGATCTGAATCATTTGACTACTTGCTATAGTTGTTTATCACAGTCAAACAATTCTCTGTGTTGTATCCTTAAATTTGTGTGTGTTGTTGTGGACATTAGGAGCTGATGCAGAGAGAGGAGTCCATTAGCCATCTATAATTCACCTCTTTCTTTCTTTATGGGTCACTTCAACAAAGCTTTTGAGCGGCAGGTCTAGAAAGCATTAGCCTTTTAAAAGCTAATAGACATCTGCTATTGTAAACAAAAATACATATGGCAAAATGCAGTTAAACAAGAAGAAAAATACAAAAATACAGGTAGTGTTGAGTTCATATGTCATTAACACAGAAAAATGTATCTAAAATGCAGGGACAGTTTACGCGCAAGGAAGGCATTTCTCTGGCAGTTTAAACCTTAATTTGAAAGGGCCTATATTACATTATTTCCTGATCTATTCCTCATCAAAAACATTCACACTAAACACAAACCTACTTACAAAATTTTATATATATATATATATATATATATATAGAGAGAGAGAGAGAGAGAGAGAGAGAGACAGAGAGAGAGAGAGAGAGAGAGAGAGAGAGAGAGAGAGAAGAAAAGCTGTCCATCTCCATCATCCATCTATCTGTTTATATGAAGTCAGTCTAACCTGTCATATGCACTTTAAGCTGATCTTTTATGATAATATCGCAACATTTCACTTTTACATTGCATGAGTTTGAGTAGTTTCCATACTGTAAATAATGTTGTTTGCTCCACATTTAAGTGCATTGCTCATGCCCTACTTGGCGTGTGCCTGGCTCTTGGCCTGTTAGACTGGGAGCGTGTGTGCATTTGTTGTCCATGGCCAACTGTTCTGTAAATAGGGCAATTAAGTGTGAAAAGCAGTAAGAAGCTAGTATGTTCGTATCTCTTGGGGGGGGGGGGGGTAATTTATGGTAATAACATCTCTAGCATTCAAGCTGCCCAAAAATGATAGCAGACCCTTTTGGCTTGTGAAGATTCTTTTCATCCGCTTGGTTTCTGAACACCTTGCAAATAAGGCAGCTGTGTGGCAGTCAATGGCCCTCTCCCCCTCGCTCCGGCACCGCTCCTTTCATCTCTATGATAATCTCTTCTCCTCACTGGTTTGTATGGGCCATGTTTGTTCTTCATTTAGCCTGTGGAATACTTGAAACCTACTTCCCCACAGCACCTCACAGACTGCTCACAATCCAGCAGCATTTTGCCTTGAAGAGCCAGCAGGAAGTAGGGCGGCATGAGTAATTGCAAACGAATCAGAAATTTAAATGGTCACAGTTGGCAAAAATGGAAAGGCTGCATTGCTGTACCCCATTTTTGCTGTCTTAAAAATGTCAAAGTTCCAGTTTATTTTAGTGGTGCTTATTTTTCCTCACTTTCTAATTATTCACAACTCACTCACTCACTCACTCACAATTCACAACTTTCAGAGTTATGCTAACTAAAACTAGCATGATAATGGTGCACAAACATCTCCAGATTTGTGGGGAATAAAAACATTCCATTTAAATGCAGACAGAAGAAGAAAAAATAAATGCTTTCACTGCTACTCAAATGTTACAAATCCCTTTAAAATATAATATTCTGTAAACAACAAAATACTAATGGTAAATAGTCACCCTATATATAGATCTACATTCAAATTCGCTCTCAAAGCACTCAACAAACCACTCATCCATTCACACACACATATTCATACACCAATACACAGACACTGGAGGCAAGGGGGGTTAAGTGTCTTGCTCAAGGACTCAGTAACAGCTCCTGTGAGAGCTGGGATCTAATTGTCAACCTTACTACCTTCACAAATGCTGAGAGTGGGATTTGATCTGTCAACCTTCAGACCAGTGGATGCATTTCACACTCTACCAACTGAGCAACTGACATCTACTATCTTCATTTTGTGTAAAACCTGCTAACCCTATATTTTCGGCCATTACAAACCTATTTTGAAATGCATGTTATACTTGGATAGTGTAGTAGTTCATATTTGCATATTTAAAATATGCAGCTGAATCAAAATCATAGTTTGAGTTATTACCAATATCTAATTGTAAAGAGTGCTATTATTTTGGCAAGAGAGGGTTTTATCCTGTTTTGTATGGCAAAAGCATGCTAGTCCTGCAATTTAGACCTCTGATCAGGCCCTGAAATATTTTTTTAATTTTGTAATTTTTTGTATTAGGCTATGCAATCTTACAGTTAAGATTTTAAAATGTGAACTGTCAACTGAATTCATATAGTAATTTGCTAATCTAATCGCAAACACGATTCTTCTGAAAATACATCTGTGTTTTTCTTGGAAGAGCCGCCATAGGAACCTACTTCGAGTGAATGGCCAGCAGTAAATAGTATCCTATGCGTGAGTGATGCCTGTTAATAACACTTAAAGCCAGGTTGCTGTGGCATAAATTCCTCTAGAGCTCACATGCTTTGTAATGTGAAGAGCAGGGTCGGCATGGCGCCTCAATAAATAACACCATAGTCACTGGTGAATGTACAAGCAATAAACCAAATGAAATCGCTACCTGGTTTCAAGCTCATATGAGAAGTGCGCTGTTACTCTCAGCCTAAGCCATATGTCTGCATTCACAGGAGCATTTGTCCACTGCTTTCTATACATATAAGACTTGTGTTTTATGATACATAATTGTTACATTACATTATGCAAAATGGACTTATAAGAACTTATAACCACAATATAATTGTTTTCCCGGCATTTACCCACATTTTTTTCTTATCTAGAGTGATTCATGCCTGTTTGAGTATTCTTTATTCTTCTTTAAGATGTCATTGCTCTGAAAATTCAGGCTTTACCCTACCACCCATACACGCCCATTTCTCCAGTTCTGCTTTTTTCCCCTCTTAAACTGTAATACATGTAGATTCAACAGTGTCATAGACATTTTGAAAATCTAATACAGGAGGGTCAGCATGGCCCCACAGTGCGGCTCTTCGTAGGCAGGCAGATCAATATTGCAATTTAAAAGGATCAAAATATAAAATAATGATCCACAATGTTGTCTTAGATTATAACTATATAAAAGCATAATATTCATTCATTCATTTTCTTCCGCTTTTCCATTTTCTGGGTCGAGGGGGCAGCAGTCCAAGCAGTGTTCTGCTGACCAGAACACAATGCACCAGCCCCCATGAATCCTTCCGCGGGTGGTGGGTCCACAGGAGGACGGCTCACGTCACAACAGGCCTTGATGTATCTTCTGCTATGGGGGCTACCAGTGTCCACAGACACTGGGGGCGAGGTGGGGTTAAGTGTCTTGCCCAAGGACACAACGGCAGCGCTCATCTGTGGGAGCTGGGATCACATGCGGTCAACCGTCAAGAGCCGGATTCGAACCGCCAACCCCCTGGATCACGAGGCATATGCTCTACCAACTGAGCTACTGCCGCTCCCATAAAAGCATAATATGTTTAGAACAATATTATACTCACCTTAGAGAAACTGTAGTCTTATATTCCTCAAAGTGGGTGTTGTGAAGAGGAGATTCTGAAGAGGCTGATTGTTCTGCTGCTGTGGCGGAGAAGATTCAGTGTAGTTGAGGATAACTTAAGGGACCAAGGGTGTATTTATATGAATGGTTTAAGATGATGATTTACAGTGATTGGTTGAGCGCCATAAAATTTAGTCTTCTTGTTGAATGTACACACCACTTCAGTGCTATTAATTTCTACTTTCTCTACAGGTGGATTTCGTGAAAAGCGCTCCAATTTTATTACAATCAAACCACAACTGTAATTGTAATCATCGCCGGCTGCTTCGTGATTTATGGAAGAATAATAGTTAAGATAAACCAGGTCAAAATTAATTAGGTTAATTAATCACCATGGCGACCTCGCTCAAATAAAGGCCTTCAGGTCCTTGCACATTCTGTTTCTCCTCAGAGGTCAAAGCTGGTAATAGACTGTCATTTCCCATTTGTACGACCATGCAAAGGAAGAGCATGTGCATTAGAGAGATGGTATCAGACGCTTTAAATGACGCAACACATGGAGAAATTTGCATGTGAGCGCTGAAGGAGAGGCACAGATAAGCCAGAAGTAGTCCTGCAGCAGCAGAAACAATCACAACCAGCCTTTTTTCAAATTAGGATTGAATTCACCTGTTTGAATGAGAGGGGGGAGAAAGGAGAGAGAGGGGTGACCGAGGAGAGGGAGACAGGAGGGGGGTGAGAGGGAGAGAGGTGAGTGACAGGTGAGAGAGGCGAAAGAAGAGTGAGAAAGGGAATAGAGAGGGGGGAGAGAGGGACAGTTGAGGAGTGAGAGAGGAGAGAGTGAAGGACAAGAGAGGGGTGAGAGAGAAGTGAAAGCAGTCTGAGAGAGAGGTTTGAGTGAGAAAGGGGAGAGAGCAGCAAGAGGGGAAAGAGAGAGGCTAGACAGGTGAGAGAGAGGGACGAGAGAGGTGAGTGCGTGGTAAGAGAGGGGAGAGAGAGACACAGGCCACTCCTGATTCGAGTGAATGCCGCTGTGACTAAAAATCGCAAGCACATTGTGGTAGACAGCGCTCTGCTTTGTGTTTTGTGTTTTGCTTTAGCTGTGCGTGTCAGGCATAGAGGTGAGATCCATTTCCACAGGATTAGGCCGCCTGGGGAAAATGATTGCTTTTTCTAATACTTAGTAACAATTTTTCAATTTCCTGTGGTCTTTGTTACTCTCAACATTTTTGCAAATGAGCAAAACACAGGCAAGCGGCATTGCTGCTCTGTGAACTTCACCTTGGGACCATGCATCATTTGCATATATATTGAGAGCATACGTTTTTGGTTTATAATAGTGAGTGTGGGTTGGGGGTGGGGAGCAGGGGCTGGCAGGCGCTCTGTCACCTGTTATGAGGCCCTTGTCCTGAGCATCCCAGAGAGAGGAAACAGTCCGTAATTACTGATATGCCTTGCTCACGGTTTTACATTGTTTTAAATGTGAAAAGTGTCACAAAAACCAACAAAGGACTCTGCTTTATTCAGCCGCACACTGATCCAGGAGTCTGTAACATTCACAGAAAAATGAAATGAATCCAGGCCTGCGACCCTGTGCGATTACAGACGCACTAATAAATCTGCATGTTCCACTCCAACAGTACAGGACTTTGTATTCAGGCAGAAGCGGCGTGCGCGGTCACATGACAAATGACTTTATTGGCCTGTTATGGAGATTTGAATCATAATTGAGTGTCTCCACAGTAATGTGTGACTTACCCAGACCTAAAGGACAGATGAGCTCTGCCACTGCTTCAGTCTGAGGCCCATTTATTTTCATCTGAATCTTTGTGTTCAGTTTGAGCGTTTTCAGTAGTAGTGTTACTGTACAGTATGTGGACTGGAGTCTGCAGTGATGCATGTGGCTCACGCTCCACTGCTTTTGCGCTTTTCAAAGGCCATGCTTTTGTGCACAGAGGATGCAGCTGGCAGAGTGTGGCTGCTGGCTCTGCTCCTGGGTCACTTTACTCTGCTCGTCTGGGCCCAGTGCAGCCTGCATAAGCATGCACGTCACACGTAACAAGGCTTCTTGTGAAAAATCAACTTTTCAGAGATTTCAACCATGTTATACTTGTTTTACCCTGTCAAAATTCTATTTAGAGTGTTTGAGTAATCTTTATTCTCCTGTATTCAAGACATCATTGCCCCAATCTGTCCCCGTTTTCACCGCCCACTGCTCTATATTTACAACATTTTTCTCCAATAGTAATCGAAGTTAATCGAAGATAAACATCAGATCACATAGCATCACATAGCATGATCTGCAGTTATCTGGAGTTACTTTGTTGTGATTACATAATGCAACTTATAGGAGCAAGTGAGAAGTTTATTTTTATTAAAGGTCCCATGGCATGAAATTTTCACTTTCTGAGGTTTTTGAACGTTACTGTGAGCTCCCCTACCCTGTTTAGCCCCCCCATCCCCCCATGGCTAAAAGTTGCGATATGTGTAAACTGACCAATTGCGGTCCTTTTCCACATTTGAAAAAAAGACAGCCCAAACGGGCGATTCTGAACAAGGGGACTTTCTGACGTCACACTCGGGGAAAAATGCAAATGTAGTTCCACCACCCGTCTGGATGTCTACCCACCGTCTCTGGAAATCATGACCAGAGAATTTGGACCGCGAACGAGCTACGCAATGCGAGATGCGTTTTTTTATTTGCCTGGAGGCACGTGAGAGTGTTTCCAGGCTCGGATGTCCTTCATCCGAGCCTCCGAACCTCTGAAACAGCAGTGGTTTAATTTTATTTTCTGTGGAAATGTGTTTATTTTTCAGTGGAAATCGTCTCATATCTTCCTCCGCGTTTAAATGCGGAAGTGGGGCCATCACCGCTAAACGAGGAAAGAGCGGAGGGTTTGGCCACAACCCACCCGCTGCACTGGCCTGTCTCTGTCCTCCTCATTTACATTCAAGAAACAATGCCCATAATAAAGTGTTTCAGAGAGATATTTTTGACTCTGACTGTGTTCATGGGGCTATCTCATGCACTGAGTCTTGATTTTGAAGAAGGATTCATTTACAGTATTAGGGAACCCTTAAGGCGCCATATAAAAGCATCAAGAAGTACCATGTCATGGGATCTTTAAATAATTTTAGATCAGTATCATAATGATCCATGGGTGTGTCATAGCTTAAAACTTTGCATAGTAGACAAAACCACAAAATGTCTTTTTTAAGTTGTTATATTGTGCTGTTTCAGACTCCACTTGTTAGCAGCTTGTCATTGAAGAGCCCTATTAAAAGAATGCACTGTGAACTTGTTTGCTCAGCTGTGAACCAGGATTAAGCATCACAAATGTCAAGTCATTACAACCCTGAAACTTGAATTGAACTTAGACATGAGCAATTCATATCAACAACATATTAAGATATAGATAATTAGATAGTTGATTAGGCCTCTATTGTACAATTAAAGGAAAACTTGAAAAAAGGTTCAAATGGGGCTGATTGAAAATTTGTATAAAAGAAACGTGCAGTAAGCTTTCAAACACGGGTTTAAAGTTACAGTTCTTATGTGATTAATATTAGTCAATTCACATTTTGCATGATATTTGAATCTCAACCAAGACAATTTGTCATTTTAGCAAATTTTAGATTCAATTCAGATACAAAACATGATCTAATTATCATTATCAGGGTAAAGATAAGTATTACTCGCCTCTAAAAGTGTGAAAAAATGTGATTTTGACTAAAATGTTAACATAATTATAAAGGTTTTATTATCCTGCTGAGTCTTCCAAGGAAGCAGATATGGCTTATGTAGAGATAATACTATATAAAGGTTTTCTAGCAACCATATTGTAAACAAGGGTCAAAGCTCATCTTGTTTAATCAATAATTGTGATTTGACAAAAAACTTTATTTGCTAAGGTAATGTTTTTAAAGTATCAGAAAATTGTCTTAAATTGTCCCTGCATTTTTTATGGAATTTTGTGTAAACTGCTTCTTAAGTGGTGTAAAATTGTGATAAATATTCACCACAGGTACTATCCAGCCAAACGAAGATCAGAAAACATGAAATCTTGTAATATGCACAATTTTTTTGCCTTTCTTGGACTCCAAACATCATCCTGTAGTTATATATATTATATGTTATATTTTTTAAATATTTCTAACAATCGAGACAAATCAAGACACGTTCATTTGTAAAATTACCTTATAAATGAACCGTCTTAGACACCTGTCAAAGCAGCATGAACAAGAAATTACTACAGGCTCTTGGTGATGGGCTAAGTTGGTAATGACAACTTACCACGTCTGTCCCCTCAGGCTGAAGGATGAGAAGGCGGTAGACTCCTCTCTCCCCATCCATCCCTATTAGGATAATGCATCAAATAGACATTTTAATTTGAAGTTCATTTACTCCTCAAGGCCTTGTGAATGTCTATGGGCATGTATGTTTGGAGAGATAACCTGTTTCACAGTATTAGCTTGTAGAGCAGTTGCATTTTTAGGTTTATTAAATTGACTGGGTTCTAGTTTACTACATGTTGGCACAATAAAGTAGCAAAGGGTTTGCTGCTGCTCTTAAATTAAGTCAATTCTAAAAATAACCAATTAATAAATCTTTTCCTCATTTCTTGCGCTCGCATGCCTACTGGAGTGAGTGACTCATTGCCTTTCACAAACAAGCTAAAATTACCAAAAGTGGTGAACACAAGGGGAAGTCTCATTACTCAGCACTATTTTGGTCTATGATGTCAAAATAGCAAATGGACGTCAAGGGACAGTATTTATCCAGAAATGAGACACTCGATTTTGAAAGAAATGTACAATCAGATAAAAATGATTTCACCTCAGTTTGTACTGCTTGTCTGTATGCCAGTTTTTGTTTTATACACACAGCAATGACTTGCCCTGGCAAATCCAGAATGATATCTCTGTGTATTTATACAGACTGATATCAGTCTTGTCCACACACCCTCTGTTTTGTCTCAAGCCCTGCACATGGATCTTTCTTGTGAGTTTATGATGGATACAATGTTTTACAATTAGATGTAGACTGTGAGCAGCGGTTTTGTTTTGTCCTCAATTTGGATTGTATTATAATTACTTTATGAAAAGTAGATATGTCTGTGTATCTTGATTTACCAATCTCTCCAAATTAGCAGATGGTCAGAGCCCGATAATTAATAATTACATCATATCAATGGTAATCGAGTGAAAAACAATGTACATGGCCTGTATGCAATTTTGAACCATAGCCGTTTCCCAATTCAGTGAGTGCATGGTTCGGAGTGTGGTCTCAGCCTGCAGTCGAGGCGGTGCATACTCGCTCAGCCCTGAGTGCAGTCCGTGGATCGCATGGCCGTCTGCGAAATGGAACAGGTCCCGCCTCAGCTGAATGAGCCGGGTGGTCTGCTCCTTGTTCCCTAAAGACAAAAATATTATTCTATTGCGACTACTAATACTTCATGGTTATACTGTAGAATGTCCAGCATTACAACAGCAAAGGAAATATAGAAGTGTAAGGGAAAAAGCATGTGAATGGTAATACAGGTGCCGTGAAATATGCCGTTACGGCTACCATCACACATGTTTAGCATAGTTTATGAAGAGTTTCATAGCATAGTTGTAGCATAGTTGTAGGTGAGGTCAACCTGTACACACATTTTATAGTGATGTCGCAATTGTCACATGGCGGTGTTGCTGGCGAGTCCATCTTTGTAGTCATATATCCTGCCGCGCTGTGCATGCTGGGGCTTTTAAGTGTGCGAAGCGTGCATGTTTGCACGCTTGGTCCACGCCCCGATTTCCATGGAAACGACTGCGCTGTTTGGACCACGTCTTAACTGTGCATGGGACAAAAACGAAATGGAACAGCAGTTGTCACACCGGATATGACCCCCCCCCCCCACGCTCCGAACCGTGCACTCGCTGAAATGGGAAATGGCTCGTGATTGAAGAACACGCTAGTTTCAACTGATAGTTCCACCCACTTAGTCCTCTCCCACTCTGATGTTGAACAATGGCAGACAAATTGTCTAGGATAGTCACATGCAGTTTTTTCCACATGGTTCTCATCCAATGACAGGTCTGGCTGAACAAAATTAGTTTCCACCACAGTTACTTCTATATGTACTAGATACTTCTATATGCTTCTTACTTCTCATACAACAAAAGGCCTTATAGAATATAATATCCTTCAGTCTCACTGTTTTTCACAAATAGAGGCTTTTACTGCAAGGTATATAAAGGAAATTAATTGAAACTAGAATAAAGCAAAACAAAAAAACAACATATTTGACACCCAGTATTGCAAGAATATTTAGTAGTTTCACTCTAAACTACTCATACCTCTTTTATTTAGTTCTGGCATCACACAAACACAGCCCATTGTGTGCGACCTTTCCTTAGCATAGGCCAGCGTGTGGATAATATGCGTGAAATGAGCGGTCCGTCACCCACCTGCCCCTCGCTCAGCTGCCTCTCCACGGCCCACCGCACGCGCCTAATAAACAAACCTGTCCTTATCACCAGAACTCCATTAACGCGCCCGCAGTCACCTGAATCCTTCACCAGCACCCCCTTCAAGACCCCCACCCCAAATTACAAGGCAAATGTAATGGCTTTTTGCTATATTGCCACACAGCAGTCAGATAGTGAATTACACCAAAGGCCTGATGTTATTACATGTTCCCCAGGACGCAGGCTGTGTTTTATGATGACTCCAGTGAAAACCAGGTCAGTGCTCAGATTGTCCTGCCCTTCGCCTCGCTCGTCCCAGCTTCATCCATCATGTTCATTCAAAGACATTGGACAAAAGGTATGAGGAGGAAAGCTATAGTTACTTTAGCCCCTGCCAGACCTATGTACTGTCATTAAGAACTAATTAACAAGGATTACAAGTTAGCAACCTATGGGTCATTTGATTTTTATGTACATTAACGTCACAAATAGGGCTCCATTTGAAATTCATAGTGTTCAGTGCCACCTGGAATGCTCCTCAGTATGGCATTAAAGCTGTCTCTCCTCAGGGAAATTGGTTTGTGATTGGACTGTTCGCTCTGTTTTGTTTTTGTGTATTGTATTGTTAAAAAAGCTGTCTCCATGAACACAAGCACCTATATTTCTATATTTTTTTAGCCAACACCTTTAATAAATAAAAGATATAAGATTAATGTTATACTGGAACACTCTAGGCAAAGCAAATTTATCTCTAGAAAGAAGCAGGTGGCTTACTCTCCACAGTGTACCTTTAAATCTAATTTGTTATTGTGAACAAATAAAGGTATATTTTCTATGACTTATAAACTTGCCAAGCCACTGTGTCCGTGCTTCACTGATGCAACCCCTGACAACAAGGGAGTAGGGGTGTACAAAAATATTGAAATATCGATATATCTTATAATTTAATCTGATGATACAGTATCGATATCGTTGGCTGCTATATCAATATATCGCGAAGAGTATTTTTTGGTATATTTTACTAAATTATTTTGTTACAGTGCTACAGTTTTGTTGTTTGTTTAGTGGTTTTGTTTATGCAGCGCATTTAACATATTCACTGTTCTGAGGATTAAAATGTGCGTGTTTTATATTAACTTTGGACCAGAAGTGGTTTAACAAAGACTTTTAGTATCACAGCCATGATTTAGCCATTATTTTTTCCTGAACCGTATCGAATTGCTTTGAAATAGGTCCTATCTAAACGAAAGTGCACCATATCGAGATATGTATCATATCATGGTCTATGTATCGCAGTATGGATAGAATCTGCAGCAGCTTAATGAGACCCAGCCCTAAAAGAGGGTGTATATATAGTAACATTATTTGTAAGATGGTTCTTGAAGACTGGCACATCTTGTATGGGTCAGTAACAAAGCTCTGTAAATTCAGTAGCGATTGCACACCTTGATTTGAACCTACTCGAATCAGATGTGCTCCTGTGTCACATGATGAGATCAGGATTTCTATTTCTGTCAGCATGGTGCGGAGTATGAGTAATGACTGTTAGCTGCAAGCGCTTGTATAACAGCTCTCTGTGGTGTCTGCAACGAAACAGGCCAAAAGCATAAAACAATCTGAACACAAGGTTTGTCTTTGATTATTGAACCCTGTCTTTCTCTTTGCTCAGCCCGAGGACATGCTCTGGACAGGGAGGGGAGAGTATGGTTCTATCTAAGCACCCTAACTCACTGCATGGGACCTCATTGACAAATTATTCTTGTCTGGTAGGACTGTCACACTCAGACACACACACACACACACACACACACATTTTCAAGTAGGGGTGTGCAATAAAGTCAATGAACAGTCAGCTAATTCTTTGTTAGTAACAGTCAGCTAATTCTTTGGAGCTGAGTTAAATGACAATTGGTTATCATCTTGCAATTACTACTGAAACCCGTTTATAAAAATAAAATAAAATCTGCGGGAAAAAGACTTGCCATATGGCCGAGCCCTATGGTGAATTGCGATATATTGCTACAAATATTGCTATCGAATATTGAGGACCACTACTGACCCTTATAAATAACCTTTAAGCATCATTCATTTTCTAAATGATCCATATTGGGGAAAAAAATATTATTTGACCCTCTACAGCTCAAAAGTGACCACTATTACAAAAATAAGAAATATCCAATACTACAATAAAAATGTACCGATGAAATTAATAAAAAAAAAATGCTGATCTTACATTTATTGAATAATAGGTTGATATAGGTTTATATAGTCATTGTGGCAAAAAACGTGTTTTGATGAGGAGTTCAGATTTTGTTTTTTTGGGTTGTCAGTCACAACGCTGGAATGGACAGAATTAATTTGTTGTTTAATATGAGTTTTATCTGAATCTCATCTGTGTTTATAAACTATAGTGTTAACAGCCATATTTGTTAGAAAAAATACATTCAATTTAATTGAACAATACAAGGTGGAAATAATCTGTATAAATGTCCCCCAGCCCTAAGGCACACTAGCTCACCACTGGGGCCTCATTGACAAATCGTCCTTGTCTGGACACATAGACTGGGGATGGCGGTAATTGCATATTTTGCTCTAATTGCATTTGTCACAGGTGGAGTTGGGCTCTGTCTCCACTGATGTACTACACTAAACATGTGCACTCTCACCTGCACCAGGAGAGGGCTGTGTGCACAAGGGGGCCGTGTGCAAAAGGGGACAATAAATTATGTAGTGACACCAACATCACCGGAGCACTCAGCTTCAGTCACTCGGACTTGCAGGCTATAACAGACAAGCATGACGTTAGCCAGTGCTAGCATCACAACACTGTATCATAGGATTCATTATTATGTTATTTTTACTGTAAGCCTTTTTGACCTTGTGTGTAAAATGGATAGGGTATTGTACTGTAATTCTTTATTGATACTTTGCAGCTGATGTCAACAACATTCTCGGGGGTGTGATGCTAACTATAGGCTGTACTTTGTCTGAAGGTTTATTAGATTTTATATTAACACGATCTGACCATCAAGAACTGACTTAGTTGGATACAGTTAAATACAACAGGTGAGCTGATTTACAATGTTAAACAAGTCTTGCACACATAAAAGTCACAAGCTTTTTCAGTTACTCACACTCACCATTTTTGTTGAAAATCAAGCACCTAAATAAGACCATGAACACTTGTATTGATCACAGGCTCCTGAAAATGTGCTGCTTAAATATATCTTCTGTTTTCAGACAACCTTTAAACTTTTCTGCTAAATATTCCACCATTAGAGATGCATGTAGAACATCCCCAGCATGATGCCACTGCAAAATACCAATAGTGGAAAATCATGCTTCCGACATAAACATTATTGGAGATCCACTGATCCACAGACTGGCAGTTTGAGCTCATCTTCCCATGAATACTGTTGTTTCTTTGGGCAAGACACTTAGGTGAGTGCCTATTGTTAATCAGCTCTTTTTGCAGCGATTTAAGATGATTGTAATATGAAGATAAATCAGATTTTCCAACTTTAATTTATAACAACATGCAGTATCACTGAGAACATGATATATCACCCACCTCTAGTAGCAACCTGTGATGTTGAAAACAATAAAAAAGCAAGACCTGTTCTGATGTAGGTGAATGTGCTTGTTTCCTTTGTCCCACAGTTCAGCCCTGTGTCTCCTGCTTCAGCAAACTTTCCCAAGGGTGGGGCCACAACAAAGAGGAGGGGGGCAAAGGGGGGTCCCATCTTGGCTTCTGGTGCCTTGTGATATGCAGCCAGCCTCTTGCATTATACAGAGGGCTTGTACAACTACATTTTAATCCAGTCGTGTTTTGGGCCTGATAAAAGGATTCTCTCCATCTCTTTCTGTTTAATTCACACCATCATCAATCAAACGCACCCCCCTCCCTTCCCCCCCCTCCCCTCCTCTCGCCCCGTGCACTCTCTTGGGTGTTGGGGTCTGCTGCTGAGGCTGGGGGGTTTCCCTGGGGGGCCAGAAACAAGACGGACTGGTCACAGATGCCACCCAAATTAAAATGCAAGTGTGGAGTCAAGGTGTTGCATTTCTCATACAGGCTCATTTGCACTAATACGCACGTGACATAAGGAGGCTTATAAGATCATTGCATGAAGCACAAGATTATGAGGCTACACTACAGAAATGAATATCTACATCTGTTAATGTGATTTATATTGAGAATCATAATGTTGATTTGAGTTGTATTTTTACTTATTTACAATAATATATTGATACTTTCCAGCTGATATCATCAAAATTCCCCAAGGGTGTGAAGCTAACTGTAGGTACTACTCTGTCTAAACACAATATGACCAGAAAGAGCTGACTTAGCTAGAACTGCAAAAGGTGAACTGAGTTGTGCAGTTAAACAAGTCCCTTTCAAGTAACTTTACAGCAAGCCCTGGGTCTAAACATGGCCACCCATTCAAGTCAATGGGCTGAGCTCAATGGCGCATGTCTCCAGATTAGCCCAGCTAGGTACTTCCGGTGGCTCCCAGCCCATTGAACATGCGCAGTGGTGCTCTTTTCTCAGGCATGTACATGTGAATGTGCGCGAGCATACGCTAGGAACGCTTTCTCTCTTTGACCAATCAGAGCGAGAGAAGCTAAAGTGGATCGGAGCTTAAAAGCTGTTTTTAAGACAATTGAGGAATTTTGAGCTGAGAAAAAGTTTATGATCTAAAAATAGGTAAAAATCGCCACAATAGCCAACCTTTTTGAAAACTGTAGGTTTCCTGTCAGCTGAACACGAGCAGTTTGTGATTACATTGCGCTCTATGGGAAAAATCCTTTCTGGACAGGAGGGATTTTTTCGCTGAAGTACCACCAAGTGGCCACTATGCCAACTCAAGACAGCTCTAAGCTGTTCTTTACAGTCACAAGCTAGCTTTAGCCAACAGTTTTTCAGTTAGTAGTTTTTTGTTGAAAATCACCTAAACAGGACCATGACTATTCATCAGAATCTTCTGAATTTTTTTTTTTTTTCAGACGATCATAACCGGTGAACATTCCGCCAGTGCACATATACACTATATTGCCAAAAGTATTCACTCACCCATCCAAATAATGGAAATCAGGTCTTCCAGTCACTTCCATAGCCACAGGTGTATAAAATCAAGCACCTGGGCCTGCAGACTGTTTCTACAAACATTTGTGAAAGAATGGGTCGCTCTCAGGAGCTCAGTGAATTCCAGCATGGTACTGTGATAGGATGCCACCTGTGCAAGTCCAGTCGTGAAATTTCCTCGCTCCTAAATATTCCACAATCAACTGTCAACTATTGTACTATAACAAAGTGGAAGTGATTGGGAAGGACAGCAACTCAGCCACGAAGTGGTACACCACGTAAACTGACAGGGGTCAGCGGATGCTGAGCACATAGTGTGCCGAGGTCGCCAACTTACTGCAGAGTCAATTGCTACAGACCTCCAAACATAATTTGGTCTTCAGATAAGTGCGTAGAGAGCTTCATGGAGTGGGTTTCAGCTGCACCTAAGTGCAATCCAAAGCGTCCGATGCAGTGGTGTAAAGCATGCTGCCACTGGACTCTAGAGCTGTGAAGACACGTTCTCTGGAGTGATGAATCGCGCTTCTCCGTCTGGAAATCTGATGGACGAGTCTGGGTTTGGCATTTACCAGGAGAATGGTACTTGTCCGACCGCATTGTGCCAAGTGTAAAGTTTGGTGGAGGGGAGATTATGGTGTGGAGTTGTTTTTCAGGAGCTGGCTTGGCCCCTTAGTTCCAATGAAAGAACCTCTGAATGCTTCAGCATACCAAGAGATTTTGGACAATTCCATGCTCTCAACTTTCTTTCTTGTTCAAACTGTCCCTGCCTGGAGCTACCGTGGCAAGTAAATTTCTCCTATGTGAGATCAATAAAGTCTTATCTTATCTTATCTTATCTTATCTTTGTGGGAACAGTTTGGAGATGGCCCTTTTCCTCTTTCAACATGCACCAGTCCACAAAGCAAGGTTCATAAAGACATGGATGAGAGTTTGGTGTGGATGAACTTGACTGGCCTGCACAGAGTCCTGACCTCAACACCTTTGGGATGAATTGGAGTGGAGACTGAGAGCCAGGCCTTTTCGTCCAACATCAGTGTGTGACCTTACCAATGCGCTTCTGGAAGAATGGTCAAAAATTCCCATAAACACACCTAAACCTTGTGGACAACCTTCCCAGAAGAGTTGAAGCTGTTATAGTTGCAAAGGGTGAACTGACGTTATATTAAACCCTATGGATTGAGAATGGGATGTCACTTGAGTGCATATGAGAGTCAAGGCAGGTGAGCGAATAGTGTATGTTGAACACCCCCAGCGTGATGTCACTAAAAATAGTTTTCAATAACACTTCTTTGCAATACCCTTAGTATACATATCTCTGAAGTCACTAATAACTAATTAAGACACAAAGTTTATATTTTACCAGGCAAATCATTATAATAGATTCAGTATTGCCCTTAAAGTAAGCAGCCTAAAAGTCTAAAAACGCTTTTCTTTTGGTAGAAATTCTGACTGCATAATAAATGTAAGTGCTATTGTGCCAATAAATGTTAATAAGCTACGTTCAATTCACTTGCTCAAAAATAAATAAATCTTATGAAATGGTAATTAAAAATGAAGCTAGTAAAATACCTAATAATGTCTTCATACCTTTTTTTTATACTAAAGAAAAGGCTCGACACACAGCTACTTCCAATTATTTAATATTACTATGCTATAGATTAAGGCCTTTCAAAACATATTCCAAAAAGATTAATTTGGTCTTCTTTTCAGGAAACCTATTGAAGGAAGGCTCAATTCTGTCCAATGCTTGTGTTTCTGTGTTTTGTTTTTTTTTGTTTGTTTTTTTTTTGTATCAGTTATTAGTACGGTATTAGGGATGCAAATTATCGATTAATTCATTAATTGATAGTTGATTGACCTTATCGATCGATTAACGATTAACTGATAAGCGGCGTTTTTCACCTGAATTTTAGTGTTTCAATAGGGTCTTTAAGAATATAAGCTATAGTAACATAACACTGAGTCATAAATATATCATAGTATATTGTATATTCCTCAATTAATTATTCCTTAGTAAAACGCAGACAAATGTATTGATGCTGAATAACAAAATACAGTAATCCCTTGCTCTGTCGCGGTTCGCGGATTTTTTTTTTTTTTTTTTTAATAGTGTAACTTTTTTTTTTATAGTGTAACATTGTGTTCTGTCCTGATTGGCTAAGAGACTAGACCAGGACTAAACGTGGACTGGACCAGGTCTAGACCAGAACTAAACCAGGTCTGGACCAGGTCCGGACCTGGACTGGACCAGGACTGGACCGGGACTGGACCTGGACTGGACCTGGACTGAACCAGGATTGGGCCGCTGCGTGCCGCTGCTGGTTTCATCCGGCTGGTTTGTGGCTCGGGCCACGGGCTGGCCGCGCGGGACCAGCAGCGGCACGTTGCGGCACATTCCGGGCGCCGCGGTTCGATCTCGCCTCGCGCGTACACCCAGGGCTGCTGAGCAGTGCCGTTGGTGCCTGCGGCCGGCTGTGAGTCGAGCGCAGCGCGGTGCGCGGTTGCCTTGTTTCGTGACCACGCGGTTAATTACAATGAATGCATTTTGTTCGACTAACGTCTTAATCGACAATTAATCGTTAATCGATTAATTGTTGACATCCCTATACGGTATATATTTTACAAGTGTCTAACAGGCCTACTTTTCTTTCACTTCCTCAAAATAAATATTATGAAATGAAAATAAAATATGAAACCAGTATAATAACCTTAATAGACCTAAAAATAAATCATGTCAACTACTCAAATCAAGACCACATGATTAAAATAACATGCAAAGTGCTATCATGGCTACAAGTGTAGAAGACTCGCTGTGCTCCATAGAGAGAGAGAGCTTGGTAGCGCCTTTGTCCCCCTCCATTGTGTGCACATGACAGTCGCCACAGGCTACTCAGTAATGAATCTGCGCTGTAGCGTCTACACTGCCATGAATAGAGTAAATATGCACCATATCAACACAACAGGTCAACCCCAGCACACCAAGACGCTAGCATGATCAACCGCTACAGATAAGTCTAAGAAACTACAAAGGAATTATGTATAAAAACGTGTCACATCACGCACACTAATATCTTGCAATGATTTTTTTTTTTTTTTTTGGTCTAAATAAGGCACTGTGCCTTTCTTTGTTTTTTGTGTACATCTATAAAAGCTTTGATGGTGTTTCTGCTTAGTGACACTTGAATGTATGCTAACTTGACAGGTAATACAGGCGCTAGCAAAAATAGCACATTTGTAGAAAGCTGTAGTGAAGCGTCTTTTGACAGATTTACAAAGGAAACGCGCTTGGAGGACGTTTGTCATAGTCGTGTTATCATCGCTCCGAGTGGTTAAATTATGTTTTTTTTACAGAAAGGCAAAAGAGGGAGAGAGAACAGAGCAGGGGGCTTTCAGCTTTATCTTGTAGGTTTAGTGCTTCATTTTGTACACATGCTTTTGTGTATTGTTGGCTCGTAGAAGTGGAAAAATTATGTGAAATCTGCAAGTAAAAGAACTGCTCCTTCTAATAATGTTATTCAAATATTGTTGAAGAGCCACTATAACCTTACTGCTATTGCTGCAACAACTAATACAGCTTACTACAACTTGTGATGGTTGGGTATTTCATTTTCAATAGATTGTGTATTGTTGGTTTTCTAGCAGTAGAAAAATTATGTGAAATCTGCAAGTAAAAAAATGCTATTCAAATAGTGTTGAACAAGTGCCACTATAATCTTACTACTATTGCTACAACAACTAGGCCTAATACAAGTTGTTTGTTGTTCACGTTTTGCCTCTGCTAGAGCCAAAACATGTAAAGCATGTAACTTTTCTGATGGAGAGTCTGTTGCCTGCTTGTCTCCATGTCTGAAATGTTTTACAGATATCAAACTAATCTGTCTTGCATTTATACAATTACATGTATTTTTATTGCTAAATAAATATCTCCACAGATTTGACCTGCAATTTTGCCTGATGAAATCACCTTATTGTCCGTGTTGATAGATAAGTTAATTGTTACTATTTGGTGTGGTTATATAAATGGCAAGGAAGTTATCTTTTGCCTAAATAATAGCTGTGGAGTATGATCTACAGTAGACTTGAACATCAATAGTTTTAATTAATGTGTACCCACTATGTACCACTAACACAAGACAATGATACAGATTTGCTTCATATACCAAAACAAAATCTAAAATATTACCAACATTTATTGAAGTTGCACTATCGAAAGATTTGACTGCATTTCATAACCGACTTTTAATCTTTTGAAAATCATTAACACAGCCTCATAACCAGCTGAGCTTTAGTTTAGCTTAGTTTGTGGACCAAAATGATAAATATTTGATGGAAGTGAATAATTTACCACCTGTGTATTCCCCGGAGGTTCAGTCTCAACTCTGATCCAGTCACTTTAAGACGTCTTTTGTGGATGGAGAGTCATTCAGCCTAAATGACACTTGGCCAAATAGCACTTAAGTACATGCTCAATGTTTTAACAGGCCAGAAAGGAAGCAGTGGAGTGGGGCACAAAACAGGTGGATAGCTTAGTGCTCATTAGCCACCGGAGCGTTAGCCATCTTGAATAAAATGTGCCATAAGAACTAGCTTAACCACTTGAACACAGAAGAGATTTGAGTGAAACCATTTAACTAATCACCCTTCATTGTAATAGGAATCTTCTTAGCTTTCACGTTTTCCTTTCTGAAGTGGCCACAGCAAGTCCATTTCCTCTAGTGTGCAGTTTGATGCCAAGAAGGTATTGGACGTTTTGGATAAAAATGTCTGACTGTTTTTGCAGATAAGAATTGCAATTTGAATTTGATCTTTGGTTAAAACTTTAAAAGAAGATATTTTTGAGAAAACAGCTTAACTAATATAAAACTCACATGCTTTTCACAACATGTTTGTAGAGGTTTACTACAGTTAAACAGTTACAGTTAAACAAGACCCCACAGAGACAGAATATTTTGTTGTTATAGTGGACATTTTATAATCTAAAATTTTGTAGCTTTTGCGATTTATTTATTTTTTAAACTCAACTTGCATCCCTACCAGAAATAGTTTTTGTTCAAAGGCTCCCTATTGCAGACTCTAAAAAATCATTATTTCTTTGCCATTAAATGAGGGAGGATCAGTTCAAAGCAACAGGTTGATGTAAAGGTGGATGCCCTTCTTCTTGCAACCAGCAACCAGTGAACTGTTTTACAACAACGAGTCAACAAAGACAATGTTCACAGTAGCGCATACACACACCACATTAAATTTTAACTAAACCTGGACTACATCAGGACTATAATAAACTCCAAGGATCAAACCTGGACAAATGATAATATGAATGAGATTTTTTTCGGCTACCATCTGGTCAGAGGGCTGTTATTTGACTGACTCAATCCATATTGTATAGGGAATAATCATTGATCTTGCAACCTTTTGCTTATAAAATCCAATGTATCTCCCAGAGTAAGCAGCTCCCATGAAATGTGAATAAGACTTGATCCTGCTACCTCCTGGTCATGGTGTGATTACTTGACCACCCAATATTTTTATACAAAACAATAACAAAAGCCCTTTTACTGATTTTATAGGGAGGATCTGCAACCATATGCTAATCAAGTTGACCAACCTGCTCTGCATATCTCTAAGAGTCAGCAGCGCAAATGAGAGGTGAATGAGGTTTGAACCTGCTACCTCCTGGTCAGACTATGATTGCTTGACCACCTACACAATAACAAAAGCCCTAGTACTGATTTTACAGGGAGGAGCCTTTTTATGCTAATCAAGTTGACCAACCTGCTCCGTGCACTATCTCCCAGTGTCAGCCCCTATTGAGGAAGTCTGATTAACGCCAGGCTGATGGAGGAAATTAACTCATATTCACTTCATTATAAAACGCACAGACCTCAAGCACCCAGACTTTTATGGAGCCCGACCAGATGTCATCCAAGCCACAGCTCCAATTAATCTCGTAGTCCTGTAACACACCCTGAGAAACAAAAAAAAAAAAAAAAACTCCCGTTATTGGGCGAGTGGGGTGCGAGATGCTATCCAAGACACTAGAGAAGTCTGCATTGGGTTAGATAAGAGAAGTAGGGTGCGGGGGGGTGGGGGGGTGGGGGTGGGGGGCTCTCATAGGGGAAGCTGAGGTTATTCATTGCTCTGCTGTGAAAGCTTGAGAAGATTACCCACAGCCTGGTTGGCAGTGATACAAGAGGGGGACAGGCAGCCAGCATAGCCCCCCTCCCCTCTTCTTTAGCCTGGCCCAGCCCAACGCGACGTACCCCCTTTTGTTCCCCATCCATCTGCTGGAGTCACACAATGGCTCATCAGGACCATGTAGAGGGGGTGAGGGAGGGGGGGCAGCGGAGGCTTGTCGAGAGGGAGGAAGTGAGAAGGGGGGACCAGAGTAGGGTATGCACTTGGAGAGGGAGACAGAAAAAAGAATGTCTATATTTGTTTAAAAAAAATAAATCTTGAATTTAGAATCTTGAATAGATGTTACTATGGTTGAGATTTATTTCAAAATCTTTTAAAGTCAAGTAATAAGGATTTTTTTTCACCTGCACAATCTAAAACTTGAATTTAAGAAAGAAATACTGAAAGCATAGAGCTATTCAAACAAGTGTCACTAAATCAGAGCCAACCATCTCTATAAATAAATAGGCCTACATATTTTTTTCAATACTTTATATTGTCCACAAGTTTTAGAGTGATATAAATTAACATCATAATAGTTGTAATTAAGAATTTGTCAAACGAATGTGTCAAAAATTAGTGTTTTTTATTTGTACCACAGACTGCACGGGTCGTCCAAGGTCAGCCACGTTCACACCACAGTGGCCCTGCTCCAGAGTGCAAGAGGAAAGGAGCCTAGTGGTGGTGTGAAAACGACCTAAAACTTCTCTGAGCAACTGGTTGTCTGACTACTTGTTTAAAGCCAGCCAGTAATATCTTGAATCAAGTTTGATAATATTAAACATAAACACATTTAAACTAGTCAAAAGTACTGTTCTACTTAAGGGTACATGCACACTTGTTGTTATTTGGTCCTAAATTAAGCCCATCTTAGTCCTGATGTGTACTTGGTTTGGTCCTGTTCTAGTTCTGCTTTAGTCCTCATCAAGTGCAGGATTATTTTTCGGTGTATGAACACAGTCTATCATTCATTTATGTGCAGCAGGGTAGCAAAGGAAAGAGAGAGAGAGAGAAAGCGACAGTGGGAGAGAGTTATGGCGAGAGAGAGACAGAGAAAGGCAAATTGAGAGAAAGAAGGAGAAGAATGTGTTTGAGACAGGGAATGCATCCTTTATCATGGTGGTCTGGAGTGGGAGCTGGTGCTGGGTCTGATGGGTGCTCTGTCTGACGGGTACAGGGACAAGCGGTTGGTGGAGGGTGCAGGCAGGAGGAGGGTGGAGGTCCGTGTTGGCGTTGTTATTTTGGGGAGGTAATGGGCCCACTGCTCCTCTCCACTCTGAATAATCAGTACTTTGGTTGGTCTCAGACACCACTTCAAACCATGACAAATACAGCACTCCAAGCCCTCAGCACGCACAAGAGAGCATTTGTCTGTAAATGCCGTGGCCACCATATTTATCCTGTTGAGGAATGATCACATGATGAGGGGCTGTCTGCTAATACCAGGTAATTATAGGTGCTTTGACAAGGAGACAAACCACAGACCGCACTTAGGGACTTTACAGGTGTCCCACAGCACATTAGGGATGGGATGAAGTGCTTGTTTTCAGACTCGAGAATGTGATTATCAGGGCTTCACCATTTGGGAAGATATCTGAGTACAATGTTTCAGATAAGATTAATAATAGGATTCTGTTCCAAGTTCACATTTGAATGACATTCAGAAGAATTGTCAAACTCATGTTCCAGAACCTGTTTGTACAGGCCTAAACTAGAGTTTTTATGCAGAATAATGCATGAGATTTATTTGTTTGTGGAGAAAATTATGATACATGAAAAATTGCAGTCTTTGCGGTTAGCAAATTGTGTCTATTCAAATAGGGATTTTGATTAAATTGCAATTAAACCCCAGTGATTATGTCCTCTCAGATTGTGGCAGGAGCCATTTCTGTATCAATAGCAAGACAGTTGACGAATATTTGTATTAGCAACAAGGCCTATTTTTTGCTGTATCAAAAGTGAATTCAGACTTTGTCATCCTTAATATTTCTATGTTTGGTTGATAGTGGCTCAGAGATAGAACCTGTCTACTCCAAATCCAGATATGTGCTGTTTTATTCCCTCTTACAAACAATACATACACTTGTTGTGTCTATGGGCAAAACCCTTTATCCTGTATATGAATGTGTGGTTGGTTGGAGAGTTGTAGATTTGTAGAATGTCCCAAGGCAGCTGTGGCCACAGTAGTAGCTTACCACCTGTGTGAAAGTAATTCACCATTAAGCCACTTTATTTTCTTGACCATGAACAGGCAAGAAAGTTTTAAAAAGTATCAACCCAAAGCTTTTCAAATAGACGCAGGGTTTGTTGGTTTGAGCCCACTTTAGTTCTGATACACACCTGATTTGGTCCAGGTCTAGCCCTGGTTACGTTTTGGTTTAATTAAATTTGAGAATCAGGCTTATTCCCAGGGTAGTCCCAAATTCAAAGTGGCACGTGTGCAAGTGTGAATGCGCCAAAACTCTTGGTAAAATCGAGTTGAACCATGTAAGGCCATGTGAGCTGTTGAACTTTCAAAGATTGTTTAATCCCAAATGAATCTATTCCTGGTAGCTTTAAATGTTCCCTTAGTTCTATTATGACATTTACCAATGTTATGCCTAATGCATCTCAGTTGTAATTGTGACAGTATGGGCCCGATGCACCTGTCGCGCACCTGTCAGTCCCAGCGCACAGCTACATTAATGTGCTTCATTAAAGCCGGTGTTCACCTCCCTGCTCATTATAATGGTGAGAGTGTAATAGAAACGACCTGCTAGTCCGGAGTGTGCAGTCTCAGGCTGCACACAAATATACGGGTAATTGTGTCTAATGGAAAAGGCTATTGTCTGGAATAAGGTTGTTTTTGTTTTAACCCCTTTTTAAACTAGAAAGAGACACTGTAAAATATCAACTTTAACTTTCATTGAGAATAACTTTCTTGAGTAGAGAAGAATTAGGGGTGGTCTATATCTGACACTCTGACAATTTGAAGAGACAGTTAAAATCTGATATCACCTGCATGTCTTCATCAAGATTTTATTTCTTTACCTGTAATGCTCCACAGTATGGCATTAATTTATTTTTGCATTTATTCAATTTATTTATTGCAGAAAAAATACCTTCAAAACTTGCATTTTTACTGTGAAAGCCTCTCCATGGAATCGGACTTGTAACTTGGCCTGGTGGCATCAAAGTTTAATTTACTGTGGAACATTCCAGGCAAAGCAAGAACATCTGAATGGGGCAAGGAGGTGCACAAATGAGCAAACTGTGAAAAATGATGCAGTGCGCATGTAAAACAAGTCAAATTGTCCAAGTTAAAAATGTAAAATCTATAAATCTAAACTATTGTCAGAACTATTCAAATGAAGTTAATTATCATAATTCAAGTAATTTTCTCTCTATCGCTTTTTTGCAGTGCAGGGTCATCCCACTCTATGATTGTCCTGTGTATCTAGTTCATATATGAATAGCTGCGGGCTATTACAGTACTGAATATGAAGCAGACCAATTACTTAGGCCCAGATGGAGCAGTGTCTCCTATGAGGATGCCCTGCACCCATACAGAGCCCAGTGTTGCACTGCTGTCTAATGACAACCACACACGTATGAATTCACATTACTCACAGAATTACATCTATTATAATCTATTCTACTGTATTTGACACCTGTCCAACACCAGCAGTGATATCCAATGAGGTTTTGTGTGTCAGGTAATTGAGCTAAAGCTATTAGCTGAGCAAGCAGCTAAAAGGCTAGTGATTTAAATTTGATGTCAAAAGGGTCACCTTATAAAATATTAGGATTTCCAAGAACTAACAAAACTAAACCAAGAAACAAACTTGATCTTAAACTATTAGTGGACTATGTGGAAAGAACAATTAAATCAACTAAACTGATTGTAAACTGCCCTAAATTATGACATTTACAAAAAGTAATGTATTGATTTGGCAATGTTTATAATAGAATTAGAATGACTTGTTTTAAGAATATCATATCAAGATTCAAGGTTTCTTTATTAGTCTCCACTAGGGAAAAATTTGACTTAGAGGTGAGGGAAGATTGCAGTATGTGCAACCAGAACCCTTCTCCATGTCGCCAGCAGAGCAGCGCCATATCTTACATTTTAAATACAATAGTTCTTTTAATTTTTTTTTGTATTTTTATATTTAATAAGACAAATTGAGCATGTTGTTTTAAGTGATTAAGATGTTATAATAGCAACAACATTGATTAATAAAAATGTAAATTCACATATATCCAATCCAATCCAACTTTATTTATAAAGCACTTTAAAAACAACACAGTCGACCGAAGTGCTGTACACAGGTTAAAACACAAAAACATGAGACACAGTAACATTAAAAACAGAACATGATAAAAGTCAACTGCTCACACTGTGTTAAAAGCCAATCTAAAAAAATGAGTTTTAAGAAGGGATTTAAAAACAGGAAGTGTTTTTATATATAACATTTTTGCATTGATAACGCCTGGACTGATTGTTAAAATTCTATCCTGATCTTGGAACATAGTACCACCAATGAACGTCCATCTACCACCTTTTGAGAACCACTGATATGCATAAAGATTGAGGGGTGCACTGTTTAAGCACTTTATTAAACCAAAATAGAGCGATTGAATGTTGAAGCTCTGAGTCCCAGAGGAGCTCTTATGGGACCGTCCCAAAAGCATCAGAGCCAGGACTGGGCTCTGATGCTTTTGGGTTGGCTTTGTGTTTCTGGACATATGGCCCTGCTCCGTCTGCTGCTACAGCCCACTGTGTGTGACAAGCCATTCACAAACCACTATGACACCTGTTTGAATTCTACTGGGGGAAAAAAATTCTAAAGAACATTGGTGATTTAATATATTTTATACAGAGTTTAATTTGAAAACACAAACATGCAAGTTCTATCCATCAATCCATACATTTTCTTCCGCTTACCCGGGCCGGGTCACAGGGGCAGCAGTCTAAGCAGGGACTCCCAGACTTCTTCACCCCGGATACTTCCTCCAGCTCCTCCGGGGGAACCCCAAGGTTTTCCCAGGCCAGCCGAGAGACATTGTCCCTCCAGTGTGTTCTGCAAGTGCACGTTGAAGGTCCTGGTTTGATGAAGCCATCAGGACAACATCATCTGCAAACAGCAGAGATGAGATCCTGTGGTCTCTAAACCGGATCCCCTCCGGCCCCTGACTGCGCCTAGAACTTCTGTCCATAAATAAAATGAACAGGACTGGTGACAAAGGCAGCCCTGGCGGAGTCCAACATGCACCGGAAACAGGTCCAACTTACTACCAGCAATGCAAACACAGCTCCTGCTCTGGTCATACAGGGAGCGGACTGCCCTTAGCAAATAGCACCAGACCCCATGCTCCCAGAATACTCCCCACAGGACACCACAAGAGAAACAGTTGAATGCCTTCTCCAGATCCACAAAGCACATGTGGACTGGTTGGGTAAACTCCCAAGAACCCTCGAGCATCCGATGAAGATTATAGAGCTGGTCCCGCAGCCATGACCAAAACCACAGTTCTCCTGGACCTGAGGTTCGACCATCAGTCGGATTATCCTCTCCAGTACCCTGGAATAGACCTTACCAGGGAGGCTGAGGAGTGTGATTCTCCGGTAGTTGGAACACACCCTCCAGTCCCCCTTCTTAGGTGGTATTGTCCCTGACCGCCACGCAATGTTGCAGAGACGTGTCAGCCAAGACAGCCCCACAACATCCAGTGACTTAAGATACTCAGGACAGATCTCATCCACCCCCGGAGTCTTGCCACAGAAGAGCTTACCAACCACCTCAGTGACTTCAGATGGTGATGGACGAGTCCGCCTCCAAGTCTCCAGCCTCTGCTTCCTCCTCAGAAGACGTGACGGTGGGATTGAGGAGATCCTCAAAGTATTCCTTCCACCATCTGACAATATCTCCAGTCGAGGTCAACAGCCCTCCACCCGCCCCGTAAACAGTGGTGGTTGTCGGTGAAGCACTGCTTTCCCCCTCCTGAGGCGCCGGATGGTTTTGCCAGAATTTCTTTGGGGCCGACCAATAGTCCTCCTCCATGGTCTCTCCGAACTTCTCCCAACCCCAGGTTTTTGCCTCTGTGACCGCCTGGGCTGCAACATGCTTGGCCTGCCAGTATCTGTCAGCTGCCTTAGGAGTCCCATGAGCCAACAAGGCCCGATAAGACTCTTTCTTTAGCCTGACGGCATCCCTTACTTCCGGTGTCCACCACCGGGTTTGGGGATTGCCGCCACGACAGGCACCACAGCTATGAGCGGCCACATCGACAACAGAGGCCAAGAACAAAACCCACTTGGACTCCATGTCCCCAGCCTCCCCTGGAATGTCCCCCTGGAATGACTCCCCGAGGTGTGACTCCGGGAGAGTGTCAGATGACACGACAAGTCGATCATTGACCTCCGGCCTAGGGTGTCCTGGTGCCACATGCACTGGTGGACACCCTTGTGCTCGAACATGGTGTTCATTATGGACAAACTGTGGCTAGCACAGAAGTCCATTAACAGGACACTGCTCGGGTTCAGGTCACAGAGGCCATTCCTCCCAGTCACCCCTCTCCAGGTGTCCCTGTCGTTGCCCATGTGGGCTTTGAAGTCCCCCAGTAGAAGAACAGAGCCCCCGGTTGGTTTGCTGTCCAGTACCTCTCCCGGAGACTCCAAGAAGGCCAGGTACTCTGCCCTGCTGTTCGGCCCGTAGGCCAACACAACAGTGAGAGACCTGTCCCCCGAAAGCGCAAGGATGCTACCCTCTTGTTCACTGGGATGAACTCCAACGCATGGCGACTGAGCTGTGGGGCAATGAGCAGGCTCACACCAGCCCGCTGCTGCTCCCCACGGGCAACGCCAGAAAAATGGAAAGTCCAGCCCCCCTCAAGGAGGTGGGATCCAGAGCCCAAACTCTGCGAGTCGGTCAAACATGCAAGTTGTATAGCAAATTGCAAATGTAATGCATCTCTGTACCTTTATTACATAATTTCATCTGATCTGGTAAGCTAAGCAGTGGCATCACCATTCACCGTAATCAATAATGCAATTTAAATCAAATGCATTTTTATTATTAAGACGCTATTATTTGGTTTCATAAGCCCTAAACTACAAGATTTAGTCCACCATGTTGTTTTAGCTCACTTTCTGGCTATGTTCAGACTGCAGGGCTTAATGCTCAATTCGGATTTTTTTGTGAAATCCGATTTTTTTGCAACCTCGTTCACATTTCCAATTAAATGTGACTTGTATGTCATCTCCAGTGTGAACTCTAAATGCCCCAATAGTGTCCCGCATGTGCACTGGAGGACACAATGACGTCACTCGCAGCGAGTGTGCTCAATGTTTACAGAAGTAGCATAAACATGGATTCTTGCATTGAGCACCTGGAGATTTTAAAGTTGCTGTCGTACCTGAGGCAGAACATGTACATCTTATCTGTTGTAGCGTTTTGTGGGGCAGTGGCAGCAACATCCGCAGAAAGGAATGTGTGGGATTGCTATGTGCTTCGCTGCTTCACTGACATGGAGTTCATACATAATTTTTGTATGACGAGAAGAACGTTTGTGTACATTTGTGAGCGCCTATTTGTACAACTCTCGCTTGTTGATGATGTAATGAATGCGACCTGGTCGTTTAAACTGAAGTCGCATGTCAAAAGATCGGATATGCATCGGTTTTAGGACCACATATCCAAGTGGCCTGGGTTGCATTTGAAAAAATCGGATCTGTGTCATTCAGACTGTCATTAAAAGATCAGATACAGGTCGCATGGGGAAAAAATCGGATTTGGGTCACTTCAGGCTGCAGTCTGAACGTAGCCTCTGATTGGCATAAAATTGCATTTTGTTCAGTGCATGCTATTGATAACAAGTATTTTCCTTTCATTTGTATACAGTTACGTTTCATCTTAATATATGTAATGTCATTTAAATACAACACACATTAGATAAATATAGCAACTAGAAACCAACAAGCCAAAGATGGATGATGATCTACAGACAACTTGTAACTGTAACAACACAGTAAACATGAATCTGTATATTTTATACTGGGGCTTTAAGTCTGTGCAACCTAAGCAGTCTCTAGGGCCCAAACTGAAATGTATCTTTTAGCATCTGACTCGGACTGGACATTAAATATCGAGAATCTCCATAGAGCGTCCGGGGGAATGGGGGTTTTGATACCAGCGACCTTGTACTTATTGAACATTTGAGATGGAAGTGTGTTATTCGATCTGACTCAGGGCTGTGTGGAGTCAGGAAGAGAGAAGCAGGTCATATTTAATGTACAGAGTATAGGAGAGAGGCATCAATTATTAAATGTTTAAAAATGGACAAGCATCACACTCTTGCTTTGCGCTTCCATTTATGGTAGAAGGCACTTACAAGACACTAAAACCTGACCGGATACTGCAATAAAAAATGAAATGAGAATACATCATATGATTTGGGTAGTTTTTACTTTTATCGTCCCAGTAGAGAAATGCGACCAGCCATGGCAAAACCAGACACAAGTCACCCCGGAGGCGTTTTGAGTTATGTAAGTGTAGATTCTAAGCTTTCCAATTATGCCTTACACATGGAAATCTGAGAACATTTGAAGAATTTGTGGCCATTTAAAAGCAGGGCATTCTGAAAACAACAAGTTGAGAAATTCCACATTAAAGATCTGCTTGTGGAGCAGAAAAGAGCTTATTTGCATGACATTAAGCTAAGCCCTCCCCTATCACTGACATCACTGTGGTATGGTGTTTCAGGGCAGGTCAGAATTAGAAGGTACAGAATTAGAAGGTACTTTCTGTGTGGAGTTTGCATGTTTCTCCCCGTGTCTGGATGGGTTTCCTCCGGGCACTCCGGTTTCCCCGATCAACCCAAAACATGCACCATAGGTACCTCCAGCTTAGGTCCTGACCAAACCGAAGCAAGAAGATCATGGAGATGGTCCCCGGGCGCCCTAATGTGTGCTGCCCACTGCTCCTAATATATGTATATATATAGGATGGGTTAAAATGCAGAGAAGAATTTCTCCAGTGTGAGATCAATAAAGTCTCTTCTTCTTCTTCTTCTTCTTCTTAAAGTGATACTCCGGGATTTTTGACATAGGGTCCAATTTTCTAGTTAGCCAGCGTGTAGGATATGTGTAGAGAAAGTTATTTTGCGATTTCATGCAGTCTTTGTAAAATCTGAGTTGGCTGTTGCTAAGCTAGCGAAAGTGAACGTCCTGCAGCTAGCCAGCCACTAAAATAGACATACCCAGTACAAAACAAACACCCAAACAAATCAGTTATTATGCCAGGGTATCGATGTACATATCTGTGTTGATAGAATGATTAAGGAAGTAAACCAAGCATGTATTCCTTTGATCATCATCAGCAATTCGTACTTCCTCATTGAAAGCTTGACAGCCGCGGATTGATATCACCCGCATGTCCCAATCCAATCCAAAAAGTGGTAAATTTATCACATAGTTACAACTATGCAATACCATACACCCAGAATTGTAATCGCATGTACACCATTGAAAATGATCATACACTTTTGACAAAATGAAAGCGCCTTCAGACACACACAGCTCGCGTGCGCACAAATGTTACACATGCCAACAACGTTTTACATGTGATTGTGAACTGTCAAACTGTGTCATTTCAAAGTTTGGCAAAGTACTGGCAATAAATGCACAGTACTACATTGTAAACATGTTAGTAGTGTACTCTAAAAACCCTTCCATTCTCTCCCATTCCGTCTCGTCTAAAAACCCATTCCATGTAAGGAGCGACATGTGACATAATGCCAAGGCATTGATGTTTACGGACGCATTTGGCATTACTTCTCGTGCATTTTCTTACAGCAATCGTACATAGAGAATGTACAGCACTATAGCTACAATAGCTATACAATTTGTACAATATGTAGAATAAGTTTTTCGTAGCTAAAGTAAGCAAAGTCATTACTACTCCATATGCGCAACCATCATGACAGCAGGAAAGCCTGTATGTACCTGTTCTTCGCCGGAGACTGATGCCATCACTGTTGTTGTCGTCGTCAAACTTTGGAAAGTGGACGGCACAGCAGACGATTTCAGTGTAGCTATTTTCGCTGACTTTACGAAGTCGTCTGGGCTGAAATGATCACTACAGATCACTCGGTGTCCGAGCTTTTCCATCGGTGTCGCCATGTCCAAACCTGCAGCTAGGAGCCACAGTTTGGTTCTTTCCGGATCTTTCAACGGAAAACGGTGGAAACTTTTGTGAACCCACCTGTGTTTTTTATTGCTGCAACTGGTATATGAACACTGCTGCACCATGTTGACACGTTGTGATTTTTATCCGCTACTAGTCGATTGATTTCGGCTTTTGCTCTGGCGAGTCCCTGATGAAGTGACCTGTTCGCATCACAATCACAATTGACGAGGGAGAAGTAAAATTCCGCCGCTGCTTAGAAACTAGTCCCCCAATATGCGTCAATTAAGTCGTTTGAAGCAAGGTCCGTTTCGTTCAAAATCTTATTATATCAACACCGATATTTAAATCGATACCCTGGCATAATAACTGATTTGTTTGGGTGTTTGTTTTGTACTGGGTATGTCTATTTTAGTGGCTGGCTAGCTGCAGGACGTTCACTTTCGCTAGCTTAGCAACAGCCAACTCAGATTTTACAAAGACTGCATGAAATCGCAAAATAACTTTCTCTACACATATCCTACACGCTGGCTAACTAGAAAATTGGACCCTATGTCAAAAATCCCGGAGTATCACTTTAAAATGGAAATGCTTTTATAACAAAAACTCCATATAACCATTCAATAATTCAGTAATATACAGGATAATATGTAGGATAACACACACGCACACACACACTAGAGTTGGGCGGTATCCAAATTTTGATACCGTTAAACCATGTCCACATTTTCCCGGGGTATACGGTATTACCGTTGCTAAGGCTAAAAAAAAAAAACACTTGGTAGCACTACAGTGGAGTCGCCTCGCCAAATGGCAGCTTGCACCTATACCGTTCAGAAACAGAATAGCAAGCATTACATAGGCCTAATGATACTGAAAACATAACAAAACATGTACAAAATTAGTAACTTTTATTAACAAATGTTTAAAGTGCAAATACAGCAGCCAACCGATGGAACGAAATGACATTGTCTGTGGGCTAAAGCTAACAAACCAACAGGAATCAAATAAAATACTTGATCTTATCAAATAAGAAAATCTGAACAATAAATAACAAGACACAACTGAAAATGTGCATATATAACCCTGTCCTGAGAACGCAGTGGAAAATACTGCTCGTTTGTATATTTTTAAAATCTATTAACATGAATCAAATAAATTAAACGTACAACTATACAACATCCCGGACCGTTTTCGTCCGTCAGAAAAAGCTACTCCTTATTGAAAATAAAAATATTAAGCTATTGAATGCAAAACCAGCATGTTCACTTTTTCCGGCTTGAGTAGGGCACGTTGTGGATTGACAACTTTGCCTGCGGTGCTGAAGACCCGTTCCGATGGAGAGCTTGTGGCACAACTATAAGGGGAGGAGCGGGCCCGTGGAACTGTCCAGCGCATCATTTCCGGACGAACTCAACACCTTCTACGCCCGGTTTGATGCAGATAACACCACGCCTGTCACCAGACCCCATGTGGACAGTGAAGACGCTGTACTTTGTATAGACACTGCTACAATGAGACGGGCGTTCAAGAGAGTGAATCCCCGCAAAGCACCAGGACCCGACGGCATCCCCGGACGGGTGCTGAGGGCTTGTGCTGACCAACTCGCCGGGGTGTTCACCAACATCTTCAACCTGTCTCTGAGCCAGTCTATCGTGCCCACCATCTTCAAGACCTCCACTGTAGTCCCCATCCCAAAGACCCCCACAGCATCCTGTCCTAATGACTATCGGCCCATAGCACTCACATCTGTCATCATGAAGTGCTTTGAACGAATCATGAAGAGACACATCTGTGACTCCCTCCCCGACACCCTGGACCCCCTGCAGTTTGCATATAGAGCAAAGAGGTCTACAGACGACGCTATTGCTCTAGCAGTCCACACCTCTCTCAGTCACCTGGAGAGAGGAAACACATATGTGAGAATGCTCTTCATCGACTACAGCTCGGCATTCAACACCATAATCCCCTCAAAACTGGTCTCTAAGCTCACCGCCCTGGGCCTGGGGACGTCCATCTGCTGCTGGATATGGGACTTCCTCACCAACAGGCCACAGGCGGTGAGGATCGGCAGCCACGTCTCCTCCACATGTGTGCTCAGGACTGGGGCACCCCAGGAGCTGTGTTCTCAGCCCTCTCCTGTACTCCCTGTTCACCTATGACTGTACCGCCAGGCACAGGTCCAACACCATCCTCAAGTTTGCTGACGACACCACCATCCTAGGCCTCATCACCAACAACGATGAGAGCGCCTACAGAGACGAGGTGAAATCACAGACCAGCTGGTGTCAGGAAAATAACCTCTCTCTGAACGTCAGCAAAACTAAGGAAATGATCGTGGACTTCAGGAGACAGCGTGTAGACCAGCATCCCCCCATCTCCATCAACAACGCTGAGGTGGAGCAGGTCAGCAGTTTTAAGTTCCTTGGGGTACACATCACTGAGGATCTGTCCTGGACACTACAGTTTGGTATGAACACCAGCATCCTCACAAACTTCTACAGGTGCACCATCGAGAGCCTGCTGACGGGCTGCATCACAGTGTGGTATGGGAACTGCACCGCTCAGAGCCGCAAAGCACTACAGAGGGTAGTGCGAGCGGCAGAGGACATCACTGGCAGCAGTCTCCCCTCCATCCAGGACATTTACCACAGCAGGGGTCTGCGTAAAGCACGCAGCATCACTAAGGACCATACTCATCCGGCACAAGGACTCTTCCGTCTGCTACCCTCTGGTAGACGATACAGGAGCCTGCCAGCACGCACAAAAAGACTCAAAGACAGCTATTACCCCCAAGCTGTCAGACTACTGAACTCTGGGTAATACTCTAAATAATACTGAACTCTCAATAATACTGCACTAAACTACCTTTCATTATGCATAATTATGTTTACTGCTGCTGCTCTATATGAATATATCATGTCTGTCACTACCTCACTGTAAATTACTGTTACATGTGCAATAATCAGTGCAATAACCTATGTGCAATATTTATATCATACTATGTGCAATACGAAATCCACATGCAACACCTACACCACACCATATTATGTGCAATCTGTGAAATACTTACACCTTATTCGATCTTGATTTAATCCTACCTGCACCTTGTACATTGTACCTTGCTTTTTTATTTTATTACATTTTATTACATATTTTATTATATTGTTTATTATATTGTTTATTATATTGTTTACTTCTTCCCCTGCACTTTGCAACACTTTTTTTACCATGTACTATTATTGCATGTTATTAGTACTTCTTGACTATCTTAGCGAGTCAACGGTTCTACTGATCCTAAGCATTTCATTGCATTGTTGACCTTGTGTTGATTCTGCATATGACAAATAAACAATCTTGAATCTTGAATCTTGAATCTTGAATCAAACACAGGTATTTTCGGGCAACCCTCGCCTGACTCCATTGGATTTCCACCAAAGAAGGGGGTCTTCATCTCCCAGAATAACAGCCTCGTGTGGAAGTTCCGTTTGTAATAAGAAACCCGAAAACTTCTCACATTTCAGACTCAAAAACGGAGAGTTGTTTTTATTAACACGCGAGAATATCAGGAAGGAGCTGCGCTAGAACACAAAAGCAGCGTGTCAAACGTCACGCCTTTCTTAAAGGGACCGCAACTATTATCAGAAGCAGTGACTTTATAACCGAACGTCATCTCTCCGATAGTAATATTAGTTTTAAACTGTAATAGTATTAAATTAACAAACACAACCACACATACATAGGTGCTGGACAAACACTCTTTATTTAGGCATTAAATTAATTATAGTTAATATTATATTAGGGCAAGGTTTTTTATTTTTTTTAATGACGGTAATGAATCTGATACCGTTGCTATTTTTAGATACCGCAGTATACCGTATTACCGTATTACCGCCCAACCCTAGTACACACACACACTTTAGTCCTGGTTTAGTCCTGTTTTGGTCCTGGTTTAGTCCTGATTTAGTCCACGCTAATGTTGACACAAGGCCCCTGCTTTCAGCTAATATGTCCCTTTGATGCAGAAATAATATGATAATGATAATATGACTCACTCCATAAGAAAGAGAACGCGCTCACCTCCGTTGTAACAGTTTGCCGTGTTGTCCGATAATTTGTGTATCCACGTGTATGTGCGTATCGCGTATCCACGGTCTTTCGGAGCTCTGGAGAAACGGATGTGTCCCGAACGTGTCCCGTGTCCTGAGGCGAGAGTTCCTTCTTACGTAGCAAGCAAGCAAGTTACGTAGCAAGTTACAGATTTTCTCCATTTTCACAGTCCTTATTCTCTTGAAATGCATCGTACATATTCACGAGGCTCGCTCATAGCTGATAGGCGAAAACAGCAACAAAACAGCACTACGCACAGGAATGGGCAGCAGTGGCAGTATGCTAATTTATACACGCCCCCTTTTCTTTCGGAAAAACAAGCCAATTTGAAATACAAAATACTTTCCAATACAACAAATGCTGTTATCTGAAACATGGAGTGGCTTCTTCATTATCTCAACTAGCACATTCTGCAAAAAAAATGAAAATCACAAATTCGATTACAGTAATCCCTCGTTTATCGCGGGGGTTAGGTTCCAGAAATAACGCGCAATAAGAGAAATCCACGAAGTAGGACAACTTTATATTTTACAATTATTCTACATGTTTTAAGGCTGTAAATGCCTCACCACACACATTACACGCTTTTCTCAGACTGGAATTAACATTTTCTCACATTTGTCTCTAGTTTAAACACTCAAACTTTCATAGTTTTTCAACAAAATGTATTAATAGTGACGCGTCCACGATAAACCCCTCATCGTGGACAAATCCTTGACAGAGCAGCACGTGTCACGCAATTCTCCAAGGGGTTGGTGCGCATCTCGTCCCGGGACGTGCCAGTGCTCCTCGCGCGTCTGGCGGGGCTTCCGGAGCCGTGTCTCCCCCCACGCGTCACTATTAATACATTTTGTTGAAAATCTATGAAAGTTTGAGTGTTTAAACTAGAGACAAATATGAGAAAATGCAGCGCGAGGCCGCGAGTACACTGGGGCTGCGAGCACGAGATAGAACTGCGGCGCCCGGACCGTGTGCTCTCAACCCGAGCCACAAACCGAACACGCACAAAAGAACGCAAAAGCCGCACGGAGTGATTTAATCCTGGTTCTAGACCTGGTCCAGTCCTGGTTTTGTCCAGGGCCAGTCCAGGTTTAGACCTAGTTTAGACCTGGTCTAGACCTGGTTTAGTTCTGGTTTAGTCCAGGGCCAGTCCAGGTTTAGACCTGGTTTAGACCTGGTCTAGACCTGGTTTAGACCTGGTCTAGACCTGGTTTAGTTCTAGTCTAGACCTGGTTTAGTCCACGTTTAGTCCTGGTCTAGTCTCTTAGCCAATCAGGACGCAGAACACATTGTTACACTATAAACAAAAAAAAGTTACACTATAAAAAAAATGAAAAAAAATTTTGAAAAAAAAAATCCACGAAACAGCGAGGCCGCGAACAGTGAACCGCGATAGAGCGAGGGTTCACTGTATCTGGGTTTCACTAATGCTGACATGTGACCGGTTTCCGCGTAGCAGGGCACAAATGTATTCTTTGCATTTGACCTATTCTTCACATAATGGTCCAGTGGGACACCAAGGATGCATCTCCAGATCTTGTACTATGTTCATGGTCAGAATTATCCTATTGAGATCATTGTTTTGGTTTGGTATTACTTAATATAAGTATGTAATACTTTGGTTGGAGAATTTTTTAATAATATGGGTTTTCATGTTAGTTAGTAGTTAGATCGTTTTAATTGTTTTAAAATTACAGTGTGCTCTGCAACCTGGATTTTTGGTGTTGGTTACTAAACCCTGGTGTATGTCAAAGTATCAAAGTATAATAGCCTTCTCTGAGCCTTTTAATAATTAATTTGATATATAGAGGACATTTTGGCGACAATTACGACATTTTGTATTTCTGAACATATATTTCATACTTCTGTTGCCTCTGCATATGTACCTAGATCTTACAAATACCTCATTAAAAACAAATGTTTTTGATGCTGCAAAGCTTCTATCTCCATGAAGTCCTGCAGGTCCAGGAAACTTGTGCTGTGTCTAGAAATTGCACTTGACTTGACATCTATAATATCTAATTAACAAATATAACGCTATAGTTTTCTTATTCAAGTATGAATTTATATTTTGGTTTAATTATATATATATATATGTGTGTGTGTGTGTGTGTGTGTGTGTGCGTGTGTGTGTGTGTGTGTGTTTTTGTTTGTTTTTTGTTTTTTTAATTGTATGCCCTATTTTAATTTATATTTATCTAGAACATGTTTGGCCTACTTAATGGTTTGTAGTGAGATCATGGTTGGGGTGTTCTACATGTATGTCTATGACAATTACTATGGGGACACAATGCACACATTAGGAAACACAGCCAAATAGGTTTTAAGATGGTCTGAACTAATAAATAAATAAATAAAAAATACAAAATGATTTAAACATCACATTTTCAGAAGCGTGTGATGTTTGAGTTTGAGTCAACGAAAAGATGATATGACAAATTTGACTAACTAAAAAACTGTTGGCTAATGCTAACTAGCTTGTACCTGTAATTTTATGTGTGAGGGACTTGTTTAGCAGCACAAATCTGCTCACCTGTTGTTCCAGCGAAGTCAGTTCTCTCTGTTCAAATTGTGTTAAAAAAGCTCAGATTAATGTCTACAAACCCTCAGACAGAGAATCCCTACAGTTTTACTATTCCTCTTATCTTTTAAAATTCTGAACTCCACTAATTTTAATCCTTATTATAGATTTTTTTTTTTTTTTTTTGCAGTGTAGTCTAATGCGCGTACCAGTGGCCTCTGTGTTTGCTCTGACTGTAACATGATTTAGTTCAGGGGGAGGACTGTGGCAGGAGTGAATGTCATATGCAAAGTTAACCTCTCCGTGGCTCACTGGATCAAAGCCAGGAGCGAAAGGACATGAGCGGCACTCTCTGGGATGACGACCACCGGCCAAGTCCCCAACCTTTAAACTACCTCGACCACTGCTATAGACCAGAGCAGAACAGTATATAAATCTGAGAATGTCCTTGATAGTAGCCATTTAAACACATGAGTAAACACAACATTGTTTTGTAAGGTAATTTCAAAGTGGTTGGGTTTTTCTTTTATAGGTGCTATTTTGAGGAATTTTTATCACGTGCCCAAAGACATTAGTAAACACAACATCATTTTGTAAGATGATTATATAATATGATGGGTTTCGATTTCCTATTGAAGGCACCTTTTCTTTCAATTTAACAGAAAATTGCCCAGTAGCCTTGAAAGCAGCCATTCAAACACATCAAGGTAATACTGAAATAGTTGGGTTTTCAGTTTCCTATAAGATAAGATAAGATAAGACTTTATTGATCTCACGCAGGAGAAATTTAGGCCCTGTCTGCACGACAACGTTTTTTGGTGGAAACGGGGAAGTTTGTGTTCGTTTGGGCCTGTCGTCCACACGGCGCCGGCATTTTTGGGGGGTGTAAACAGTGTTTTTTAAAAACGGGTTCCAGAGTGGAGAAGTCGGAGAACGCCGGGGGTCGCGTTGTCGTGTGGGCAGCAAAACGCGACTTTTGGGCAAATGATGACGTCGCGATGCCGTAATCATCACGTGATCAGTGACCAGAAGGTAACCCTGCGCACAGTACGCATGACACACGAGTGTTTGCCAATTCAAGGCTAAACACGTATTTTAAAACTGGAAAAATCCCATCAATGAAAAGACAGATAGTGGACAATGAGGAGACCATACCAATTTGAGGGTGTTGTGTGCTGTAAATAAAGAAATAGAGCAACCATTTCTTGTCTTTTTTATTGAATGAAAATTTACCTTTTACAAACAGGCACATGCAGTATCACACACAAAAATATATGAAAGCATTTCTGTTTTCTTTACACAAATTCACACAACTATATAGCTGCCCATTGGTGATGTCCCCAGTTGTATTTATTCTCGCAGAAAAGCCAACATAATGTCCGAGTATGTTTAACATTCCCGTATTAAGATCCAAACAAGCATTTTGCGTAAATAACACGAGCAACGTTAACGAGAGTTCTACTTGTTAATGTCTATCTAATAAAACGATAGCAAGTAATACTAACTATCGATTTATAGGCAAAAACTGCTCACGCAGCGCAAATCTTCGTTCTGTAGCGTCTGTCTATGTTAGGGACCGTCAACATTTTCACATTACCGGAGTGAGTCCCTGCTACATTGGTGGAGCAGGGGGACAAAATAAATTTGCGTTTGTTGACGGTTTCTAAAGTACACGTGTTTGCTTGCTTACGAAAGAGAAAGGACTTAATGCGCATGTGCTCTTTGTAGTCTTGCGTTTCCGGCGGCTCTGGCTCTTTCCGGTTTACAGCGCCACTTATTGGTGTGACATATGTACTACATAGTTTTCACTCAGCGCTCCACGCTCATCTTGACGTGAATATTTTCTAATCCAACACGTGTGTGGACGAGACATTTTTTCACCCCGCATAAAAAAAAAACAGGAACGTCGTGCAGACAGGGCCTTACTTGTCACAGTAGCTCCAGGTAGGGACAGTTTGAACAAGAAAGAAAAGTGCATGCAGGCAAGAATGGCATAAAGATAAGTAATAATAATGAAATAAGTAATAATCGAATAAGTAATAATAATAAAACAGTGACAAGGAGAATTGAAAAAACGATTGCATGATAGGACCATACAGTGGAGTTATGCAGTCTGATAAAATAAGTAATAATAAGAAACAGTAACTAGGAGAGTATTGAAAAATAATATTGCATGTTTGAACTATACAGTGGAGTTGTACAGTCTGATGGCAGTGGGGATGAAGGATCTGCGGTAGCGCTCCTTCTTGCACTGGGGGTGCCTCAGTCAGCTGCTGAAGGAGCTGCTCAGCTCCTCTACAGTCCGGTGCAGAGGGTGAGAGGTGTCGTCCATGATGGACGTGAATTTGGCCAGCACCCTCCTCTCAGCCACCTCCTCTACAGAGTCCAGAGGACAGCCCAGGACAGAGTTGGCCCTCCTGACCAGCTTATAAAGTCTCTTCCTATCCCGTTCTGTGCTGCTCGGGGCCCAGCAGACGACAGCGTAGAGGAGAGCAGAGGCCACCACAGAGTCATAAAAAGTCTTGAGCAGAGGCCTGCACACTCCAAAGGACCTCAGTCTCCTCAGGAGGTGGAGGCGACTTTGGCCCTTCTTGTACAGGGCGTCGGTGTTGTGGGACCAGTCCAGTTTATTGTTGAGGTGAACACCCAGGTACTTGAAACTGTCCACAGTTTCTATGTCCTGCCCCTGGATGTTCACTGGTGAGTGAGGTAGTGGTCTCCTCCTGAAGTCGATCACCAGCTCCTTTGTTTTACTGGTGTTCAGGCTCAGGTGGTTGTGCCCACAGCAGTCCACAAAATCTCTGATGACCGAGCGGTACTCCAGCTCGTTCCCCTCAGACACACAGTCCACAATGGCCGAGTCGTCAGAGAACTTCTGGAGATGGCAGCTGTCTGTGTTATATGTGAAGTCCGAGGTGTAAATGGTGAAGGGTGAGAGGACAGTTCCTTGGGGGGCCCCAGTGCTGCAGACTACCACCTCTGACTCACAGCCGCGCAGCCGCATGTACTGTGGACGGTCAGTGAGGTAGTCGATGGTCCAGGCAGCGAGATGTCCATCAACTCCCACATCCTCCAGCTTCCCCTGCAGCAGTGCCGGCCTGATGGTGTTGAAGGCGCTGGAGAAGTCAAAGGTGGTGCTGGGTTGGGTCCGTGTGAAGTGGGAGGGGGATGTGGCTACTGGCCCGGGGAGGTGTGAAGAGGAGGAGGGGGGAGTCGGCAGAGGGGAAGAGGGGGGTGGGGGGCGAGTCAAACCTGTTGAAGTAACAGTTCATGTAACAGTAGATGTTATTTTGAGAACTTTATTTATAAAGAAAGAAAGAATGACTTTATTGATCTCACACAGGAGAAATTGTTCTCTGCATTTAACCCATCCTTATTATTACTGCGCCCAGGGACCCATCTCCATGATCTTATTGCTTGGGCTTGGTCAGGACCTAAGCTGACTTAGGCTACGTTCACACTGCAGCCTGAAACGACCCAAATCCGATTTTTTTGCCTCTATGCGACCTGTATCTGATCTTCTAATGACAGTGTGAACGACACAGATCCGATCCAGGCCACTTGGATATGTGGTCCTAAATCCGATACATATCCGATCTTTTGACATGCGACTGCAGTCTGAACGGCCAGGTCGCATTCATCCGACCTGAGTGTGTTTCCTCCAATGAGAGTGGTACAAGTAGGCGTTCACAAATGTGCACAAACGTTCTTCTCGTCATGCGAAAATAGTATATAAACTCGTATCAGTGAAGCGGCGAAGCACGTAGTAATCCCACCTTTCCTGCCTGTGACTCCGCACCCACATGTTCCTTTCTGCACACGTTGCTGCCACTGCCCCGCAAAACGCTGTGGCCAAAAACCTCGTCCTTCTCCGTCTCCTCCTTAAAACAAATAAGCTGTACATGTTTTGGCTCCGGTACGAAAGCAACTTTAGGCTACTTCCATAAACATTGAGCGCGTTCGCTGCATGTGACGTCATCGTGTCCTCCAAGGCGCATGCGGGACACTTTTGGGGAGTTTAGCGTTCACACTGGAGATCACATACAATTCGCATTTAACTGGAAATGTGAACGGCCTCGCAAAAAAATCGGATTTCACAAAAAAATCGGAATTGAGCATTAAGCCATGCAGTGTGAACGTAGCCTTAGACTTAGACAGACTTTATTGATCCACAAGGGAAATTGTTTTGGGTACGGTAGCTCTCTCATCAAATATAATATAGAATATAAAACAGAGGGTAAAAGAACAAAGAGAAAAATAGATGGAAAAGCAACCAAAGAGCAACAGACCTGTCAGATGAGACACAATTATATACATAAGTAATAATAATAGTAATAAATATATATGTACAATCAGATTTAAATAGACAAGTAGTAGTCAAATACAAAAAACAGTATCAAAAATGATGTTCATACCAGCTGTATACAGTTGTAGGGAGTATTATCTGTTACATAAGGGTGAGTTGTTGTACAGTTGTATGGAGTATGGTGTGAATGTAGTCCTGTATCTCTCACTGTTTGAGTGGAGCTGAAGGAGCCTTTTGGAGAATGAGCTCCTCTGTCCCTGTATGGCAGACCTGGGCATTTCAAGGCCCGGGGGCCAGAGCTGACTCTGACCGGCTCGCAAAAGGTTGCTTGGAATTAAGAAAATAAAACCTATTTTCAAAATTGTACATAATGCAATTGTACAGATGATCATCTGTCGTATGTGCTTTACATCTCCACCTCAAACATGCAACCTGACTTTGATGCACTTGTTAAAGGGACAGTGTGTAAGATTTTTACCCGTTAATTACTGTAATTGAAGATACCCATTCAAAAATACATTGTTTTCCAAGCCTTTTCACTTCCATCATGAAATCAAAGTATTCTTTTGGACTTAGATATAGTCACATAAAAGGGGGATCTTCCCCATGCAGAGGCAGCCATTTTGAATACGAGAGCCGCAGAAGGACATTTGGGCTCCGCCTTCGCCTTCGGCAAGGCTCGTGGTTTTGGGTAAACAACACAAGCATGCTGCTGGATCAGACGTCGTAATGGATCTAACACGTGTTTTGGACTAAATTGTTTTACTGGATTTTATTCGCTGGATCCTTACGGACAAATTGAGAGCAAGTTTATGGTAAAATACAGAGTTTGACCTGTGCAAAGCATTCTAAGGTAAGCTAACCTCGTTTTGTGGTTTTCCGTATAAAAGCCCCATGTGCTCAGGGAGTGATTGTTTTGCAGGGAAATGAATTGCATAGTCAAAAAGAGGAGACTGTAAAGTTTCATTTGATGTGTAGAGTGTCATGGTACATGATCGGGAATGTGTGTTTTCATGAGAAAAGAAAAAAAAAAACTGGACCGCGTTTTATTAATACAGTAGCGGCGCGCGGCTCGTGCGCGGGTCCCTCGAGGTCTGCCGTAGCTAAAACAGCAATAGCACCATCCACCTATGCGCCACAAATCCTACACACTGGGGCTTTAAAGCTCAACAGAGGCTAGATTTCTCTCACTGATCAAGAAAAAAACACTAAACATGCTAACTTTGACTTTTTTCTACACAGTTTGGCAGTTGGACAAAAATGTTGTGACATATCTTGTATTATATTATGTGGCATACAAAGACATTGTGGTGTCTTAATAGAAAGTTAAGAAAGTTAAACTCAGAAAGCATTGTGGGGTTAATGTGGCTGAAAAAGAGTTACAAATGTTTCACTTTTACCATTTGTTTTGAATTATTTTACTGAATGAATTCAGCTTTTGTAAAACCTCACTCTCTCATTACTTAATAATAACACAGAACTTACCAGCTTCTGTAAACAATGCCATTTACTGATTTCAGCGTAGAAATAAAATTAATAACCAGAGTAGACTTCAGACGTTTGGCCCGGCCCTTCACAATATTTTCTGCTTCTCATTTGGCCCCTGGGGAAAAATAATTGGCCACCCCTGCTCTATGGTGTGGTACAGTGGGTGAGCAGGAGTGTCCATGATGGAGAGCAGTTTGTCCAGTGTCCTCCGGTCCCTCACTGTGACAAATGTCTCCAGCTCACAGCCAATCACGTCACCAGCTTTGCAGATCAATTTGTCAATCTGTCCAATGTCTCTTTTACTGGTACTGCTCCCCCAGCAGACTACAGCAAAGTACAGGGCACTGGCAACCACAGACTGGTAGAAGATCTCCAGTAACTTACTGCACACATTGAAAGACCTGAGCTTCCTCAGGAAGTAGAGTCTGCTCATGCCCTTCTTGTACACAGCATTACAGTTGTCCCTCAAGTCCAGCCTGTTGTTCACATGAACGCCCAGGTACTTGAAGCAGTCCACGATCTCCACCTTGTGACCCTTGATGTTAATAGGCTCCACAGGTGACCTCATCCTCATGAAGTCAATCACCAGTTCCTTGGTCTTGTCTAAGTTCAGGAGCAGATGGTTTGCCTGGGACCACTCCACAAAATTTGCAATCAGCGTCCTGTTCTCCATCTCCTGTCCATCCCTGATACACCTAACCACCGCAGAGTCAGAGACCTTCTGCAAATGGCAGGACTCTGAGCTGTACTGGAAATCAGAGGTGTACAGAGTGAACAGGAACGGAGACAGGACTGTACCCAGGGGGGCTCCTACATTACTGACCACAGTATCAGACAGGGTGGTCCCCAGTCGCACGTACTGAAGCCTGCCTGACAGGTAGTCAGTAATCCAGGAGACAGTGGAGGGGCTGACACTCATCCTGAGAAGTTTCTCACCCATCAGAGAGGGCTGGATTGTGTTAAAAGCGCTGGAAAAATCAAAGAACAATATCCTCACAGAGCCCTTAACACTATCTAGATGTGAGTGAGCCCGCTGCAGAAGATAGATTATAGCGTCCTCCACACTCATGTGGGCTTGATATGCAAATTGGAGAGGGTCCAGGGATGGTGCCAGAACAAGTCTCTCAAACACTTTCATGACATCAGATGTCAGTGCAACTGGTCTGAAGTCATTGAGTCCAGATGGGACGGGCTTCTTGGGCACTGGCAAGCTAAGCTGGAGGATTTTTACCTATGGTGCATGTTTTGGGTTGATGGGGGAAACCGGAGTGCCCGGAGGAAACCCACCCAGACACGGGGAGAACATGCAAACTCCACACAGAAAGGCTCGGGTGACCCGGGGCTCGAACCCGGGCACCATGACGCCAAAATTAGTTCCCTGATCGGAAATCGAACCCGGGCCACAGTGGTGAGAGCGCCGAATCCTAACCACTAGACCATCTAGACTAGTTAAAGTGATAGTGCGTTGTTTTTTTTTTTATGTTAATCTGTATGGGTTTCCTTCTAAAAGTTCCGTGTGTTGACACCGGCTTACCTCTGACAGTCTCAGCTGATCCCGGTTCCGCTTGCTTTCTGGAGCTCAGGTAAGTAGGTCCAGTAACTTCTTTAGAACATTAAATAAAGCTTGTTTTTCTTCTTAAAACAAAACATTTGTCCGAAAGGTGATATAGTTGCGTCCCAAACAGTTGTCAAGGAAACATCCAGCAGCGAACTAAGCGATCACGTATTGTGTCTGACGACTCGTATCACTGCGGTCACGTTAGCGTATCAGCCTGTTCACTTGTAAACTTCTGCTTGCGGCGGACCGCATCTGCCGTACACTTCCGCTAAAGGTGAACAGGCTGATACAGCTGATACAGCTGATATGCGCGCTGTGATACAAGTCGTCAGACACAATACGCGATCGCTTAGTTCGCTGCTGGATGTTTCCTTGACAACTGTTTGGGACGCAACTATATCACCTTTCAGACAAATGTTTTGTTTTGAGAAGAAAAACAAGCTTTATTTAATGTTCTAAAGAAGTTACCGGAGCAAATTACCTGAGCTCCAGAAAGCGAGCGGAACCGGGATCAGCTGAGACTGTCAGAGGTAAGCCGGTGTCAACACACGGAACATTTAGAAGGAAACCCATACAGATTAACATAAAAAAACACACACTATCCCTTTAAGAGAAAGTCTTAGTGCCGAGGGCCCTTGAAAGCAGCCATTGAAACACATTAATAAACACAGCATCATTTTGTAAGGTAATTTGAAAATGATTGGGTTGTTCTTATATAGGTACCATTTAGAGGACTTTTTACCACTTGATTTTGTAAAGTAATTTATAATGTGGGTTTAAGTTGCCTGTTATAGGTGCCATTTTGAGGACATTTTAGAATTTAAAAGAATAATTAGAAAACTGTTAAAAAGCTTAAAAAGAGTGTCCAGTGTCCATGAAAGCAGCCATTTAAACATATTAGTAAATACAGCATTATTTCAATTTAATATTGATTGTTGTCAAGAAGATGTGCAAAAAATGTGCATCATGTATATGCGTATGGGTTTCAGGCATGAAGATTCCTTCCTGACATGACAGATTTGGCAACAGTCCTCCAGAATCTCAAAATGGATGAGAAACTTGTAATGTTATCTTCCAAAGGGTGGTATGCACTGCTGATTTCACATTTGTGGAATCTCAAACAATTTAGACAATACATATAATATTATAACACACTTTTGAAAAATGTCTGAAATATGGTGTGGTTTATTATTGTTAATGTGATAATCAATTAAATAATTATCTTTAAAAAGGCCTTTTGCAAAATCCCCCAAAATTATACTGAGGTCAAAGCTCTAGTGGACCAGAGGATCATTTCATAAATCTGTGAAGCAGGAGGTAGACACAGCCCAGTGTCCTTGAAATAGACCATTAAAACAGAAATAGATGTTTTTATTAAGCAATAGAGTTAATAAAAACAGGTAACTATTACAGCAATATTATCTTGAAGGTAGAGGAAAATTTGTTCACAATACCTGAGCTGTAAAATGAAAAAATAAAAAATAAAAAAAATAAAAAAAATCAATTGAAAATCACTTGTATGTGCTCATTTGAAAGATTAAATTTCTGTAAAATTTGCAGTATGCAATATTCTTATTTTGCTTATCTTCAAAACAATTTCAAGCTCTTATTATGGCTGACCTCTACTGCCCATTGTCTTTGAAAGCAGCTATTTGAGTAGATTAGTAAACACAAGAGGTTTCTGCAATAGCCCTTTAATTGTGCTGATAGATGTTGCTTTCCTGTTCATAAATAGATTAAATATAGATAAAAGATTCTCCTGGTCTTACACAGAGAGAGTACATTGTATTTGGTGGCCTGTAGTGTGAGGACAGCCAACAATCCCATTGAGAAATTAGCAGGTCTCCCGTGCTTTTGTACTTTAATGAATAATTCAGCTGTCAGGGTGAACTAAGGGCGCCGAGACCTTGACTGTGACTGACTCAGCACTCTGCACCCAAGGGTGACACGCGAAACCTATTTCCTTCTGCTCCTCCCATGTAAGGGCTGCTATACTATATGTACATTGTGCAGTATAGTGGAAAGAGTGCATAGTGTGTAATTGATGAAAATCTGAAATAAAAGTTTGTTTTAGAGTCTAATTATCAAAATATGATATATGATATATAATATTTTTTATAGTTGGCTCATCATGATTTGTCGATTAATCGTTGCAGCCCTAAGTCTTAGTTGACTAACTGAAAAGGCTGTAATTAGGTAATAAAAAGTCCTTTGCAAACAACAAAAATATTTCCTTTCCTTTCCATGAGGTATTGTAATATAGACAGTAAAACCTTCTAATCTTTAAATTTAGATTCTTGTTTTGGATTATCTTATAATAGCCAAGCCAAGCCGGCTCTGAAGCAGATCCAGGTGTGGCCAGAGGGGGCCTCGTCTGCACTACAGCACTGCCTCGGTACAACAGACTGGGCAGTGTTCAAACAGGCCGCCACATACAACAACCACACGGACATTGAGGAGTACGCAGACACTGTGACTTCCTACATCACCAAATGCATTGGTGATGTCACACACACCAGGACTATTATTACCAGGGCTAACCAGAAGCCATGGCTGACAGGGGAGGTTCACAGACTGTTGAGAGCCAGGAACGCTGCCTTCAGAGCCGGAGATGTCACACATCTGAAGGCAGCAAGAACCAACCTGTCCCGTGGCATCAGGAAAGCCAAACACAAATACACACAGAAAATAACCGGACACTTTAGAGACAGCAGGGACACACGGAGTCTGTGGCAGGGCATCCAGAACATCACGGACTACAAACCCTCGCCACAGACCTGTGACAACAACATCACCCTGTTCAATGACCTCAACAGCTTCTTTGCACGGTTTGAGGGAGGAAATGACACCCGGCCCCCAAAAACTCCACCACCTCCCCACGACCAGCCCCTGTGTGTGTCTGCAGCCAGCGTGAAGAGAACACTCTCCAGGATCAACACCTGCAAGGCTGCAGGCCCGGACAACATCCCTGGTCGTGTGTTGAAAGACTGTGCAGAGGAGCTCAAGGATGTCTTCACAGATATCTTTAATGCTTCTCTGAGCCAGGCTGTCGTTCTCTCCTGCTTCAAAACCACTACCATCGTTCCTGTGCCAAAGAAGCCCACTCCGGCCACTTTTAATGACTATCGCCCCGTTGCACTGACCCCCATCATCATGAAGTGCTTTGAACGGCTAGTCATGGCACACATTAAATCCATCCTCCCCCCCACCCTAGACCCATTCCAGTTTGCATACCGGGCCAACCGTTCTACCGAGGATGCAATCTGCTCTGCTCTTCACCCAGCCCTCACCCACCTGGACAATAAGGACTCATATGTGAGAATGCTGTTCATAGATTTCAGTTCAGCATTCAACACCATAATCCCACAGCAGGTCATCACTAAACTAGACCACTGGGGCTTCAGACCTCACTGTGTAATTGGCTGCTGGACTTCCTCAGTGAGAGGCCACAGGCAGTGCGGGTCGGCAGAAACACTGAGCACAGGAGCCCCCCAGGGCTGTGTGCTCAGTCCGATGCTCTTCACTCTGCTAACCCACGACTGCTCACCAGCGTTCAGCACCAATCACATAGTGAAGTTTGCGGACGATACGACTGTGGTGGGTCTCATCTCAAATAACGATGAGACAAACTGCAGGAGTGAGGTGAGCCTTCTGACCCAGTGGTGCAGCAATAACAATCTCCTTCTGAATGTTGAAAAGACCAAGGAGATTGTTATTGACTTCTGGAGAGGCCCCACCCAGCACCCCCCACTGTCCATCAATGGTGCTGCTGTAGAGAGGGTGAGCAGCACCAAATTCCTGGGGGTGCACATCAGTGAGGACCTCTCCTGGACAGTGAATACTACATCACTGGCAAAGAGGGCTCAGAAGCGCCTCTATTTCCTCTGCAAACTGAGGAGAGCTGGAGCCCCCCCACCCATCATGACCACCTTCTACCGAGACACCATTGAGAGCGTCCTGACCTGCTGCATCACTGTGTGATACGGGAGCTGCACTGAACAGAAAGCCCTGCAGCGCATAGTGAATGCAGCTGGGAGGATCGCTGGTGTCTCTCTCCCCTCCCTCCTAGACATTTTTAACACCCGGCTCACCTGCAGAGCGTCCAGCATTGTGGGTGACCCGAGCCACCCCGCACATAGCCTCTTCAGCCTCCTGCCCTCGGGGAGAAGGTACCGGAGTCTCCGGGCCCACTCCACCAGACTGTCAAACAGCTTCATCCACCAGGCTGTCAGGAGGCTGAACTCTCACCTGAACTCTCACCTTACCCGTCTCTCACCCCCCCATATTGGCATAACCTGTATTCTATAAAAAGACATATCACTCTCGACACTTTAAAAAACTGCTGCTAAGGACTACTGTTGCACTGTTGCACATTTACATTTACTACTGGAATTTTACTACTGTTGTACTGTTGTTTACTACTGTTATTGCACATTACTACTGGAATTTTTACTACTGTTGTTTACTACTGTTATTGCACATTACTACTGGAATTTTTACTACTGTTGTTTACTACTGTTATTGCACTAGAATTACTACTGTTGCACATTTATTTTATTTTAACTTCAATGCACATTTTATTGCACATTACCATTTCACTGCTGTATCTTCCATTGCACATTTTTGATGCACACTGCACACTTTGGACATCTGTATATAGGTATTTATTTATCATGTTGCACTGCTTTAAGATTTTAGATCTTAGACTTTAGTTTAACTTTAGATCTCTGTCTTGAATAGTTTTTGTTGTGTTTTGTCCTTATATTGTATTTTGTACACTGTCTTTTTTGCACTACCTAACATATTTTGTACACTGTCTTTTTTGCACTACCTGGCCAGAGAGAAACACTGTATGTTGAACACATATGGCAGAATTGACAATAAAGCTGACTTTGATCTTTGATCTTTTGATATTTTTATATTCTCAATAGTAACTGAATCTTTTTTTTTTTTTTTTTTTTTTTGATCTTGCAAATCCAACCATCTGAATACTTGGCAACATCTATATATCAAATATGCAAAGATATGAGTGTGTTAAAGATGTTTCTCAGTCAATTGTCCAAGGTTAGGTAAGGTATAATGTCCCCACTGGGAAATTCATCCTCAGCTTTGACTTTGACCCATCCTTCAATGCCGCTGGGGCCACCTGTCAGGAGCAGTGGGTAACCACGTTGCAGCACCCAGGGACCCATCTCCAGATCTTGGACTGTAGGTTCACGGTCAGGAGTACCTAGCTGGAGGGTTAGAGGTTTGTGTTCTTCAGTGTCCCTCTCTTTATCTTGTTGTCCTTCTATAATCTTTGACCCAGAATGAAGAACTGGAAGTGAGCGTGAGTGAGTGTGCATGTTCAAATGTACAGAGCAAATTCCAGGACACACTATCCCCCCCAGGCCCTAGAGACACAGGGCTCTGAGTGAACATCTGTTTTACTACAACCTTTATTCTGCTGCTCATACGTAAAGTAATGTCAAATGAGCAGAAAGGCTAAACACTGAAACAGAAAAAAAGAATAGACTTTTATTTGTCCAGTTGGGGAAATTGGTTTTCAGTAGTTTCAAATTTGCACATAAGCACAGCAATTGAAATGTAAATGTGCACAGTGTAACTTCTAAGGTGGAGGGTCTGCTTCTTGCTTGTCTCCATGGAGATGTTATTTATTTGCCTGGAATGTTCCACAGTTGGGTATTAAACATATCTCCCTTGCATTTGTTCAATTACAGGTGTTTCAGCTCAAAAATCCCTTTAAAAATGTGAATTATTACCATTAACCTCTCTCCATTGTGAAGTTTATTTCCATACTGTGGAATAATCAAGGCATAACAGTAATATCTCCATGGAGACAAGCAGGTCACAGACCTTCCCCCAGAAAAGTTACACAGTGCACCTTTATCAATGATTCATTTCATGGGAATCTGACAGCAGGATGTTCAGCTTCAGTTTATTAGATTATTATTCATTATTTTATATTGCACTACACCACCCAGCTAAGTTCCTACTTTGTGAATTTTGTTCAATAAAACATTCTGATTCTGATACTGTAAACATTCAAAACAAAGCTACACCTCCATTGAGACAAGCAGATGGTGAACTTCCCACTAGAAAATTTGCCTAGTGCACTTAAGAATATATTTTTTCCTATAAACGTGGATATTTTGCTGTTTGGACAGGACATTCTATTACCTAAATAATTGCAGCCTTTGTGATTTGATCATTGAGTGATTGGTATTAACACTAATTATCCACATTACAGTAATCCTTCAAATAACAATGTCGTGACACCAACAGTACTTGTATAAGTCCTTTAGATCTCTGCTGCATTCCTATGGGAGCTGTTGTGCTCTAGATTAGCTGTTCATTTGAATCCACACTTTCTCTGTGCGTTTAGCCTGTGTGCCAAAGAAAAGGTGCAATATGCTAATCACCATAATGTATGCAGCTCTCATTTGCAGCTCTATTGTTCTAATGTTGCCTCTCTAATTACATACGTCATGTCTTTCTGTAAATGCTAGCTACACGCACCTTAGCGCCAGAGTCAACAGAGCCACAAATCACATGTTTTCTGCAGATTTCCCTCCTCCTGACCTGTTGCACCAACCTGTGTGCATACCAATACAGAGCACAAGAATACCAACAGTACTGTTAATACAGATTAGATGTTATATTACAAGCATAGTTATTTTAGAAAGTAAAGCATCAAAGTATACATTTAATTATATTTACCTGTTAATTACTGAAATTGAAGATACCCATTCAAAAATACATTGTTTTCCAAGCCTTTTCACTTCCATCATGAAATCAAAGTATTCTTTTGGACTAGATATAGTCACATAAAAGGGGGATCTTCCCCATATAGAGGCAGCCATTTTGAATACGAGAGCCGCAGAAGGACATTTGGGCTCATCCTTCGCCTCGGCTCCTGCTAGCAGCTGCTCAGCCGCGCTGCACGTGGGAGCGGAGGAGCGAAGGAGAGAAGGGGAAGGGGAGGGGGGAAGGGGGGAGCCTCATGTAAACAAGCATGGTGCTGTATCACACATCGTAATGGATCTAACAGTATTTTGGACTAAATTGTTTTACTGGATTTTATTCGCTGGATCCTTATGGACAGATTGAGACCAAGTTTATGGTGAAATACAGAGTTTGACCTGTGCAGAGCCTTCAAAGGTAAGCTAAGCTAACCTCGTTTTGTGCTTTTCTGTATAAAAGCCCCATGTGCTCGGGGAGTGATTGTTTTGCAGGGAAATGAATTTCATAGTCAAAAAGAGGAGACTGTAAGGTTTCATTTGATGTGTAGATTGTCATGAATCATGATCGGGATTGTGTGTTTTCATGCGAAAAGAAAAAAAAAAGTGAACGGGGGACCGCGTTTTATGTATACAGCGGCGCGCGCGAGCTGTCGGCGCTACGGCGCGCCCGGGTGACCCTTGAGGTCTGCCATAGCCAAAAGAGGAAGTGGAATAGCTACTAACCACCTATGCGCCACGAATCCTACACACTGTACCTTTAAGGATTTTAACATAATATAATAAAATATTTGGGCTTTCAATGAGGTCCATAACAGCACTGCAACTACAATTAGAGCTAAACTCAAGTGCAAGAAAAGTATTGATGTAAATGATGACAAACCCAAATGAGGCCAAAAACATGAATGAAATTGTCTCTTGAACAATTATAGACCTACAATAAATATATGACGAATAGAGGACCCTACCTGCATTTGACCCATCTTTCAAAGCTGATGCATGGAGCAACCTCTCATCCACAGTGGCTGGCCTGGGACTCTTAAGAAGTGACTTTATTGATTTCACACAGGAGAAATTCTTCTCTGCATTTAACCCATCCTGTTATTAGGAGCAGTGGGCAGCACATTACTGCACCCGGGGACCATCTCCATGATTTTCTTGCTTCAGTTTGGTCAGGAACACAGCTGGAAGATTTTACCTATGGTGCATGTTTTGGGTTGATGGGGTAAACCGGAGTGCCTGGAGGAAACCCACCCAGACATGGGGAGAACATGCAAACTTCACACAGAAAGGCTCGGGTGACCCGGGGATCGAACCCAGACCATTGCTGTTACATCTTTTCAGTGGAAAAAATAGTACGTTCAGTATGTTTATGAATAGAATGTTGAGATGATACCTGAAACCTATAATAGCAGATAAGAGTAAATGGAAATTGTAAATATGTATTGTATTTGATGCAATCAAAGGGGAAAAAAAACAATCATCACAATTATGGGGGTGCCAAAATATATTGATATTGACATATTGTAATAATGAATTTTAAAATCTTAATCCATATCATGGGTTGCTGTATTAATATAGTGCATTTCAAAAGGAATTTGACACAGAGGAATAGTACTTTAACGAAGAAATTCAGTTGTAAAAATGTAGTTCTTCAGTTATATATTGTAAAATAGAATTGCATGTACAATATATCAATTTCTGCATGTATCACCATATTATTTCATAGTGAGTCATGTGTCATGCACTGTTTCAAACTGTGAGGAACCCTGTGATTTTTAGCCCTAATCACTATCACTGAAATACTTGTGTTCTGAATAATGCTAACACAATAAGGTTTGACATCCCTAACTCAGTGCACAGACTGTCGCAGGAGCAGATGGACAGGCCTGAGGGGCAGTAGAATGGGGCAGAGCAGTGCAGAGAACTGCTTGTGTTGATGGCTCAGATCAGGTGAGTGTCATTACAAAGGCACTTCCTACTCTTTTCAAGCAAACGCCTCAGGACAAATGTGACACAGAGTCACTACGGCATCTGTGTCAGGTAATGATGCCTTCACTGGAATCTGGATAATGGAAAACCTGACCATTTACTGTTGTTACAGTCACTGTCGCCATTTGTCTCCCCCAGCAACATGTGCCTGAGTGGCCAAGAAAGTACAGTAGAGGTGCTATTTTATGTAGAAATCTTATGTTATGTGTACTCAAACTTAATATCTGTTAACACTTAAACCTTGATATTTTGTGTTATGTAACTTGACAAAAAGCAGGTAAGTGTGGTCCAAGGATGCCACTCATTGGTGGGGCAGTTTAAGTAATGTTGGGAATTTCATATGACACAAAGTACAAGGACAGCCGAAGAATATGCATAGATATAAATATGTTATGAATAATAGCTTTTAGAATAGGACTTTGTTTTGAGCAAGCCATCCATTTTATTGCTAAAATTAAAGTTTACATATAACATGCCTAAATGAAATAAATCACAACACGTGTATATGTTAAAATATGTATAGTAGGCTAATCTCCAAGACAGAAGACCCTCTGCTCCTGACAGTATTGAAAGATGGGTCAAGTGCAGCAGACACATTTCCTTTTGGTGTATAGTGATGCATCTTCCTTGAGTCCATATTCCCCTGTAGTCCTCTAGTTTTCCTCTGCGGTGCGTTGAGGGCCTGGTCAGGTTTCAGTGCAGACCTGAAGTCACAGTTGGCTCGACGCCACAGACAAATGTGTTCAGGCTTTTAACTGCAGCAGACACCGGGCACATCAGTAAATTGGTCTGTCTAATGTTATATGTATGTACAGATTGTAGCACTGAAAGCCTCCTAACATGATGGAAGCTAATACCCCTCTGCAAAGTCAATGCCCAAAGTGGAACTGAACCATTCAATTCATGAACTGATTTTGTTATGAGATCCTTTGTCTGGGTTGCCAGCTAAAGTTATTCGGTGTAATTTTCTGTATTTAAGGCATCAAATGTAGTTTTATTCAATGCAGATAACTATCTATCTATAACAAAATTGAAGTTTGGCTGGTCAGAATTGGTAAATTGCAATTATTTAGGCAATAGAAAGACCTTTGTATAATACTACTGTGTATTGTGTGCCTAGTTTAAACCTTTACAAATATATTTTCCTCAAATGCATTTGATTCTTATAGGTAGCATTTAATATTTCTCAGTGGCCTCTGAGCATGTTTAAAATGTGGACTGTGGACTTGACTTTATATTTTGAAGACATTTTTGATGTGTCCTTTGGTAAAACACGGAGAAACAGGTAGTGGTGTCCCCCAGGAGAAAAGTTACACAGTGCACCTTTAATTGCTCTTTTATTGTGGCAAAAGGAGAAATTAAATTTGTCAACTAGACAAAGGTTTATTTGGTTGAATACGTTTTGCAGCTCATCCAAGCTGCTTGTTCAGTTCTGAAGCTTGGGTGAGCTGCGAAACGTATTCGACCAAATTTTTGTTCAGTTGACAAATTGAATTTCTCCTTTTGCCATGGATTCTACCTGGACGACTGAGGGATTGTACACACAAGGTCCTATATTGCAAAATTGTTAGAATGAAATTCTAGAAATGTTAGAATTCTGTTATCTCATCAAAAACATACCAGGAGCTGTGTTTTATTTCATTTACATATGTTTGTGTAACCCTACATTATTAGGCTGTCTATATCTCCAACACTCAAAATGCTCTGCTTCACCTTGTGATGTCATGAAGCGGTAGTTTTCAAGTTAACAGCTACCTTTTAACTTTAGATCAGTACAGATGGGCAATTCCAGGGCTGAAATTATCCAAATGTTTACAGTGAAAATGTATAGTGTGTGAATGAAAAAACACAAATTCAAGTATGTTTTTGATGAGGAAAAAACATTATAACATAGTTCAGAAAATATGAATATGAACCCTTTAAATAGTATAATGTAGGGTGTCTTTTCTCCCCAGGCTCAAACAGTAAACATGACGTTAGTGTTGCGGCGCTCATGCTAGCTCCATGTTAACACTGAGTTTGTCAATGACCATCCTGCTCCTTCAAAGCCTGATAGCTCTCTAAAGTGGCCTCTCTCGGTAGCTACCATTTTCCACTTGACTGGTCCCACACGCAAGGGAGCACCGGCCGCCCCGAGCAGCTGTGCCAGACTGGTCACCGAGGAGGGGGAGTGAGAGGGGGTAAGAGGGGAGGGAGGGCAAGAGATGAATGGGCTGCGTGGAAAGAGGAGGGTGCTAATGGCCAATGGGGAGGGGCATCTGTATGCAAGAGGTGTGTGAGCCTTCCACTAAAATATACCCTTTGGTTCGCCCTCCAAAACACTCCACGTAATAACCATTACTGAGCAGGCCTGTCATTTATTTTATCTACTTTAAAGAGGTAACATGGCACATAATCATTCATGGATACTGCACACTGCAAAAATACAAATATACACTATTTTTGTTTAATATCACCTAATTAAAATGCTCCTGAAATGAGGTCAACTTTATTATCCCATTAAGCGATCATTTTGGCTGACTTACAAAAAAACAATTCTGGAATATTCTGTTTTTTTAATGTCAAGTAAAAAGATAAGTTACACTGTTGAAATTACATTAGGCCTACACAATCCACACATCCACTGTAAGGGATGGGGTGTTCTACATGTATCTTTATAGTGGAATGTTCAGGAGATTCCATGGTTACACATAGCAAAAAAAAACAAAAACAAAATGGATTTAAACAGGACATTATTAGGAATCTGTAATGAATACAAGTGTTCATGATGCAGTTTAGGAGGTGAAAAAGGTGAAAGTTACAAACTGAAAAACTGGTGGCTAATGCAAGCTAGGTTGTGACTCATTGTATTTGAGAGGGACTTGTTTAACAGCACAAATCTGCTCATCTGTTATAGTTCGAACTAAGTCACTTGCTGCTGGTCAGACTGTGTTAAATTAAAGCTCAGATTAAAGTCTATCAAAGCCTCAGACAGAGCAATACCTACAGTTAGCAAAGTATCAATAACAATAAAGTAGGGCTATACAATTAATGGAATTTTAAGTGATTCATTTCTAATAATCACTTAGCTTTATGAATGCTCTTATGAATTCAGAGTTCAGACTTTAAAGGAAGATTTTTTATTTTTTTTACTTTGTTCATATTAAATGGCAATGGGAAAAGTCTGTAGCCTAATGTTTATGTTCAGGAAATCAATATTGAAATTCATGAAACAAAATTTAAAAAGAAAAATTTGACCGATACATATGACGAATAGTAAATGCATTTTTATCCGTATAACATAGCTCAAAATTGAAGTCCTTGTCTGCTCTGTGGTGAAAGTGCTCTTAAAAGTGACACCTCCTATGCAGTGTCTGAAGAGCAGAGTGGCAGACTGCGATTGCGAGTGGAGTTTGATGAGTGATAATTCGTCTGGTGTCTGTTTGCTGAGGCCATATGGGCTTTGTGTCAACACTCCGGGTCTGCTCCAGGCTCATGGGACAGGGCCCACACTTGGCATTTTCATAAATCATTGTTGACATCACATCAAGGTTATATGCAAGGCATTGTGGGGGCGGAAAACTGGCTTTACATTGGGGATGCAGAGGAGCTGGGGTGAATTTGGATTTGTTTGCATCATGGTTTTTGGATAACACTGTGATACTCAGATGTATTGCTAATATAGTGCACATAACAGGTTTTCATGTTTTGTAGTATCTGTGGTAAATATTTATTATAGTTTTACATCAGTTAAGTGATAGTTTGTGTGGGGGGGGGGATTTAACAAACATGATTGTGCAATTTAGACAAGATTTGGCCCTTGTTAACATTATGGTTGCAACAGTTATAGAATTACCTTGATGTACTGTATATCTGCTATATCTGCAATGATGGGAAGAATACATTAAAAATGTATTTAGTTACAGAATACTGGATACTTGTATTAAAATGTATTTTTGTAATGTATTCTGATGCATGGTCAAATCAGAGTACTGTATTATGAATACTTGGAATACTTTTGCACAGAGTTGAATTATAGCAAAAAATAAATAAATAAATAAATAAATAAATAACTTGCAGTTCAAAGCCAAAATTGCATAAAGTACTGCTGTGTATTCCTGTTCATTCAGAAAAGAAACTTTATTGTGAATACCACCAAATGAAAGAGTCACTGTACTGTACCGGAAGTTTCAGAAAATTTGTATTCTGAATATGTGTTTTCGGTACATGTATTTAGTTACTTTCTAACGCTGTATATCTATCATATTTGCTGCCTGTGTCCACCTGGCAAGTAAAATTGTAAACTTCACCTAAATTAAAATAGAAACAACTAGACAGGATTGCTAATAAAATCTTAAATATAATTCTGTTAACTATGTGTTTGTGAAATGAGTAGTCTAACCTGTCACTTTAAGCTTCTTTGTTGGGCTCTTCCTACCCCACCCTCAGTGAGGAGGTAATAATTAGCTCACTACACCAGGGTAACAAGTGTGCACCCCCTTCCTGCTGCGGCTCGCTGTAATTGGTCCCCTCATGTGGCACTGGCGGCCCCAGAACAAAGGTTCCCAGAGGGAGAATCTGTGCTGACCCATGCTGAACCCTGCACAACAATGACAGGCAGGAAACATTTACATATGCTGACAGACTCGTCTTCCTCATGGTGCAGTGCTTGCTACTTCATTAAAGCTACATCAATACCTGCTGATAGAAAATGAGGAGTGGGCCCGTGCGCCTCTCTGTCTGACTCACACACAGCCAATGACATCGTCCCGTCACATCCAATTTCTAATAAATGGACAGCATTTATTAAATGGGCCGAGTGTGATGGAGGGAGGCGGTGAGAGGCTGTCGAGCTGTCTGTGAAATGTCTGCATGCATCAGCAATTGGTTTACCCACAAGCTGTTCACCTGCAAATCAGCTGCCAAAATGTGTCAAACCTGCCCCCACTGGAAGCATAAAGCACAAGAAAGATTTGAACAAAAATATTATTACTATTATTATTATTATTATTATTATTTTAAATCATTGGTAGAAATTACACATATTTACTGTACCATTTAAATGTTGCACTCCACACCCCTACAGACCTACTGAAGGAGGATAGGTTTAAAGTCAGACAGGTGACATATCTGTGGATTCAGCAGTGAGCTCTGCATGGCGGTGCTATGAATGAGCTCGTCCCATTGGGGAGAGGGAGAGATGGCTGCTCATTTCGCTGAGAGGGGCTGAGTGGTGAGGGAGGGCAGGGGTGTGGGGGGTGAGGAGGGGAGTGCACAGCAAAAAAAGTACAAAGTTACATGAATTATAATTTCCTGAATTTACAATACTACTCTTGGTCAGATTGTAAAATTAAAAAAAATTTGATGGTCCAAGTTTTTTTTTTTACGTGTTTCTTGATTCATTGTTTTATTTTCACCAAAGCACATTCCCAGTTTGTGAATTTTGTTTCATAAAGCTTTTTTTCTGAATTAGTTTGCCTTGTTTAGATTAACTTCTTATTTCGAAATTATAACATATTTTGCAGTGAGCTCTGAAAATTCCACATCGGCAGATTTTTTTTTTTTTTTTTGAAAAAGTGAAAAAATGTAATGAAGAACGTCAAATATTTTTTGTTGTGTAAGCAATGAAATAAACATTCAAATTATATTCTGAATTCACATTATTTGAACCCATACCATAGGGAGAGTAGGCGATAGGCCTATTGACACAGTTCATCAGAAATGTGCTAAAATGTACCTGTAATTGTCCTGGTCGCTGTATGATACATATATATATGTGTGTGTGTGTGTGTGTGTGTGTATATATATATATATATATATATATATATATATGTATATATATATATATATGTATGTATGTATGTATGTATATATATATATATATATATATATATATATATATATATATATATATATATATATATATATATATATATATATATATATATATATATATATATATAGGTCAGGATTACCTTAGCTGGAGGATTGAACCAATCATGCATGTTTTGGGCTGATTTTATATATAAAATCAAAACATGCATGATTGGTTCAATCCTCCAGCTAAGGTAATCCTGACTAAGTCGAGCTCTCAAAAACTCCTGATACTCCTGATAATCCAGGCACTGGCACTGGCACCCAATGGCACTAAAGGATGGGAATTGTTTATTCATGATTAACTATTTTTTATCACTGAAAATATATACACATATTATTTTATCTTAGAATCATTTTAAATCATTTTAAAACTACCTCTTTGCATCCAGGCATTGGTTGTCTTGGACATGCTTGCCTCAATCTCATCATTTATCTCCCAGTCACTGGGGTCCCATGGTAGTTCCTGGTTCCATGGTGAACATAGACAGCTCTTGGCAGTGGTAACTTGAAGCTGACTTTTGCAAACTTCTCCTCCAGAAGATCAACTCCATTGTCACTGCAGAATGTGTTTTTGCATGATTGAGCTGTAATGTCCAAGCTCTCGATGATCACATGTCCCTGTTATTCTTGGTGAGATTCCGGGTGGTCTTGAAGATGTTGGCCTCAATGCCGTTGTTTAGCTCCACATCACAGCTATCACATGAGTGCTCCTCTTCTTGATGTTGAATGTAGACAGCCATTGGCAGTGGTAACCTGAAGCAGAATTTTGCACATTTCTCCTCTCTATGTTGAGACTCCTCCAGTAGGTTTTCTTAATACACTCATACTCCCTGGATGAGTGGAGGGAGTCACAGTGGGTGAGTGAAATTAGGGAGTGGAGATTGTATTGTATTGGGATTGTATTTATTGAGTGGTTCCTGGGGGCCACTGGGGTTGTTGTTGTTGTTGATTATGGGTCATGCACAGTTTGCATAGTCACTTTGGTCCTCCTCCAAGAACCCCGCTGTTATAAATGGGTGATATAAGGCATCACCTGTAGTTATCCTCTCCCTATAATCTAGATGAAGTAGAATTTCACTGGCTCATAAAGGTCAGCCTGTCTCTGAATTCTGGATTCTGGATTATTTGTGGGATTGGATGTCTTAATTTAAACTGAAACCTTGTAGAGTACATAGACTGTTGAGTGGCTCCAATTCTTTCTTTTTGGATCTCTTCTGGGGTCTTTAATCTCCACTGACTGTCCTCTTCCTGGGTATAGAATTCCTTTATGAATTTACCCTGGGTTTCAGTAATGATCTTCTGGTTTCTGTAAGGTAGTCCAGAGAAGGGGTGGTAACCCAAGTACAGATGGACTAGAATACAGCCCAGAGACCACATGTCTATGGCTTCAAAGGTAGACCTAGGCTAAACTCTGGACCCTGGAAGGCATTTGGCTGTTTCAGCTCTGACTTTGGGTAGGGAGTCAATCAGTTTCACTTTCAAAGGATGACATTTCTGATCAACAACCATCATGTTGTCAATTTTGAGGTCCATGTGCACCAGAACCTGCTGAGCAATTGGTCTTATGTGACTCAGAGATAAGGTACACCGTTTTTCACATTTCTTGAAAACTGATATCCAACCTTTCAAAGACCAGGTATTTCTGGTCTTGCCAAACAAAAGAATCAAAAGAATTTGACAATGTTGTTTTTATCAGGCTCCAGCTGTCCGTCCGATATGGTGGAGCATGCACAGCTCTTCTCTGAAAGCCTCCTCGTCACCCTCAGTGTCCTTGTTGCCCTTCATAATTTTGACTGCCACAGCCTCTGGTGTGTGAGGCTTGAAGCAGTGCAGGACTTTTCCACGAACCCCTTCACCGAGGAGCTGCTGGGTTCTATACTCCTGGATAATAAATGGCAGTGGTTCTGACATATTTATGTACATTTCACGAGCTAGTGCTAGGTGACGTTCTATTGGTAGTAATTGGTAGAAGTGCAGTGAAGATCTAGCAAAGGAGTATTTTCCATGCAGAGTTTTCAATTGATAAAAATAAATACTTAAGTCCCTATAGATCAGGAGCATAATTAAAAATTTTCTGAGGTCCAGTTCAAGAAAATTTTAGGGTTGTCCAAATATCCAGTGACTGAAAAAGTAGTGCATCCAAAATTTCCCACAATGCACCTTGAAACGTTGTGGGCATTGGTGGTCATTAGAGTGGTCACTCTAGACCAAAATGCATTGCGAGAGTCAGGAAAACAATGGCATTGAGCAATAGGTGTTTAACTGGACACAACATTTGTGAATGAAGCAGATAGAAGTGTTGGTTTATGCCACTGTAGAATAGAAACTCATAAAGGGTTATGCTGTAAAGGTGATAGCATTAGCCATTTACCTTGAGCTGTTAAAAGAGCACATTTCCACATCTCGGACAAAAAACTAATAATCCAGCCATTTAACCAAGATCCAGCGTGACAAAATCTTGTATTGATAAAAGGAGAAGTTCAATTTGTCAACTGGACAAAGTTTATTTGGTTGAAAACTGACGAACTGACGAAGTAGCGCGGATGAGCTGCGAAACGTTTTCGACCAAATAAACTTTGTCCAGTTGACAAATTGAATTTCTCCTTTTATCATGGATTCTACCTGGACGACTGAGGGATTTTTCACGCAAAAATCTTGTATTGTTATTATTAGTTCATAAATACTCGTGTACCAATCTGATTTGATCATTATTTATGAGAGAAATCAAGTTTTTAGCTGACTTTTTTTCACCCAGACGCCAGAGTCACATGATCCGACAGTAGTGAACTGCGTGTCTGAATTTCTCTGTGAGTGAGTGCAGTATATAGTGCGCTAAAGAGTGCAGGCTTATGTAGTAAATGAGGGGTCAGGGACTACGATGGACATTCAGACATAGCCAGAGTCTGGAACATCACAGCGTTTTTACATTTTTTCTACAATACCCAAACTAATGATGTTTGATATAAAAAGGCTTGTTTTAAAATATATTGAAATATATCATTTCTTAAAAGATGATTTGAGGGATCATGCAGACTTTTGCTGCTTTGAATGTGCACAGACTCACAAGAGCAGACACTGGTTTGGAGCTGGACACTGTGGATGGACTTATTTTAGTCCATTCTTTCATGGCCCTGTTCTGTACCACCTCTGTCTCTATCTTCTGTCTCACTACAACCAAAAACTGACACGAGGCTTTCTCTGCTCTCTTAAAAGCAAAATTGAGAGGGTGAAAGAGCCTTTTTCGAATAAAATGTGGGCTTAGTTACTGAGCCAACCTGGCCTGTACGCATCTGGTGAAAAGTATTCGATTTGTCTGTAACTGCAGCCTAAGGGCCTCAGTTATCAATCCAGGTGCTAAACTGCAAGTATAAACTGAAAAATTGGGAAGTGCGTGTATTATTTCTGCTTCAAAACGGATATGTAAATGAGAGCATTCAGCGAGTGCAAAGGTTTGTGTGCCTCTTGTCCTATGAGCTCTCTGAAAGGTTGACATGTTGCTGCAAAGTATTGCTTGGATTAAGGAGCATTTCATGGGAATTGCTAATCTCTACTGAAGTAAAGGTACCTGTTAACTTGAAAACTATGCCTTTTGAGCGTTAGGGATGTAAACAATCTATTAATGTAGGATTACTCATGTGTGAATTAAACGAAACACATCTTCAGGTATGTTTTTGTGAAGGTAACATGACTTAAAGCTCACAAGAGTCATGTTTGAGTAATATAGGACCTTTAAGTAGTTTCTATAAGACTGAATCATTCTTATTAAACCATATGTTCACTGTGAATTAAAGGCGCTGTAGCTGATTTTTAGTGCCTTATGTAAAAATGTGAAAAAGAGAAATGTTATTCCTCACTTAACTTATGCATTCTGAACATCCTAATCATTCACTGCAAGTTTAAAAGTGCTTTTCACAACTCTCACTGGTCCATCTGAAGAACAATGTGGGATGATCTTATTGCTGTGACACTCGCATAAGGACCAGAGCTCTGCTTTGCTGTTGCGCGCACTTCCTGATTATAAAAAACTTTATAATTAGATAGAGATGGCATGCAGCAAACATATTTTGACCTCAAGAGCTGCTTATAGGCTACAATATATCTGTACTGTGGCAAGACATAATTTGCTCAAACACATGGGGGGAAAAAAGTTGGTTCATGCTTTATAATGACTAATTAAGGTTTAGTTATTACAAAGTGTTGCTCATTTTGGATACATCTCTTACCTTTAATCACAGATATCTTTATTTTGCAGGCAGTGGGGTGCGTAGGGTTGGGGCTGTGTGGGGGGAGTGGATAGGGGAGGGAGTTTGGGGGTCCTGAGCAGATGGCCCCCTCCCTCCTCCTCTGCCTCGATGTAGCGCAGTCTTCACAGACACCACAGGATCTCACAAGAGCCGCACTCACATCCAGGTGACCAGCTGGAGCAGCGAGAGGGCCATCTGACACTCCAGAGAACAGGACCCTGCATGTCTTTGTAGCATTGTTTTGTCAATATGCTCACACAAAAGGCCAGAGCCAATCAGCAACACAGCTAATACAGAACTAATGAAGCTTAGAGTGAAAGATCTCTGATTGTACTGAAATATTCAAGGTCAGATTAGCCATTATCACTGCAAGAAAGCAAAAATAGGGAAAATTGTGGTTTGAGGATATACAAAATAAAAATTTTGCAAAATTACAAAATTTACTTTTGTTCTTGTCTGTAATAACACAATAGCCACAGAAAGTTAATATCTTAATTCCTCTCAATTTATTCAATACACTTTTGAACTTCATTTTGTATTATAAGAAGAAGAAGTGAACTTTATTGATCTCACACTGGAGAAATTCTTCTCTGCATTTTAACCCATCCTATATATATTGTATATATATTAGGAGCAGTGGGCAGCACACACATTAGGGCGCCCGGGGACCATCTCCATGATCTTCTTGCTTCGGTTTGGTCAGGACCTAAGCTGGAGGATTTTACCTATGGTGCATGTTTTGGGTTGCATATTAGCTGTCATAAAAGTGAATTTCTCCACCATTCTATTACAGATCCACTATTTTTTATGAAGCTTGTTGGCCCATCTCCATGGAGATGTTTTTGCTCTGCCTAGAATGCACCACAGTATGACATTAGTCTTGTCTATCTTCTCACATTTATTTAGCTACAGGTGGGTTATCGCTTAAAATAAAAATAATGCTCTGATGTGGGCACGGTTGCCTCTCCACAGATCTGGCATGTCTTTAGGGGCGTTCACACTTTGGTCCTAAATTTAGTCCTGGAGTGGACTTGTCTTAGTCCTGCTCTAGTCATTGTTTAGTCCTGATTGCAGTTTTGATTTGGTGAATGTGCAAGTGTGAACCCACCCTTTTGTCTGTATGGCAATGGAGATCATTGTAATGCCATACTGTGGAACATTCTGAACAAAGCAATAACATTTTCATGGCAACAAGCAGGCTCCTCAAGTTACACTCTATAATTTTTCTATCATCTTATGTTGAATTTTAAACTAGTCAGAAATGTTATGCAACAAGTTAAGATATTTTAAGTCCTATTTGTAAATAAATGTGGTCAGTTGTAGTGCATATCTTGCTTAGGGACCATATATATTTTACAAACCTCCAAACAGCTCAATACCACCAAGGCACAGCTTTAGTTGTTTATGAATATATCCTCCTGTCAATCAAAACTGCAACAACAGACTGCACTGATGCCTGAGCCTGCTACACACTGTAATGTAGACTCAACAAATCCAAGTGAGAAAGTGCCATCTGTGTGGCTCTGATCAGCCTGGAGGCCAGTCAGGGCTAATTGTGGCTCCATTTGTTTGCGAAATCTTATTGTTTTACTCGGAGTCGAGGTCAGGGCAGCTCCCAAGTGACCAGCGGCTAGAGACACAGTCTGTGACCCCCATGGAGCAGATTACAGCCCCCCTCCACTCACTGAGAAAAGACTAGCTACAGCTCAGGACCAAAGCATGTATGTTTAACTGATTTCATTTTGTAAGATTTGGTTTGTTTTGTCTATTATTTGGTAATTGTTATGTTAAGTTTTATTATATCTAACAAAAAATAACAGAAATAGTTACAAAAGTAATAAACAAAAATGCTTGTCTCCCTCGAGTTGTTATTGTTTTTGCAGAATGCCTCACAGTATGATATTAAACATCTATCTCCATGGGGACAAGCACATGACACAACTTTTTCTGGTATTTTTGAGCAATAAAAACACATTAATTAGGCCTAATTGAATAAATAATGAATAATTAATTATAATAATAATAAGATAATACAGATAATTCAAGATTCAATGTAGATGTTTTTTCTTATTTCAGTTTCTTGAATCCGATCCACATAATTTATTTATCCACATAAGAAAATACTAACTTACTATTTTACACATCATAAAGTCAAACACGGTAGTAAATAATGAATAGAACAAGTTGTAAAATGTAACAAAAATATTGACAAACATTAAAAAAACGTGTAAAAATCTGAAACCGTTCTACTCAAATTAAGTGCCATATTCTAGATTGTAGTTAAATGAACTCATAGGGAAGTTCATTTTTGTGACCACACAGCCAGACCAGGACTGTCTTCAGGGGGGTCAGAGAGGGAGGGGGGTGTGAGGGCTGATCTGCTGCTGTTCCCATGATGTCTCCTCTGTATTTATTATGTAGACTGTGATGGTGCATTCGTGATGTGGATAACGGGGGCTTCACACAGACGTGATATTTGTTCACTGTCTGGATCCTGATTTTCCTCCCATGCATATATCATGCTTTAATGTAATGCTTAGTGTTTATTATAGTTTTGTTCATCATTACACTACAACTTATTTAGACTTTAATGAATATACTGATTTGAGTAATCTTGGCAAGATTAATACATTTTATTTTGCTGTCAACATTTTTTATTTTTTTTTCAAGCGAAACTATAGACCAGTGGAGTAAAGCAAAGCATTTAGATTTTAATTTCATTACTTTTTTGACATTGTTTTCAGAAAGCCAAATATTTTATGAGGTCATACTAGTACTGTGTGAAAGCTATTGTCAAGATATAAATATTAACCATTTAAAATGAAATTGAGCAGACCAACAAAGTAGTACACAATAATGATGTATTTTTTAGAAAACACTGAGTTAAATACACAAATATATTCAATATTCATTCATAGTGCTTATTCTACAAATGCATTGCGTTGGAGGCTAGAGCTCAAGCGTCTGACAGTCATTGGAATTTAATGCAATTCTACCATCTAGTGGACAGAATTTAGACACCCCATTTTATTGTGTGTGTTTCCATTTTGGTTGAGTTTATTACACTGAAAACCTTGTTTGCATCTCCACAAACCTGCTTGTTTCAATGGAATTGTTGATCTTTACCATCTCCTTTCCAAGTATCTCATTGTTTTTGTCTATTGTCTATTGTATTCTATGTTTACAGAATATTTATTTATCTATCTATCTATTATACCACCTCCAGAAAGCTACATGTTGTATCTTGGATGGGAGACCAGTGGGAATTCCAGGTGCCACAGTGGGGTGCCAGTCACAAAAACTGCCATTGTGTCCTTAGGCAAGACACTTCACCCACATTGCCTAGTATGAAAGTGGAGTGTGCGTGAGTGTTGGAGGTGGTCGGAGGGGCCGATGGCGCAGATTGGCAGCCTCGCTTCTGTCAGTCTGCCCCAGGGCAGCTGTGGCTGCAAAAGTAGCTTACCACCACCAAGTGTGGAGTGAATGAACAATGAACTGTAAAGCGCTTTGGGTGTCATGAAAGGCGCTATATAAATGCTATTAATAATAATAATAATAATAATAATAATAATAATTATTATTATTATTATTATTATTATTATTATTATTATTATTATTATTATTAATAATAATAATAATAATAATAATAATTGTTATTATTATTATTATTATTGTTGTTGTTGTTGTTGTTGTTGTTGTTGTTGTACCTTTGAATAAGTTATTTGTAACCAAACATCTAATTTGCTATGAACTCTTCCAGGTGTCATAAAGGACATTGTGAATTGCAGAAGTCTCCGGGCTGGAACAGCCTATAGACATTGACCAGGGGGAACATGGTGATGGAGCCCAGCAGAGAGCCCATCTGAGCGGCTGCCCCACACCACACGAGGGCACTGTGGCTGCGGTCCCTTAGGATCACACCCACCATCACTTTGACATAAGACAGAGTCCCGGTGAAGCAGAGCCACGACAGCACCTGTAGCAAACACAGGTTAGAGAAGAGCAGACACTTTGACTCAACCACACCTGTGTGTTTAGATACAATATTGGACTCAGTCTGAATGTTGGATCTGGGTTTTATGCCTGTAGAATGGAGGGTCACCACTAATACTCACTATGAGGATCTCTCCCAACATGGTGCCCTGAAACAAGGGGCATGGACTCATCGCAGCCATGGCCATGTTGTAGCTCCCAAATCCAGTACCCATTAAAGTCAGCGCTCCCAGGAAGACCAGAGACCTGTGAAGACAGCATTACCACTACTATAAAATGTGTAAACTAGACCAGTGGTATGTGATATGCAGCCGGCATTACCGGTTTTGCACAAATAAGGCCACGGTGCAGGCTAGAGGGTTGGCCACGGAGGAGAGAGCGGCAGAGAGGTGGTAGGCCAGGTTACCGTAGGGTATACATGAGTACGTCTGTACTGAGGGCAGAACCCCGTTGGTGGCAGCATTCACCCAGACTACCACACAGTAGATGAAACAGAGCTGGGCTATGGAGTGTTTAGGGTGGACCTTAGAGGGACCCTCCTCCCTGTCACCATGGTTACCCTCACCCTCTGTGTCAGCCCCAGGGTTATCCAGACCTGAGCAGACAGGGGAAACTGCAGTGTTTGGGACCAGGTTTTCTGTCGACATCTCAAATGTCCGAGGGAGTTTATTCAGTGTAATAAATGCAGCGAGGCTGACGCACATCATGAGAGCCAAGAAAAAGAAGAACAACTCAGTGGAGAAGTTTGGGGGGAGGTATTCTGTGTGAAAGGATAACAGCTCCTCAGAGCTGGAGTTGTTTCCTGTAGTGTGAGTGGAGTTTACACACTTGGCCATCCCCACACCCTGAGCCAGTGCAATTACACCGGGGATAAACCCACTGAGGCCCTCGCCGATGAAGAATGTGGTGATGTAATTGGCCGGCAGCTGCATCATGAAAGGCAGAAATGTGACAGAGGACGTGCAGTCGACCAGAGCCAAGAAGAAGGTGATGATGAAGAAAGCTGTGCTGTGTGGAGCCCCCCCAATGACTGTGGTCCTGTCCCAGAACAGGGCGAGCAACAGACAGGACATGATGCCTATACAGAGGATGGAGTAGATGACCAGGTGTTCTTTGATTCTGCCCGGGCACAGTCGGTGCATCAGAGTGACCAGCAGAGGGCCCACGTTGGCAAGCTGAATGATGACGGTGAGGAAAGAGGGCAGGTCCCACCCCTCGGGCAGAGTGTTCACGATGAGAGGCAGCTCCACCCACAGGCCATTGACCGCCACCCACGAGCCCAACCCGAAGGCACAGGCGAGAAGGTGCACCAACACAGCCATACTGACCAGTCTAGGGCTAGAGCAGGGACACTGTGAATGCAGACACAGGACTCATATCTGCAGAGGAGAATGGATATGGTGTTATTAAAAGTACTCAAATAACTATAGTTATTTGAGCACTATATTTGAGTAGTAACTATTTTATTTATTTATTTTATTTATTTATATATTTATTTGACAGGGACAATGCAATCGGACATAGTTACAGAACAGAGCTTGCATCTGATGTGATGCATACAGAGTTTAGCAAATGCTAATTTTCAACCCCCGTCCCTGGTTGAGCTTTTCTACACTAACATAAAATCTAAAGTACATATATTAAAAAAAAATCATCTATATAGCTCCTATATATTAACCTGGGAAATCCCAGGCTGCTTTTGTTCATTCCAATCTGAAAGACAGCCTGGCGACTATGGCAAGCGAGCTCTCCCGATTCTGGGAGCCAATCAGAGAGCGGGGAGGGGTGGAAAGACGGTGACGCGTACTACGTGACAAACGGAAGCTTTTAGTTTGAACTGACAACTGACATGGCTATGGGCTACGTATATGCCAAATGATAGACATTCGTAACGCCCAATAAACAGCCGTTGGCGATCATAAACCACACCTCTGGTACGAGATATTTTGAAGGTGGCTTCCAGACCATATCACACTTGTGATATGGTCAGGTGTAAACCAGGCAACTTATATATATAGCTAACTATAGTACTCAAATAATGGTGTCACTAACAAGATATAGAATACCCCAAATTAAGTCATATGCCATATAAGTAAGTAGTACATCCTACCTGGTGTTGTCTTTTGTTTCATTCACAGATGTTTGAGTAATCCTGTGCTATTAGTCTGTCTGCATCTCCAAAGCTCAAATTGCTCTGTTCCACCTTACAATTTTATTTTTTATTTTTTCATTACATACAATAAAACATATTAAAACAAGACATGCTTCTCAGAGCAACACCACACCCTGGTGACCTGCCGCCATCAATGTCATCAAGTGATTGTTTTAAAGTTAATAGCTATTCTTAGCTCGATCAAACTGCTTTACTCTACAATGCATATGAATAACCATAAGTTGTTGTCTTGAAAAAAAAAAAGTACCATTTGTTCAGATGAGATTGCCAAGTCTACAATATCTTCACTGCAATGAAGAAGTTACAATGAGTGAAAATATTTAAAAAATGAAAATATTAGCCTAAAAACTTCAAAGCTTGGAAAATCCAGGGCCAAAATCATCCACGTGTATGGAGTTTAAAAGACATAGGAAGTGGAACAGTGTATTTACCACTTCATGACATCACAAGGTAGAACAAAGCCTTTTCAGTTTGAGAGAAGCACACAGCCTACATGTGCAGGATTTGTGTGTCATATGTGTGAATAAAACAAAACACAACTTCAGGTATTATTTTAATGAGGATACAACATTATGGCATACTAGATAAAAACACATACTAGACGCATACTAGATAAAAACACAGCACTATAGGCCCTTTGATACTTACACCTTATTTGATTTAACCCTACTTGCACCTTGTACCTTTGCACCTTTTTTTATTTGCACCTTTTTTTATAACATTTTATTACATATTTTATTATATTGTTTATTATATTGTTTACTTCTTCCCCTGCACTTTTGCAACACTTTTCTTACCATGTACTATTATTGCATGTTATTAGTACTTCTTGACTATCTTAGCGAGTCAACGGTTCTTCTGATCCTAAGCATTTCATTGCATTGTTGACCCTGTGTTGATTCTGCATATGACAAATAAACAATCTTGAATCTTGAATCTTGAATAACAATGTATGTTCATATTTGACATGTAAAGATATTGGCCTTGTTAAATAAGTAATGAATTTGTTTACATTTATTACAGCTTATTTTAAGGCAGGGGTGGAAGTAAAACTTTATGAGATAGAAAATGCAAAAGCTACAATAATTTCTGGCCACACTCTTGAAATTCACACCAAATATTAGAACTTGGCTGCTGTATAGGAGTTCTTGTTGTTAGAAATCACTGACCTAGAAACGAGGATGGCTATAGATAAAGTGTGTCAAAGGTCTCTGTTCTCTAAGGTTAGGTAAAGTCCCACTTGTAATAGAGAAACAGTATATTTTCAGTAAAGCCTTCATTTGTTTCATAATTTAAATTGTTTTAACAGCTACCAGTTCATAAAACATTAGTAATATTTCCTGTGATGTTAGTCAAAATTAAGAAAATGTGTAATTCAAAATTTTGAAATGGGTGCCCAGATATATTCTTTATAAATGTTAAAACTAGAACTCAAACTAGCTTATGAAGGCATTGCATTTTAAATTGTTACACAGTAGCAATATAAAACAGCTCTAAAAGTCACCAGAATTACATTCATTTGTATATATTATATTTACATTAAAATTCTTAAAAGACAGTATTCAGATAGGAGAAGGATGTTCTGGTCTTTAACATATCCACTAAAATAGGAGTCACTGAGTTAGGAAAGGAGTAATAGGAAAACACTGTAACTGATCCCATGTATTTAACGCACTCACACACTGTACTAAAAACCCAATACATCTAATATAATATAGATTACTGACATACAAAGCTGCTGTAGGCGTCCCATAGGCATATATTTTTTACTTACAATAGTCAGTGTTCCCTGAAGGCTTCCTCATGTCCTCTCCTGTGTGTCCAGATGGGAATCACATGGCCAATAATTTAGTCCATAGTCCACTGTAGCGATTTCATATCTCCATTGGTTAGGACTACATGGGAACATCCACCTCCTCCTCTGTGAACTCTTTGGATAATTAGGTCAATGTAATCCAGAAACACTCTTAGGTGCTCTTGACATTTTGGCATTGACAGCAGAAAATACATTGGGCAGTTTAATTGAGTTGGCAGCCCTCCCTCTACTGGCCGTGGGGGAATAGTACAACGTGTGGCTCCATTTGCAAAGTAACCCATGACTTTTACTCAGAGGTCACAGGCAAGGGCAGTGTGACGCAACAGACAACATTGCAAAATTCACTTCTGCACTCTCACTTCTTCATTTGAAAACAGTTTTTTTTATGCCATTTAAAGGCACACTATATAACTTTCTAGTGAATGGTCCGTTACTTGCTTGTCACCATGGAGATGTTAGTGCTGTGCTTTGTATATTCTACCGTATACATTACATTTACACTTGTTTTTATTGCTCAAAAGCACACTAAAAACAGGCATTCTTACATCAAGTGGGGTCGCTTTTCCACAGATCTGACCTGAAGCTTGGCCAGGTGGCGTAATTTGCTTGTCTATATAAAGATAACCCTACGCAAGTTGAATGCTATACTGTGAGTATTTTAGGCAAAGCAATGACATGTCCATGGAGACAAGCAGGTGGTGGACCCTACACCAGAAAACAAACCTTTAAGTAAATGTTATTAAACTATATTTAATTACTCCATTTGATGGGGCAATACCTGAGGTGATTATATAATAGTTTTACACCATGCCAACAAAGTTGACATGTGGGGGGGTGTAATGTGTATAGTTAGATATTTACTTATTACACTGTTTCTGAAAATGATTATACACCAGGTTTGTAATCTGAGTACCAGGTCTAAACTGGGCTTAAAGTAGGGTCAAACATGAATGCACCCCAACTTTAACAAATAATTGCAGACTTGTCCTAGATTGAGAACCACTGACCTCAGTGTATGAAAGATTGAGTGTGCAACCTGAAATACATAATCCTTATTTTCTGAGTAAACCTGGTAAAACTAGTCTTTTGTTTTAATTATGTTGTGATTTACAATATCTTTATTTTTCTAGTAAACATGTCCATATTTCAATCTTTGATTCTCATTTTATAATTTTAATAATTATATCTATTCTACTGTGTATATGCTTAAATGACTGCTAGTTGCAACATTACAGAGACACAATCACACAGTCGAACACTCAATAAGATTATTTATGTTTTTGTACAATCAGATTTAACAAATAATAAAAAATAAGTACAGTATTTGAATGGTCACATCTGATGGGGACTAAGGAAATGCCATCAACAAAGGAATGAAAGCTCAAGACTTCATGTGTTTGAGAGACAAGATGTTTGAATGGAGGGAACAAAACGGAAGATTTAGGAAAAGGGTTATAGGATAAAGTACAGGTTCATAGGGGTCAGACAGGGATCACGGGGAGGTCAGAGGTCAGTTGGAGTAGATCTGGCCCTCAGGAGGTTGGGGAAGCTTCATGTTCTCCTTACAAGTCATAAGTCGTCTCAGCTCCAGTAAAACCATCCGAATACTGTAGGAGTTCTGCCACTTTGCCAAAGCGGACACTGCTCGCATGTCAACCTAAAACAAGACAAAAGGACTGGTCATATACACGCATATGCTAGTCAAGATAGTGTTTAGCAAATAGTATCATATAAAAAGCAAATAACACAAATACTATAATAAGTAAGTATAGTATAAGTAAGAAACCTATGTGTTATTTCAGACATATGCGCACCACGCCATTGGAGTTGTGGACACCATTCAAATTTATCTTTGTGACGAATCTGACGAACGGAGGAGACTCTGGGTATCCGGGCCCACACTCCACCTTCAGATTGTACATCCGGTTTTCATAACTCGTCTGTGGAGGGCACATACAGAGGTAAGGGACATTTTAGATAGACCATTCATGGGATTTAAAGGGCCCATATTGCTCTATTTTCTGATCTATGTTAAAATGTTTTCTGATTACAAACATACCTGGAGTTGTGTTTTGTTTCAATCACACATGTTCAACACACAAACCCTGCATATTTAGTTCTTCTCTCAAACAGAAAACACTGATTTGGATGATTTCAGATCTGGAATTGCCAATCTTTTCTGAACTAAAAAGTTGCCGTTTATTTGAAACCTACCACACTACATAACATCACAAGGTGGAACAGAGCATATTAAGCTTTGGAGATGTAGGTGGACTAACAATAAAAGTTTACACGAACATGTGCAAATGAAACAAAACACAACTCTAGGTATGTTTTTGAGGAGGTAGCAGCAGTTTCAGTATTTGTTCAAATGAGTTATCTCATTTTTGTACAAGGATTACTATAGATTGTTTTCATACTCCAACTCTGGGTGGATGGAAGTGATAACATACCCAGCAGTTGTCATGGTGATGTGTATCTTTTGTTGCTATGAACATCGTCAGGTCCAAACAGTCACATTTTTATTTTAGTTTTATGTTTATTTTATGTGGTTTGAGTTGACAGTTGTAACTTATGTGTGTTACAGCAAACATGTTCCTCGCCTAGTTTGAAAAATCAGCCAAATACCACTAAACCAATGTGTGGTTTAGTGATATTTGGCTGTGGTTTTTTTATGGCAGACTGTTGGCCATTTGAGTAATCAACAAACTCTGAATATTACGTTCTCTGAATGGGCAAATCCCTCAAAACAGGAAGAAGTGGCGTCAATAGTAAAACCCATGATTATATCAATCATCAAATTTTGTGATAATTTCAGGAGGGCAGAGGCCTGAGTTTTGCTCTTTTATGCAGAATTATACTAACACAAAATAAGGCCTTTTTAAGAATGCAGAACATGCAGAATCACACATTTCCCCATCAGAGCGAAATTTCCCTCCCATAACAAAAGTAAAAGAAGAAATTCAATTTGTCAACTGGACAAAGTTTATTTGGTCAAAGACGTTTCGCAGCTCATCCAAGATGCTTCGTCAGTTCTGGTTAGAGTGCTGATGGACACTGCTTATATCTAGCTTCAGGGAGGAGCTAACTACAATGAAATTACTCTGAAACTATCCCACAAAAGATAGTTTCTCTGAAACTATCCCACAAAGGTGGGATAGTTTGTGGGTGGGATCCCACTAATTTCATTGTAGTTAGCTCCTCCCTGCAGCTAGATATAAGCAGTGTCCCTCAGCACTCTAACCAGAACTGACGAAGCATCTTGGATGAGCTGCGAAACGTCTTCGATCAAATAAACTTTGTCCAGTTGACAAATTGAATTTTTCCTCTTACCATGGATTCTACCTGGACAACTGAGGGATTCTTCACACTTCCCTCCCATAACATTCTGTGTGTAGACTCACCCTGGGTGGGCCCAGGATCACCCCTCTCCACCGCGTTAAAGTCATGTCATCGTCGTCCTCCAGACCCCAGCTCACAGTCCCATCACCCACACCTTTCTGCCCCTCCTCCAGCTCCTCCAAGAGCCGGAAATTACGAGGAACTTTAACACCTGTAAACCCACAAACACAACTTCTTTAATGAAATTATTCAGATTATGGTGTCAGTGGAGGAGTGGTTAAAATGCCTCATAGCAAGATGGTCCTGGATTTGAATCCTGAATCAAACCGAGATGCATATGGTTCAACATTTATTACGTATGATCTTCCATCAAAAGCATAAAGGTCATGTTGGCCCATAGAGCAGTCACAGCTCAAGACTAATCAGATCAAATCAAAATTTCATTGTACAACCTTAAATAAAACAACTAAGTTAAGCATGTTCTCAGATTGTAAATAACTTCACAACCTCTCTTCTCTCCAGCTGGGAGACAACTATGCCGCAGTCTCTACAGTTTCTTACCTTGGAACAAATTATTGGTCTGAATTAATTACTTATCTATTAATGAACAGTATAACCATTTTATAAAAGGTTGGAACAGAAGAAAAGCAGAATAATTTTAGTTTACTTGACCAATATAAAACTGTTTGGGTTGCAAAGCAGGAATAACAAACAGATAATAAATAATAAATGGCAGCTGATCCATTCTCTAGCATGGCATTTGGCACACAGCATGATCACAAACGTGATGCTGCTCTGTCCCTCGAGCTGTCCACACTCGAACTACTGTCCAGTCTCGTGGGCCTTTGGGTAACACGAGCAGCAGCGACTCCCCAGTTTGAACTCAACAAAGAAATGAACACAGGGGAAGACATCTAGAAACAGTCCTTTACTTTAAATTACTATGTTTAACAAATCTCAATCTTAAGTTGGCTATATTTTGGCTATGCCAATATAATGTTAGGTCCTCTCCAGAACGTAAAGCTTATTATGTTGCCAGGCTCTTGTGCTGTAGTTAGCATCAGGCTAAAGTAAAGGTACATATGGATGCCGACAACTTTTGGTGCTAGTGATGCACAAATTAACCAGTGCTTTTCCATCTTTGTCCTTTACCAGTATTTGTCCAAAGCCCCATCGCGAATGCAGCACATCGCTTTGGCTTTTATTCACAGCTAGTTAGCCAAACGAACTAAATTAACGCTACCGCTATTCATTCTGTGTACCGGCCCAACAACTTACATATTGTGACGCTGCGCGTTTGTCACTACATAAATAAGGCACCGTTTGGACATAAGAACTAAACCGTGTGATTTGAAAGCGGCTCTGAAAAATAATAAAGCCATATCTGTCATTTATTTCTCGGAAACCTTTACCTGATCCGGCGGAGACCGCCATCTTGTCGCGACACAACGGATCGTGCACGCGCATGCACTGTCACGGCTCGTGCACGGGTAGCACGTTCGCTGGTTTTGATCTTCACTTGAAATCAGACACGAAAAGACACTTAACTATGATAGAACTGAATGACATGAACACAGGTGATCAATAAACATTGGTGTAGCAGTTTATTTATAAATATTTTTCAATATGTACAAGTCTTCCAAATAGAAGACAACTGAGAGGCATCAAGGCATTATTCTGATATCTTAACTCCTCCATTGGCAACCTCCCGCCACATCCAAATGGGGCTAGAATATCAAATCAGTGGATTGCTTGCTGTAATGCTGGCAACAGTTAAAGTAAAGGGGGATAAGGCCATTCAAGAACAACTGATTAGTTTTTACAAAACTACAATATTTCATCACCCAACAAAATATAAAACATCCTTACCCTAATAACAACTTGATATCCAAAAGAACCATTTTAGAGAAACATGTTTTTGAACTTGACGGGAGCTTTCTTGAAACCGTTAACCACAAAAACCTTTGTAAAAAGAACCTTTGATTGAGTCTATTGCTTAATTGAAACCTCAGGCTTTTGAATTGTTTTCTTTTTTTTTTAGCAAAAAGAACCACAAACTACTGTGAGAACCACAAACAACTGTGCTTCAAAAACAGATGTGTTTTCAGCACTTGACACCAATGCTACATTATAAACTAGATCACCTATTGTGGTTCTCAGACTAGCAAAAACCAAAATTTTAAATCAAATAATTTTGTCATTTTAAATTATGTTCACAAACTTTGTAGTAGTATGGCTTATTTCTAAATACTTCGGTTTAATTTACAAAGTTTACAGATTATGGCATCTATCATCACCTATCTTTGATCAAAATTTGAGCCAAAACAAAATAAACAAACTAGGAAACAAAAACTAAATATGTCCATATAATAATGAAAAAGCAGGAATTTAAATTTTTGATGAAGCTATCACTCAACACTTTGCTAACATCACATCATGAAGCAAAGAGGACTTTTCCCACAAACATCCAACCAGCAATGTGCAATGTGCAGTGTACTCTGATCATATACACGAATCAAGTATAAGGATTCAAAACTGGAATACATAAAGCAAATTACATCGGTTTCTGATTTTTACAGTATCACTGTTTATAGGATCCTTGTAAATCCATCTTTTCTTAAACCTTTGAGGTATTTGTTTTGGTGGGCTTTAATTTCCCCTTGGAGTGTTATCAGGAGTGTTATCCCATAGAGGCTGGTGTGTGAGTGTATTGCTTGTTCAAGCCAACATGCCAAAAGCATGCAGCCTTATGTCTGTTTGTGACATCTAAGTATCTAAACAAATGTTGTCATGCTTTTGTAAATTAGCTTAATTTCCCCATGTGTTGCTCACTGTGTTAAGTACAAAATAAAGGCATTTGAATCAAATCCTAAATTTAAGACATAAAGGTACGAGCATTCTACTCTGCTGCATAGTTCACGGCTATACACCATGTTTACAAATAGAAAAACATGACACAATGTTTCTACTTTACAAATTAGAGAAATTATGGATCTTCAAACCTCACTGAAGCTCCAACCCATACGGCAATGCCAAGGCAATAGTCAGTGGACATGTGGACATTACTTGTGCATGTTTAGCCCTGAAACTGAAGCTGGTCAGTCAGACATTTCACGTTTGAGGAGTGGGATCATGTGTTTGGGTTTGGCACAATTCAATGGAGGTTAATGAGACCTTAATCTTAGATAGAGGAAACTGCTACTCATCTGGCGCTGCTTAAACCTTGGTATCTTTACTGCATCAGAATTACATAAGGCAGATTGGAGGAAAAGTGTTCCTCTTGTAAATGAAGCTAGGTAAGATATATGGAGATGTGGCCTCCTTAATTCACCCGATAAGAAGGTGAAGTGTGATAGCCATGTGAAACTGTCCTACAGAAGTTATATTGATCTCAAATGTCATCTCAAACGTATATTGTAATGTATTATGTGCTCTCTCAAGATCTTTTCAGTAACCTTTGCAATGTTATTTTAGACCCATCATCTTTCCCAGACGTGTGCAGCTGTGTTTTACTGAAATAGTCACATAAATAGTTTTTATAAGAATTAAATGTAACAGAAACCTATTTGTTCATTTGCTTTCAACATTGGTTATGCTCCAAATCACTATTTTTAGCACAGACTGTCATTGTTTGTCATTGCCTATTTTAAGAGGAGCAATTTCCCATTGGTGAGTAATATTTATCAAGTATTTTTTTAGGTTATTTTAGAGTGACTTAACACTTTTTGACCAACCTTTTTGAGCATGTTATGTTAGTAAGTAAAAAGATATAGGCCCTGCAAACCGCAAAGGTCTGCAGTGAGACGTATGCCATCAATAAAGCCCTTCTCCTGAAGATTAGATAAAATGTGCAACACTTAAAGCTATGGCATAAAAACTGTTAGATTTCCTTTTCCAATACGTTTTAAAGAGGAGAAAGGGGGATGAGAAGCCTGAAAATGGTCACTGTCTTCTGAGGTAGGGGGGAATTATTTGACTTTCTGAGCCCACTTAAGGTCATCTGCTCTGGGCTTCTCTCCTGTCACTCCCTGGATCAGGTCCTCCAGGTTTCTCCAGAATCCCAGTTTTTCCAAAGGGTAATTCAGCCAACCTGGAAACACAAAGACACTGACAGCTCATTCAAGGTATGCAATGGTCCATGTGTTTTATTCAGGTCAAGACATGGGTATTTATTAGGTATTTAGCAAAAAACTACAACATGTAGATCACCATTTTACATTTTGTTCTTGTAAACTGCGATTTTGACCTAAAACAACCTAATAATAGAAACAGGTGCATTGACTTCCTGTTCAAAACTGCAGAACTGAGAGGCACCACCCAAAAGGGAATTGCACCCTAGCAGCAGCAGATTTTCCTCACTTTACCTTTTTTCTTTCCTTTTTTAATTGTTGAAAATGACCATGTAACATTTTTTTAACCTTATGTATGACCTGCATCTAATTATAAAGCGTTATTGATAGTAGTTCCGGTGCACTGTAGTTGCCAGGGAAGTCATTGTGGGGAAGAATTGGGACATTAAGGATGCATTAAAAAAAAGTTTAGACCAAAAAAGTTTAGACCACTGCACACTGTCAAAACAGTTTGGTGAATCAACATACACTGAAACATCATGATATTACTCTCCGTCTTGCATTTTTTTATATATTGCTAAAATACCTTGCATTATGCTGTGAACAGAGTCACCTCGCCATAGATCTGATCTATAACTCACCATGCTTTATTTCATAGCTTATATTTACTATTATTCATTGTTTTATGTTGCACCACACTGCCAAAGCAAGTTCCTAGTTTCTGAATTATGTTCACTGGCAATGACAATAACACTTATTCTGATTATGATTAGTGCCCTTATGTGAAACACTCCAGAAAAAATAATGACTCTCCATGGAGACAAGGTGGCGACCTTCCACCAGAAAGTTACATGGTGTGCCTTTAAAGAAGGCAAAACTATAACATACATGAATTATTATGTTTTGTTAATTGTAAACTACAATACTGATCAAACAACTTGATTATTGAAACAGATCCATTGACTTCCGGTTCAAAACTGCAGACTAAAGATTCTAATTTGAGGTGCTAAACTTGTTGGACAGAAGAGTAAGTAGCATAAAATGGATGGTGAAGAGCAGAGAGACATTCAGCAAATTAGCAGAGCAGGGCATCAATTCCACTGGCAGACCCAAGTATATGTGCTCTGACCAATCCCTCAAGCCATCCTGTTGACCCTTACCTGTTGTGATGCAGAAGTAGGTCTCGTGTGGGGCTACATGGTGGATGCGGTGGTGCTTTCGGGGGAGGATGATGTGACAGTCTTGTAGAAACTCCACCCAGCGCGGAAGCCCGAAGTACGTGTGCGACCATTTGTGGATCTGGTTCGTCAGCGTCACGAAAATTCCCAGTGCAAACAAGTAGCAGTAGAATGGGTAGATATGATAGATCTCCGCTGCAAACAGAAAGGATGTGATGTCATTCATAGATTTATTGACAGGTAGACATTGCATTCACATTGCACTGCAACTTTCAAAAGGGACAATAGTTTAAAATAGAGCTGGAGTACAGGCTGGAATTATATCGATAATGTGCAGACTCTACTGTCTGAGGCTATATACATATAGCTTTATGTATTCCCATGTCACTATGGAGATAAAGAATTTATTTTTGTTATTTGCCTTCTGTCTTAAACTTTCTGCACCTGTGTTTAGTTTAATAGATTTTCTGTTTTATTTTTGAGATATTGGGGTGTTAGTTTTGGTGTTAAACTCACCAGGAGAGAGTGTCAGGAAGTTGAAGGCCATGTTAGCTAAAGGGACCAGGGTGAGCATACAGTTGTCTCCATTGGTCTCAATGAAGTCGTGACGTGTGATGGCTGTGGGATCGATGTGGTGCTCTCTGAAAGGTCTTATAAAAGCCTGTAGACAGCAATATAGGTGAAAAAAGCCAAGTGGAAAACATGATAAGCAATATAAACAACCATATTATCTCCCAAAATATTTCAATCAGACATAAGTCCTTCAGGTGTGAAATATGGCCTGAAAACCACCTTACATTACATAGAAGAAAAAGAAGAAGAAGTGAACTTTATTGATCTCACACTGGAGAAATTCTTCTCTGCATTTTAACCCATCCTATATATACTGTATATATATTAGGAGCAGTGGGCAGCACACACATTAGGGCGCCCGGGGACCATCTCCATGATGTTCTTGCTTCGGTTTGGTCAGGACCTAAGCTGGAGGATTTTACCTATGGTGCATGTTTTGGGTAGTAGTAGCATATTCACAACAGACACGAATAAGGTAATTTTTCATAAGATGAATGTTAAACACTAAGCTACAGACCAAAAAATAACAAAAGACAATCAATCCAATGTTTCCCATATATAGAGAAGACTAGATGGCACCAATTTCTCTCCTTAGTTTAGCAACCAGCTGGATACTGCTGGATTAAGTAAGGTACGGTTTGCCTCTTTTAGTGATCTGTTCAGAATGGTGAAAGAACTACTTACTCTAATGTAATAATAATTTAAATAATAATTTAGGGTTTCTGGCCTTAATGACCTATAGGCAACATTCTATAAGTCAATATTATTGAATGCTGATAAGGAGCACCTAAAATAAATGCAGACATTTGTTGTAATATAGTGAGTTCTGGTCTCATCACTAAAATAAATGATCATGTTGAACATTTGAGCATTTAACTTTTGGACATTTCATAGCAAAGTACAATGTAATCAATAGAGAAGACTGGCTCTTGCTCCCAGTCTGAGTGTAAGACATCATCGTATTTTAGAATCTGAAAATCACCAATGTGTATTCTGCCCTCTTGACCATAAAAAGCCCAACTCATATTTTAGATTACAGTCTGTTTTATTATTTTATTTTTATTTTATAGGTTTGATGTGCAATAAGGTATATGAATTTTAACCTGGCATTTACAATTTGCATTTTATAACTGGCCACACGACTTTGCCAGTGGCACCTCCATTATCATTTTAGCTTTGTGATTTTGCATAGGGCTGCAGATCTCAGCAGCAAATAATTTCCAAAATTTCCAAACTACAAAGCCATTTTCAAAGCCAAACTTTTCTTCAGTTCTGTATTAAAATGAATGAGATTCCCACTTAACCAGGAGTGCCAACACAAACCAAAGTGTGGATCAGTAGCAGTCACAAGTATAGTGGATAATAGAGCTAATAATAAGGTGGATGCAGTAGTTCAACTTACTTTTCCGAAAACAGGAAAATCCACAGAGCCCCATGTATCTGCTCCCCAATGAACCAGCCCTGAGGCAAAATCTGCTGTCAGTATTCCTGCAACTGAAAATCATATTATTAGTCTTAACAAAATAATATAAGAAATAACTATTGTGATTGTGAAACTGTTCTTACCAATGCCCAACACAATGTACCAGACATGACCCAGGTGGAAATTGGCGAGGAGGTGAATAAAGTTAAAGGCCATAAGAGAAAAGCAAAGGATGACGCTTATCCACTCCTGACACCTCTTGCCTTGAAAAAGAAGACATTTAAAAACAGTTACATTTAATAAACATGTTTTTATTTATTTGTTTTTTATCATCAAAAGGATCTGGAGTTGTTTTGTTTCATTCGCACATGTTTAACACACAAACCCTGCATATTTAGTTTTTCTCTCAGATGGAAAACACTGTTCACCTTGTGATGTCAGCTGGTAACAGAGGACACTGTTCTCCTTGTGATGTGGTAATGGAGGACGTGCTCCACTGTGTTTTAAATTCCATACAACTTTAGTAAAATCTTTAAGATAATTTCAGCCCTGGAATTGCCAATCCCTACTGAGCTAAAAAAAAAAAAAAATGTGTCTTTTAGCATTGATTCAACAGGATTTGACTCAAGTATTGCTCCTCATTTTGCCATGTTCTGGTTGTGAAAATAGCTGACTAACCAAATGCAAATACACTGAAAACCTCCAACTAATAATGTTTGTTGTTAAATTGCTGTTAGACCTGAAATACCAGTGTTTTGGCTACACAAGAAGAGATGGGCATTAAATACATATAACTAGAATACTTTTTTTTCCCAAATCAGTGGCTGCTGTTTGTACAATGGGAGTGCACAATGGGAGTACATTGTGTGGATTTCAGATTGTGACTCAGTGATTCTTGTGCCCCATGTGACAGACTGGTATGCTGACCCCTACACAGATTTTTGATTCCTCTTTTAGTCCTGGTTTAGCACAAGCTTTGACAATTCACATGGCAACATCTTTCTTTATACACTACCTAGTTTAGTCTTGGTTCATTCCTGATTTAATTGGATTTTCCCTATCTTAGTCCGCCTGATATAGACTCTTTGCTGTGGTTCAGGTTCTGGATAGTTTCTGGTTTAGTCTGTGATTAATACGGGTTTGGACCTGGTTTAATACCAATCAATCAATCAATCTTTATTTATATAGCCCTTTACAACACCAATGGTGACCAAAGTGCTTTCCAATTAAAAACAGAAAATACAACAATACAAAAGACAGAACATTATATAGAATAAAACAATGTAAAACAATAAATAGTAAAACACACAGTGCAGAAAAAGTACATGCCACAAACTACTAAGTATTAAAAGCCATTTTAAATAAATATGTTTTGAGACGAGATTTAAAAAGGTTAAAATCAGTGATGTTACGTAGCTCAAAGGGCAGATTGTTGTTGGTCCCAGACTGTGGAACAGAGAAAGCTCGATCACCCCAGTGTTTGAGCCTGGCTCGGGGGACTCGGGTTGGTTATTTGACCTTAAAGTGCGATTTCATTTTCGGACAAATAAAATCTCGGTCAAATAACAAGGTGCTAATCCATTAATAGCTTTATAAACAAAAAGTAAAATTTTAAAATCAATTCTAAAAGAAACTGGAAGCCAATGAAATGTAAAAAGGACTGGGGTGATGTGCTGATGTCGAGGTGTGTTAGTTAAAAAACGAGCTGCTGCATTCTCTACAAGCTGAAGACGACTGAGAGCAGTTTGGGAGACACCGACATAAAGTGCGTTGCAATAATCTATTCTAGAACTGATAAAAGCATGAATGGTCCTTTCAAGGTTTTAAAAGGATTTAAAAAAGGCTTGACTTTACATAAAAGGTGTAACTGATAAAAAAAAACTGGCTCTCACATCACTGTCAATCTGCTTATCAAATTTGAAATTGTTGTCAACAGTGACCCCAAGGTTACCAATATTGTCTACCTGCTCTTTCTGATGTAGACATTTTGGTTATTGCTAGGGTTCTGGTTCCCTTAATATTATTATTATTATTATCCCCTTATTACAATAGACAGTCCTTGACAATAAACAAACTAGAACCCCATTGTTAGCTAGTTGCCAAATTAGCGTGCTAGATTCTTCCCAACAACTGCTGCTAGCAAAGGTAGAGTTGCAGAGGATGTAGACTAGTAGACTGTTTTGACCCAAACTGCTCTGTATATTATGCTGCTATACCTTTCAATTCCCCAGTGCTCAAAATCTCCAAAACAAAGCTAACTACAAGGCAAACTTCTCTTTCCTGTGTTCCCAGATAAGCTAACGTTAACGGTAACCAGTGTGTTGCTCTTCTAAATAAAGCGAAGTTGGTTTAGCGGAATATAAAAAGGACAAGATCAGTGTTTGCTAAGTGTTACTATGAAACTAATTGCAGCCCGCACTTATGACACCAGCTCAAATCAGTGGACTGTTAGGTAAGTCGCCCTGGGAGAAGCTCCGTCTCACCTGGCGAATATAAATTGGCTAGTTCCCGGGCCCCCGCGTGTTGTGAGCCCCATCTGGCCGCTGCCCGGGCCGGTGTCGGTGGCTCTGGGCTCGATGTGTCCACTCCACGCTCGTCTTGCCTCTCCATACTCGCCATTTCTCCACTGCGAGCCCAGCCCCTTCTGCTCGCAGCCAGAAACCAGAGCGGGGGAGTCAATGAGACTTTAGAGCGCTCTGTTCACGGGAAGTTACTGGGACTGACGTTCAGCTGCAGCAGCCATCTTGTGACTGCGGTATCTCTTAAGCACATGTATCAATTGTAATTAGTGCACTTATGTTGCTATTTTCTTGTATACATTTGATAGATTTGTTTACAAGCTATTTATGCTAGAAGTGTATAATGCACATGAAGGCAAATCTAATAGTGTTTTGATAAAAGAAAAAAAAGCTAAAATAAATATTGCATTGTTAGGGCAATTGCCCACCAACCAAAATCCCAGCTTTGACCAGTGAATGCTCTAATACTGCACACACCTAGACAGACAATCAAATAAGGTACATCATCCTTTTCTGTAGAGGCTCATTGTATGCCAATGAGTCCATGCCTTAGAAAAGTACTGCACTGAGCTTTGGCCTGGGCTGATCAGTGTTATAATTATACTGTTTGTCTATGAGCCTGCACATGCAGCTGAACATGAGCCTGGGTAGTACTGTAGGGTAGCCTGGGAATTCCCAGGCCGCTTCCGTTCGTTTCGAACTGGAAGGCGGCCTGGAAACTCGTCCAAGCGAGAGTCCCAGATTTAGGGCCCCAATCAGAGAGCGGGGGAGGTGTGGCAAGACGGTGACGCGTACTACATGACAAACGGAAGCTTGTAGTTTGAACTGACAACTGACATGATTGGCTATGGACTTACGTATACGCTCAATGATAGACATTCATAACGCCCAATAAACGGCCGTTGGCAATCGCTAACCACACCTCCGCTACGGGATTTTTCGAAGCGAGTTTCCAGACCCATATCTCACTTGTGATATGGTCAGGTGTTAACCAGACTAACTGTAGGGCAGTGTTTCCCAACCTTTTTTGTCTTGTGTACCCCCTGAGCCTTTTTGTCATACCTCGAGTACCCCCTCACTCATACGTGTTGATAATTCTCCAAAAGTAGAACGTGACACAACAGATTATTAAATGAAAATCATTTTATTTCATCTCCTTAATTTTAATTTTCTCTCTTTTCTTTAACTCAAATTTACTCAACTTAGAATTTAAAAATTCCAAAAAATCTCCCAGCAACACTGCCGAGTACCCCCTGCAGTGTGCTCGCGTACCCCTAGGGGTACTTGTACCCCTGGTTGGGGTGCCGTAGGGCACGTGGGAACACCTGCATTTACAAACATGTGGCTTGCAGTGCTCTATCACAGGATTGTGTCCTTGGGGAAGACATTTCTGTGTATAAATGTGATGTGTGTATGAATAAGTTACTGTTGGTCAGGGGACTATTGCTCACTTCTTCATGTCTGTCAGTCCACCCCAAGGCAGTTCTAGTCACCACCACAGAGTATCAGTATAGGGAATTACAGGTTAGTGAGCCTCACAAATGTACCACATATGACAAATGTAAGGAATTATTAGTAGTAGTCAAGTTGATGTCATTCTCTGTATGAAGACAAATTGGCAATCAAACATAGCAGATATTAATGAAGCCTGTTATGGGGCTTTTATTCATTTCAAATTTGAGTCCAAATAAAAGCCTATAGTTACTGCATTGTTGAGAAATCTGAGCTTTTACTGTGGGTCTATCTCAATGTTTGATATTTAAAGAAACAATCACTGTTGTCAGATAAATTGTATCTGTGTAGCTACATCTTCTGTAGTCCTCTAGAGGTTTTTGCAAATTAAGGACAAGAACCAATCAAAACACCCATTTCTCAGCCCATAGACAGTGTCACAGTTTTATCCAATCAGATACAAGTATTTGGGGCAAATAGCCAACCGTCATATAGGAGAGGCGGGCTGTAAAGCCGAGCAGCCAATCGCGTTGTGAGGACTTAGAGCGTATTTCCTGACTCCACCCTGCTTTACTCTAATGCTTTCACTGACGGGCGCGTCTGTATGTGCGTGTCAAACGTCAGGTTTACACAAGTTTAACAAGGAACAGTACTCTTACTGTGATTATAAATGGACAACAAAATTATTCTAGTAAGATGAATATTCTTCATCTAAGGAAGAATGTTGGTCAACCTGTGCCAACAGTGCCAACCTTTACGAACTGTTTAGGTCATTTAAAAAAAAAAAATATATATATATATATATATTATAACACATTAATAGACAAATCTAATGCATCGACAGCTTTTCGGACTTCTCTTGGGATTCCCGTGACTTCTCTTATTCAAAAAGTAGGCTATACTTAGGAATACGTGAAATTTAAGTTTAAGTGAATACAATTCTCAATTGATAGTTATACATTTTTATTATCCAGTCCTCTGCTTGTCTTTCGCCCTCTTTTGGCTCTATTATAAACCTATAGTAGTTCAACGTGTGGGTTGCAGTGATGAAGGACTGTGTGTGTTTCAAAAGGACTGTGTGTTTCAGAATCAAATTTCCACCATTAAAATGTGATGAGGACTTTTGTAGCCTATATTTCAGTTCTTGAGGTAGGCCTATTTGGACAATTTACCATCAGGTGGCAGTAAGCGCTCACGTAATCAGGCCACAGTATTGCCTTCAATTTACATCTATTTTCGCTTGGCTTTGGAAGTCACTGTGTCAGTAGAACGGTTTCCTTTAAAATGTGTTACCTATTCTAAGATAATTTCATTTGTTTACTCTAGCATATTCAAATTTTCGACTGACTTAGCCTAACTGAAATCCCGCCCAAAAGCTTATTTCACAGAGGCTAGGCTACTTCTTTTTAATCGTTTCTTCATTGATTGAGGCTGGTTAGACTGGTTTGTACTAGTCTAATATTGTGGTCAAACAGCTGCGTGCCCAGCATCACATCACTTATGGCGTTCGTGTTTTGGTTATTACGCACGAACAAGATAAGGTTAGTTAAACTGTATCACGTGTGAATGGCTTTCTGTATGACTTTGAGTCTGTTTCAAAACAAATGGTGATTCAAAACAGACAAAACAATGCTGTCATAGCTCTGTATTTATGCACAGACAGTCCACAGTCAGTATCATAACTTCATTGTGGTCTAGTTTTTCTTGCGTACATTGGCCAGTCTGGTACTTGTTCAGCTCGTCTAGACGTATGTTTCTTAATGAAACATTTTATTTATTTATTTATTTATTTATTTATTTATTTATTTATTTATTTATTTATTTATTTATTTATTTATTTATTTATTTATTTATTTATTTATTTATTTATTTATTTATTTGTTTATAACGGACAGTGCATATTGACCAACAATTACTATATAACATGCCAGAATTAGCCAAAAGGCTAGTTTTCATCTGTTGTCCGATGCCTGGTGGACACATGGCTCCCTGGAAAAAGTGCAATAATTGTTATACATCAATAAAATACATATTAATTAACACATAATCACAAATTTTACAGTGTAGTAAAAGTTGCAGGCAAGGATTAAAAGTATAAGAATCAGTAAAATGAGCAGTGGCAGTGGCAAAACAAGGGGCACAAGTTAAAAAGAAAATGCAGTATAAAAGCAATACAAGACAGAGTTAAAAGAACATTAATACAAAAAAGAGTAAAATATTAAACAATAAAAAACATGCAAGAGTGAACACAAGATGGCAGCGGCAGTAGTTTAGTGCTGACAGGTCTGGTTTGTTAAGAGAAAACGTTTGAGCTGGGATCGAAATGAGCTGTATGTTGGGCTTTCCCTGATTATTGTTGGGATGTTGTTCCATTCTTTGGATGCTCTAATGGAAAAGGCTGATTGGCTGAATGTTGTCTTCCTAAATGGGATTAGACAGTCTCCTCTTGATGCACCTCTGGTGACACGACTGGAGCTGGATCTTAAAGGAAAAGTGACGTTATTTTACAATCTGAGCCTTCTTTCGGTAATAAAACAAGTCGTTTGACTCACCCATAGCACGTTGGTGTCATTTGGAGCTGTTTGGTAAAAGTTATGTTGTAGCGTATCCGTTAGCGTGAGTACTCGGGGCATTACTTTGCGGTCTCCAAATAACACAAACTTTAGCACTTTTCAAATCATAGAAGCCCGATGTCTTAATGAAAGATTTCGTTTGAAGCAAAAGTGGCCTGTAATCCGAGATTTAGCCATAGTTTCGAGTTGATGAGGACGCCAGTGCGCATGCGCGGACTGTGCCTCTCAGCTCCCGGGACCCAAACATGAAACGCAAAGCTGAAAACTATGGATAAATCTCAGATTACAGGCCACTTTTGCTTCAAACGAAATCTTTCATTAAGACATCGGGCTTCTATGATTTGAAAAGTGCTAAAGTTTGTGTTATTTGGAGACCGCAAAGTAATGCCCCGAGTACTCACGCTAACGGATACGCTACAACATAACTTTTACCAAACAGCTCCAAATGACACCAACGTGCTATGGGTGAGTCAAACTACTTGTTTTATTACCGAAAGAAGGCTCAGATTGTAAAATAACGTTACTTTTCCTTTAAGCTAATAAAATCACTAAGGGGTGGAGGAGCAAGACCATGGAGGATTTTATAAACCAGGCAAGTATCTGTGAATTTAATGAGATTATCCAAACTTAAAAGATTGTATTTAGACAGGATGTTGCAATGATGAAAGTGACGAGGTTTCTTGTCCAGTACTTTAAGTGTCTGCTTGTACAGTGATTGTAATGGTGTGAGTGTGACATGGTTGGCCTGGGATAGACTTGTGAGGCAGTATGTCAGATGAGAAAAAATCATGGAGTGCATGTAAATCTTGGCTGCTTGTGTGGACATTGAATTTCGAATAAATCTGAAGTTTGATAGATTGAATTTGATCCTTTTGATAGTTTGTGAAACGTGTGACTTAAAATTGAGGTGTGAGTCTATGCCGATTCCAAGGTACTTATATTCTTCAAACCAGATAATGCTTGTCCGTCGTCAATTCTCCTGCAGGAGCCTAATGAATGAGTTTGATTTAAAAAAAAAAAAAAAAAAAAAAGTCCCGCTGGGCAGCTCAGGTTGGCTGCTGCGCGCTGTGCGTCAGACACCTGCCCAGCCAAGCTCCGCCTCAAGTTTTTATAACCCCGGGAGACAGGAAGGACCTGTCAAATCTTTCCAAAACTAGACCAGTGCTTTCAGAACGTGTCCGCTGTCTACAGTCACAGCAGACACGCAGACAGAGCAGTTTGTTAGAGACAATCTTCTGAGTTTAACAGGGGTTGTTTCTAGCCCTCTATGCTCCTGCAATCCGGCGGGTGTTAAGATCCATGGAAGTGGCCGGCTATTACGACGAGGGCAGCTTTGCTTTCCACGGTCGCGACAGCATCATCACCCCGGTCAGCAGCACTCACTGGAGGCTCGGTGAATCCATGACGGAGCTGGGTTTAGAGGAGCGCGAGAGAGCCGTAGACTTCAGTGTGTACCTGGACTCGGGTCTGCACTGCCCGCAGTTGGCCACACAAGCGCAAACACAGGGGGACATCTTCACAGACTTTTTGGCGGAAAGCAAAATTAAAAGAGTGGGTGCTTTGCAAAACTATAAGAACTACGCGCACCAGGAAGCAAGTCATTGCGACAGTTTAAGAGACCCCAGGGAGTCTTACGCACAGTACGCAGACCTGCACGAGCCCCGCGAGGACAGAGCCGCAGACAGAGACGAGAGTGAAGACAGGAAGATGGAGAACGGCTCTTCGTTTGACATGAGGTCCTACTTGCACTACTCCACTCCCAGCGGCAGCATGGGAAACATCTCCACCGCATCTTCGACCTGCTCCAGTCCACCGGGCACTCCCGCGCCCTCGGCTAAGAGCAGATCACCATCCCACGGGGGCAAGATGTCCAACGGCAAGTCCAAGAAGCGCCTGGACAAGGACAGCGACGAGTACAGACTGAGACGCGAGAGGAACAACTTGGCAGTGAGAAAAAGCAGGGACAAAGCCAAAATGCGTAACTTGGAGACGCAACATAAAGTGCTGGAACTGGCCGCAGAGAATAATCGTTTACAGAAGCGCGTGGAGCAGCTGTCCCGAGAGCTGGCCACGCTGCGAAACTTGTTATCTGCTACGGGACAGTGTTAGGTACCCCTCGGACTCCGATGGACTCATATTATAGACTTAAATTATTTGTCCAACGAGCCACACTTGAGCGGTACGGCCAGAGTTTACAAGGACACTTTAAATGAGGCAGAACAAGTGGGAGCATGATTGCGCAATCGCTCATGTTTCTCCCATGTCACCTCGCTTCAGTCTTGGTGTGATATTGTGTACATGCAGTATTGTGCGCAGGTTTTACATGCGAGTGTGCATTTCTACGTTTTCTGGTGAATGTGGAGCAGTGGTTGTCATGGCAAGAGAGTTGTGCTGCAGTGAAATGATGCAACTCTTTGTAATAGTATTGGCAATGAATGAAATATGTCTAATTATTTAAAACTGAAAGGCAAAATGCTTTAATTGTACTTGATATTTTATTGAATTAAACAGATTTCTACTTTGTTTAAACAATTTTCTGGTTCTTTCTTCTTTTCTGATGGTTTTAAAGCTGTGAAGGCGAACAGACAGGGCGTTACACCCTCTTTACATATTCATGCTCTGAATACAGTCTGTTTGGCATTCATGGACTACATCTTATTTCATACATTCCCATCACAAACACTCCAAATGTTTTACATGTACTTATAGATCAATTATGTTCAACCTCAGAAAGTGTTAAGAACAATCAGGTTACCCATTAAACTCAGTTTCGTACTGCAATGAGACAGACTTATAAAAATATATTTGCATTACTAGGCCTTATAGTTCAGTTGTGGTTTAGCTGCTGTCATGTTAGTCCTGTAATGGCAATTTGGTTCAGTTTCTATTTTCCAGTCCCCTAACACATCAATCTGTCTAAATGTTGATATTGTCTCATTATTGCTATAGGCTTATTGATCAGATGCAATCACAGATCTGTCACTTTCAAAGACATACAATATTCACCATTACAAATGGACAGTAATAATGTCTAAATTAAACACTTTAAGTATGTTAAAGTGAATCTGCAGAAAGAAGCAAAAACCACAACAAAAAAGGGAACATCTATTTTGGGTTTCTAACGACTTGAATTCAGAAACTAAATATGAGAAGTTTTGACATAAATTATTTTACTTTTTTGATGTTTCTGTCTGGTCTCAATGGTTTAACATGTTTACAATATTTAGCCATTATATTATTTATTTAGGTATATTTGTAAAAGTCTGCATATTATGGATCAACTCAGATAATCAAATCAATTCATTTGAGCTCATTTTGCCCTTGTCCCTTTTTGCTGTGTAAGTTTTGGCCTGATGCAGCCAGTCACACAGTGCACTGAAATGCAGCTTTATCTTTAGCACACAACTCGGTCAATAGTCTGCGGAGTCCACTGGCCTCGTGAGGGGTTCAAGGCTGCGTGCAAATTAATCAGCAACTAACCTCCTCCCAAACCTCGGGTCACAATCTGCAGCCACGGAACATGCACTGTGTCACAGAGGCTTCAAGAACACCTGTGTATGTGAGCGCACATATTTAGACTGGAGCACACTGCCCAAGTGTGTGCATCCAAATCTTTAAAGCAATAAACTCAGAGAAGATTTGAATAGTCATAAATGTATTAGTCATAAATTTATACTTGAGTGTATCATTACTTCACTCATCGCACTCACAGTCAGTGGTTGAACAGTCGCTCGACAGCTGCCCTGTGCCAAAAAAGACAGACAGTGGTAGTGATGACCTTCAGGTCAGCCCCAATCAGTGCAAACTGCTGTTGTGTTCTGTACCTACACATAGTGGATGAAGTAAAGATCAGGGACCCAAAACATGCACCATAGGTAAAATCCTCCAGCTTAGGTCCTGACCAAGCCGAAGCACGAAGATCATGGAGATGGTCCCCGGGCGCCCTAATGTGTGTGCTGCCCACTGCTCCTGATATATGTATATATATATAGGATGGGTTAAAATGCAGAGAAGAATTTCTCCAGTGTGAGATCAATAAAGTTCACTTCACTTCTAGAAAGTGAGCATCCCACTTGAGCTGCTTGTAACTGTTAGCCAAACATTTATTGCTTATTAAGTAAACGTGTGCAGTAAAAGTGTACAATAAAAACACTAAAAAGGATTGAAAGATTGTTTGTATGGCTAATGTGCAAAAATCTTTGCAGTTTGCACTTTACCAGCTCTATATTATACCTTTCACTTCTAAATGTAAATCTGTATTAACCACCTCCAAGACTTCACTTTATTCAACTGAGTATTCTGTAAAACATCAAGGTCCATTTCAGAAACTCTTTTTCACACAAGTGCCAGTAGGACCTAAGGTCAAACCAGGTCTAGACAATTAAGACAGGACTAAACCAAGGAAAAAGTGGTCTTAACCTGGATTGAGACAGGGACTCATTTGGGATTTAACTAAGACTATGAACCAAGGACTCAGTATTAAGCCATGCCTAAACCATGTCTAAACTGGGACCAGCCAAGACTACTGGAACATGAATAAAACTGACTATAAATCAGTCAGAATAGCCTAAAACATTAGACATCCCCAATCAGTCCATGGACCACATATTGAGAAGCTGTGCAGCTGTAAAGAAACACGTGAGATTGTGTTTTGAATGTGGAGGTTATTTCAACAGACTTCTGATGAAGTGCTCTTCTGCAATATCCTCTCCTCCCAGTGACACAAAGCAACACCCACCCAATGCAACACCTGCTCCTGCCAGACAATGGGTTCATGCAAGACAATAATACGACTTAACCATGTCATCATAACAAATACATTACACTACAATACATGGATTAAATACTTAGGTGTTGTACAACCAGGACCAAACCAGGACTACACCAAGGTGTTTATTGGAATGACTAAAACTAGTCCAAGTTAAATCCAAATGTTCATGTGATATGTGTCTAGATTAAAAGCAGGATTAAATATGAATGTCATGAAGAAGGACTATACCAGTATTAAACAAGCACAGTCGAAATGGGACAAAACTATGACTAAAGTAAAGAATATATCAACAAACAGCTGTTCTAAGTCTGGGCTAAACAAACATGAAGACTAAAAGTGGATAAACTAAGTGTGATCCATTGTGAGTTAAAAAAAAAAAATATTATTTCAGTTTTGTTCATTGTTAACAATCATTTTTTTGTGAATAGAAACTACAGAGTGCCAAGAAATAAGTCATGAAATGGGTCTAACAATAAACAAAGTAGCATGTTCTATCTTGTTTGATAGCAGATTTAGCAGTAAAATCTAAATTATTTAACTAAACTTTATGCTTTGCTTTTTATTAGAAAACATGATTAAGAATAAGGTTATATCATGTTGCAGTAATATTGCTGTACTGATGTTGCTGGTCAATATGGTTACCCTGCAAACAAGCATTTAAAAATTACCCCAGAAAACAATGATTGGTATTTTTTATATGACTATTTGATTCCAAAAGTGAGAGCGTATTGTATATTATTGTGTATTCCATTTCCTTTTGGTTGTAGTCATCATAGGCAAAATATTCTTGGCATTTTTTCTTGGACGATCTTTCTTAGACTTCCACCATTCCTCTCTCCCTGCTCCACCTCTCCTCTCTGACATGTTCTCTCTCTCCCCCTCTATCTCCATACTCTCCCTCTATCTCACCTTCTCCTTACTCCTCTCTCTCCTTCTGTTCTCCCAGCTCCTCTCTCACGCTTCTCTTTCTCTTCTTTCACTCTTCCTCCTCCCTTCTCATCCTCTCCTCCTCTTTCCCTCCCCTTCTCTCCTCTTTCTCCTTCTCCTCTGTCTCCCCTTGCCGCCTCTCCTTCTCTCCCTCCTCCCTCTCTCTCTTCGTCCATTTCTGCCCTTTCCCTTCTTCTCTCCCCAATCTCTTCTCAACTTCTTCCTTTTTCTCCTTTGTCTCTCTCTCTCCCAGTTCTCTCTTTCTCCTCCTCTACACATTCTTTCTCTCTTTCTTTCTCCCTACTCCTTCCCTCGCTGTCCTCCTCCCCTTCTTCCCCCGCCCTCTTTGCCGCCCCTTCCCCCCCTCTCTCCATCCTTCCCCTTGCTCTCCTTGCTCCACACTGACAGGGAAATTCCCACACAGCAGGATGACCTGTTCTCTCTTAGTTCAGTCCGTCCCTCTCTCTCCTCCCTTTACCGTCAATGGGCAGTGCCTGTCCGTAATCCCCAGCCTCCGCAGCCTGGCTCACCTGAACATGTGTATTGTACAGCTGTTGTGAAATATCAAACTTTTTAAAGCAATGACTCATGTACTAATATGGCCTCCTTCCTCCTCTTTATAGTTTTATTTCCCAAACAAATCCAAGACATAGCATACACAAGTTCAGTGAATACATTGTGTAATTGTATGTGCAGTGTTTCTACTTCACTGCCAATTTTGCTTGATAACAGAAAGATTGCGTTGACTGAAGTCAAATATTGTCAAACATGTTCAATAATCTAGAGCTATAGTGAACAGCTCTCCTCCTCCCTAAACCTCACATAGTGACTCACATGGCTCCTGGCTTATAAAAGATATTCCTCTAATTAGATGAAGGCGCCTATCTGTTTTATTTTTGTTACAAAGTTATGTTTTCACAATAAACTTTTTGCTGGTTTATTCAGAAAAAAATGGGTACTTTAAAACAGTTTTTACTGTTTTTTATTGTCTGTTATGTTTTTTTTTTGTTTTTTTTTTGTTTTTTTTTTTAGGATATCACATATCTCTGAAACAATATAAGCCAATTTTGCATTAAAGGCTATTATAATGTATATTTTTTGTTGTGTGCACCTGCCTGAGGAGTGTAAATGGAAATCAGCAAAGGCTCAGTCACCTTTAGATTCATGGGTTTACATGGCTTATAAAATAGAAACTGCTCTAAGACAACTAAAATTCAGATCAGTATCAGTATTGTACCAATATACTGCTGGTGTTTGTGTTATGGTCCACACACTGCTGTTTGCGCTGTCATTCTTTTATGTAAATGTTTATCTGAAGAGGCGGATGTCACTTTACTTTTGTTTAAACACATGCTTTACAGTCATAATCCACAAATTGAAACCTTTAGTATAGTATAGCAATTATTTAAAAAAACAAACAAACACATTTTTTTTGCTATAGTCATACTTTTTTGTTTTGTTTGAAAATGACATGCTGCGTGGGTTGGTATCCTAAATAAACAAGCGTGCAAACCAATAATAAGTATGTTGTCTTCAAAGGAACAACCCAACCAACTTTGATATTATTTGTAATGTTAAAAATGTTAACATGAAATATGTTTATATTTAACTTTATGAAGGTCCTAAATTGGGTAAAATTATCTCTTGTGAGTTTGAGTCATGCTTGTTACCTCCTCAAAAAATACCTGGAGTTGTGTTTTGTTTCATTCACACATGTTTGAGTAATCCTTAATTAGTCTGTCTACATTTCCAAAGCTCAAAATGTTCTGTTCCACCTTGTGATGTCATGATGCGGTAGTTTCCAAGTTAACAGCTTTTGTTAACAGAGATATGCAATTACAGGGCTGAAATTATTCAAATGACTGTAGTGAAGGTGTATGGAGTTTTAAAAAGACAGTGGAGCAAGAATTGTGAGTTATGTGAATGAAACTAATGTAACATGGGCCCTTTACTGAAATAATATGTAGTTATTGACTTTGTTTTGGGAAATTTAGTCTTTAATACCTATTTTGTGTGTGAATGTGTTGTGGAAAAAAAATGATGTATCTCTTGATGATAAATGATGAATCCATTTGTGAAGCTTGATGAGTTTTGGAATACAGACAAAGGTTTATTTTTGTTCCAGCAGATATGGACAGGGCCTAGTCAGAACAGCCCTTTTTGAGTATCCTCTCTCCAGTCACCCATTCTCTCCATCTCCCCTCAACATCTCCTAGAGCATCTGAGCTCTGAGTATTTATACAGAAATACAAGTTACATACATATTAAAGCAGAGTGACTTTTGTTTTACAGACTTGTGCTAACCAACTTAACTTATATTTAAGGACAGGTAAGACAACACTGTTTCCTTTGGGGTGGGGACAGTTGTGTCTGCTGAGCTTTTGAAATGCTAATGACTGGTCTGGTTTCAGGTAGAACTCACATTCATTTACACAAAGACAGATTGAGAGAAATCTTTCCACAATATAAATTTCCATCACAAATGAATAGTACATAGTAGCAGCAATAACATACAGTATTTTTCTACTGGTTCTCAATTTCCAGTGCACTGTTGTGTGTCTGAGCTATTTTCAATGTACTATATAATCATCTCATGTGACATCTGTTTGTATTACAGTGAAATAAATAACATAAAGGCAAAATAAACAAAAATAAAACATAAACAAAAATAAACATAAAAGCCAATTAAATTTAGAAATACATCAAGTCAAAGCTTCTCAAATCCATGGAATTTTACTTTTTTGCAGTGGTAGTATTTAAAATTGCCACTGCATTTCCGGGTCATGGCGTGTAACGGGAATAAGGCGGGTCGGATATACGGTAAAGGGACAGAATTTGATCGAACTTGAACCAGGATTTCCACATCATGCTTCACTTCTGCTATTTGACTGAAGATGACTGCAAGAAGCACACAGCCAAGTGACGCATGAAGGGACTTGTGGTCATTGTCACTGCCCAACCATTCTGCAATATCCCACCAACCTTGCAAAACTATACCAGCAATTATTAGAAAATCATCAATAATATTTGGTCAATATTTAGTTCATTTGGGTTGTAAGAAGTGTAGCATTGAGCATAGGTCAGCCATTTGAATTTGGTAGCTTCTGTGTGTTGTAATGGCCCACCTCAATTTGTTGTGGTCTTAAAACAGTAAAGAAAGTGTTGTTTGAGTAAGGTGTTTGTTCCTCTTTGTGTCTCAGCAAAGTTTCCTAGATGACAAGAGTTTTATTTTGACCCACAGGTCCTTGAAGGCAACATTCACTGAAGTGGGATTTCTCTGTTTGATTTCTGTTTTGTTTAATGTCATCATGCTATCTAGAAGATCACGCAAAACATCAACATAAAAAAATATTATGTCTTTTGAATGGTCTGTTTTCCCCAAAAAAAGTTTTCTAAGCAATTTCCTGACTCTCATTTTTCTCTCTCTACCCCATTTCACACTCTGTACTCCCTTGCCTTATAAAGTAGTGTTTCATAGTAAAAAAAAAAATCGTCAAGAGGTGTAACAAAATTAGTCAATATACCAATGGGATAAAATACTTTTTTTTATGTCTTATTAACTTAGTAGTGATTCTAGAGACACAGTACAGCAAGTGAAAACATATTAAATTAAAGTCTGAAGGGAATTACGTGTTACTATTGACATCTCTTCTTCAAAGGGGATCAGGCCAAGAAGTTAACAGCACATGTCAGGAGCATTACATATATACATATATACAATACATAGAACAATAAACTGAGATAAAAGTTGGAATTAAGGTGCTTAAACACATTTCATATATAAAGTGCTATAATTATAAACCATTGAAGAAATTGTGACATTAAAGGTCCTATAATACACAAAGTTGACTCTTGTGAGCTTTAAGCCATGTTAGAATGATGCTACCTCATCAAAAGCATACATAGTTTTGTGTTTTGTTTCATTCACACATGTCTGAGTAATCCTTTATTATCAGTCTGTCAACATCTCTGAAGCTCAAAATGCTTTGTTCCACCTTGCGATGTCATGGTATGCTGGTTTCCAAGTATTAAAGGAAAAGTAACGTTATTTTACAATCTGAGCCTTCTTTCGGTAATAAAACAAGTCGTTTGACTCACCCATATCACGTTCGTGTCATTTGGAGCTGTTTGAAGAAAGTTATGTTGTAGCGTATCCGTTAGCATTTGTATTCGGGGCATTACTTTGCGGTCTCCAAATAACACAAACTTTAGCACTTTTCAAATCATAGAAGCCCGATGTCTTAATGAAATATTTCGTTTGAAGCAAAAGTGGCCTGTAATCCGAGATTTATCCATAGTTTTCAGCTTTGCGTTTCATGTTTGGGTCCCGGGAGCAGCATGCGCACTGGCGTCCTCATCTACTCGAAACTATGGCTAAATCTCGGATTACAGGCCACTTTTGCTTCAAACGAAATCTTTCATTAAGACATCGGGCTTCTATGATTTGAAAAGTGCTAAAGTTTGTGTTATTTGGACACCGCAAAGTAATGCCCCGAGCAAATGATACAGCACCATGTTAACGGATACGGGATCATTACTAGAACAGAACGGCTCAACATAAGTTCTGCGATACTGCTCCAATTGACAGAAAAAGGCTATGGGTGAGTAAAACTACTTGTTTTATTGCCGAAAGAAGGCTCAGATTGTAAAAAAACATTAATTTGCCTTTAAACATGTGCGAATGAAACAAAACAAAACTCCAGTTTTTTGTTAGTTTTTTTTTTTATGAGGGAACGACATTATTATACTGGACAGAAAATAATGTAATATGGTCTCTTTTTTGTGTAGTTTATGACTAATAATAATAATAATACATTTTATTTCAAGGCACCTTTCTAGACACTCAAGGACACCGCACAAAGACAATCAATTAAAAACAATTAAGAACAGTTAAAAACAGTATATACAAAATTAAACTAAGAGAATGGACAAAGCAATACAAGTAAAATGAAACAGTCAGCAGGGGAAAATGAGTAAGTGGGGTAAGCTATTTTGAAAAGATGGGTCTTGAGTCTGGATTTAAAAGTTTATAGTGATTGAACGTTCCGGAGGTCTGGGGGGAGTGAGTTCCATAGATGGGGAGCAGAGCGGCTGAAGACCCTGTGAGGTGGATGGAGGAGGAGGACCTGAGTGAGTGGGTGTGTGTGGTGACATGAAGGAGTTCTGTAAGATAAGTGGGAGCCAGGTTATGGATGGACTTGAATGTGAGGAGTAGGATTTTGAACTGAATACGATAGTGAATGGGGAGCCAGTGAAACTGCTGCAAGACCGGGGTGATGTGGTGAATAGAGGGAGTTCTGGTGATGATCCGGGCAGCAGAGTTTTGCAGAAGTTGTAGCTTATGAATAGTTTTTGGGGGGAGATCATACAGGAGGGAATTGCAGTAATCAAGACGTGAGGTGACCAGGCTATTGACAAGAATGGCGGCTGTGTGAGGGGAGAGTGAAGGACGGAGACGGTTGATATTTCTGAGGTAGAAGTAGGCTGTGCGTGTGATATTGTTGATGTGTGACTGGAATGAGAGAGTGCTGTCCAGGTTGTCACCCAGGCTCTTTACCTGAGGGGAGGGAGATATGGAGGAGTTATCAACAGTGATTGAAAGGCTGTCTATTTTGTTTAGTGTAGATTTGGTGCCGATGAGTTAGAGGTAAGATCTTAAGCCCAAGCCCGAGCCCGACCTGAAATTCGGGTCGGGTCGGGCCTAAAATATCAATCATTGCTTCGGGTCGGGTTGGGCCGGGCTTCTCTCTCGCTGACTTTTTAAAAATAAATATATGTTTATAAAAATGTATACTAAAACGATGTGTGGATACTAAACTAAGGAATACTTGTTTTAAAATAAATCATTTGGATAAAACAGAGAAGGCGCTGTAATGTAATTGCTATTTAACTACTAAACAGGAGCCGCAGAGCCAGAGCATGCTCTGCGCACGTGAACGCCGCCCTCTTAATAATCTGAATAGTTTTGGCCACGAGAGACCGTGGTTCGCAAAAAAACAGAAGTCGCCTCATCACAACACGTACTGTACTAAACTCTTGCAATGACAATTCAAAGAACTCCTTCCTGTCTCTGTCTATTATCCACCCGTCATTGTTCTTCTTTGTCTCTCTGCTTCTCTCTCTTAAAGTGCCGCGCTAGATTCTTAAGGACGTACTGCTCCTGTGGTTTATGGCCCAATTTTCAACCCGTCAAAATGACGGACGGCCTTAAATTTTTCCCGTCAACTCTTTAAAAAATCCGTCAATGATGGAAAATTGTCAGTTAATGTACCCTCTGCAGAAACAGAAATATAAAAGATGTAAATGTTTATACAGTCTTGTTTAACTTAGATTTCGTTACAAAAGACAGGCTTTAATTTGTTATCATAAATCACCCCTCCTCCTCCCGAGTCCTCACAAATAAAATATGAAATTTCGGGTTTGCTTCGGGCTCGGGCCTGCAAATCAAGTTAATTGGTCGGGCCGGGTCGGGCTTTAATACCTGCGGGCCGGGTCGGGTCGGGCTGGATTTTTTTAGGCCCGATCTTACCTCTACGATGAGTAGGACTTCAGTTTTATTGCTGTTTAGTTTTAGAAAGTTGGAGGAGAACCAGGATTTGATTTCCTGAAGACAGTGGGTGAGGGAGGAGGGTGGGAGGATGTTGGATGGTTTGGAAGAGATATAGAGCTGGGTGTCATCTGCGTAACAGTGGAAGTGTATGTTATGTTTTCTGAAAATGTGACCAAGGGGAAGGAGGTAGATAATGAATAGGAGGGGGCCAAGGACTGAGCCTTGAGGGACTCCTGAGGAAAGAGGGTAGTGCTGGGAGGAGTAAGAACCGAGTTGGATGTACTGAGAGCGGGAGGAAAGATACGAAATGAACCAGAGAGGTGTGTGAGAGATGCCAATAGAGATCAGTCTGTCGAGTCCATTGTCAGCTGCAAGTAGGAGATCATTTGTGATTTTAATTAAGGCTGTTTCGGTACTATGGAGGGGTCTGAAGCCGGATTGAAATTGTTCATACAGGTTATTTTCGGTGAGGTGAGAGTCAAGTTGAGAGGCAACAATTTTTTCAAGTATTTTAGAGAGAAATGGGAGATTGGATATGGGGCGCAGGTTATTAAAATCGGTTGGGTCTGTACCAGGTTTTTTGATGATAGGAGTGATTTCTGAAATTTTAAATGAGGAAGGTACAATGCCAGTGGTCAGAGAGGAATGTAGGATAGAAGTTATTAAGGAGATGAGAGAAGGAAGACAGGCTTTAACCAGAGAAGTGGGGAGGGGGTCTAATCTACAGGTTGAGGGTTTGGATTTATGGAGGGAGGAGGGGTACAGGGGACTGTATTGAGTGTTGAGTGTTGAACTACTTGCATTGAGGGTTATTTGATCATGAATCTTGTGTATTTTGTTGTAAAGAAAGACATTATGGAGTTGCAGAAATCGGTGGAGAGAAGATGAGCAGGGAAAAGGTTGGGAGATTGTGTGCTGTTATTAACAATGGAAAACAGGGTTTTTGTGTTCCCTTTGCTGTTGGTGATTAATTTAGAAGTGGATTAATTTGGCAGAGTTTATAGAGTCTTTGTAATGAAGAGTATGGTTTGTGTGCATTTCCTTGTGAACAGTGAGGCCTGTTTTTCTGTATAGTCGTTCAAGTTGACGGCCCCTGGCCTTGAGCTGACGAAGTTCCGGAGTGAACCAAGGAGCTGAGAGTGAGAAGGTGACTTCTGGATTTGATGGGGGCCAGGGAATCTAAAATATATTGCAGATTGGTATTGTAAAAATGAACAAGATCATCAGGAGTACATAGACTGTCTGGATGTGGTACAGTGGTGATGGCAGAGGAAAGTGTTGTAGTGTCAATGTTCTTGATATTACGGAAAGATATAGTGCAGGGTATGTTGATTTTAGACAATGAAAACTTTATATTAAAGGATATTAACATGTGGTCAGTAATGGGAAGGTCAGTAGATTTACAGTTATATGGTGTGAGTCCAGAACAACAGAGTAAGTCCAAAATTTGCCCTTTTGAGTGAAAATGAGTGAAAATGAGTGAAAATGTATATGTTGTTGAAGTCTAAAACTAACTAATTTAAAAACACAAACTCATGAGTGATGAAGACCTATTGTCTTGAGAACATAACTGGTAGCGGTGTTATTTACAGCATGCACTATAGAAAATACATATATTGCCCAACAGGAAATTACAGGTTTAGAAACCATTTAGATCAAAGACTATTCTGTGACCACCCTCACGTTCTCCATTTCACCTTTACCCTGCTTATCTGGCACTGATGCAATGTTCACTGTTTGCTGCAAATGACCCAAAATACCATGAGTTATATGAGGTACCTAACTAAAGGAGTGCACAAATAAAGAATCAGATGTCTGGAATGTTTCACAAATTGGCATTAAACATATCCATCTGTAGTAAGACAGGCAGGGGATACCACCAGATCAAGTTACAGATCAGATCTGGGGAGAGGTGACCCCACTTACAGTCAGAAAGCATGTTTTTCAAGTTGATTCGAACCTTTGAATCAAAATACTTAAAACATCTAAAATACCAAAATATACTAATTGTACTCCTCAAATATTCCTCATATTCAAGTTTCCTTGGTTGAGTTGAATGTTTTTAAGTTTTAGAGGTCCACTATGGAACTTTTCTAGTGGAAAGCCTCTTGATTGTCTCTGTGGAGAGATGTGTTTAATGTCATACTATGTTCCACAGTAGGGCATTAAACACATTATCTTCATGGAAAGAAGCAGATGATGCTACTAGGTTAAACATCGGATCTATGATGAGGCTACCCTGCTCAAAAAGTTAGAATATTGTTCAGGGTATTTCTTAGTCTTACTGGATACATGCAAGCTATGAGCTTAATTCCACAGTGTGGGACTCCCCTCCATGGCCGTCTCACCAGCTTCATCTGCGTTTTCTATAGTCAGTATTTAAGCTCCAGTTTCACACTCCCCCACTGCCAGATTTTTCTTCATGGTTTCTGCACAAGATCCTCCAGTATCTCTTCTGGCTGGATAACCTTGTTCCTGATTCTTCTGACTTGCCTGATCCCTGTTAACCAGTTTTTTGCCGTAGCGATCTATCAAATGTTGTCCTGTTGGCAAACCTTTTTGCATGAAGAATGTTCTGAAGTATTATTTTTATTTCCATTAGAATTATGGTGATGTGCCATCTCCAGAAGGTTTCTGTCATAGCGATCTGCAATAAAGTTTTGTCATGTACCTGTTGTCAGTTGTGTTGCATTTAGGTTCAAAACCTGTCACATATAGAGACAAGCAGGCGGCAAACCCCTGGGAAGAAAAGTTACATTGCACCTTTAACTTTAGACATGCATAAATGTGTTATATTTTAATATAGATATGTTTTCAACACTAAAGAAGGGAAAGGAAAAAAAGTGTGTACAAATGAGGCTATAGGAGCATTGTACATCACAGGTAAAAGTGCTGTATTTTTCCACAGTTGCACCATAAAAACATGAGTGACAAACATGAGTCGTAGCCCGGAGAGCATGCGTCGCAGTTTGTTTACAAATGGACGCTGCGGTAAAAACTGTCGTCAGAAGCTGAGGTTGCACCAGAAAGTGTGAGGCAGGTACAGAGTGCACAGGGGAACCACCGAAACTGATGGTGACCTAAAGGAGATAGAGAGACGGAGAGAGAGAGGAGGGAGAGAAGAGATGAGTGTGAGTGAGAAGGAAGGAGCCTAGGAGATGAAGAGAAAGAGAGGGAGAGAGATAGAAAGAGAGAGGGAGGTGGGGGTGACAAGAGAAGGAAGGGGAGATAGAGAGAGAGACAAATGAGAGGGAGGAAGAGTGGTTCACAGGGCAGAGGAGGGTAGAAAGAGGATAGTAAGAGAGGGGAGAGAGAGAGAAAGAGAAAAAGAGAGGGGAGAAGGGAGATTAGACAGTGAAGAGACAGAGGAGAAAGGGGGGAGAGGTTAAGAGAAAGATAGAGATTCTGGGGGAGAGAGAGAAGAAGAGTGAGGGCAGAGAGAGAGCGAGAGAGAGAATACAGAGAAAAAGGATGAGAGACAGTAAGATGAGATGCAAGGTGAGAGAGTGAGGAAGGCTGAGAGACAGTAATAGAGAAAAAGATAGAGACATTGGGGAGAGAGAGAAGGAGAGTGGGGGCAGAGTCCAAGAGAGAGGGAGCAGGCCACGAGAGAAAGAGAGATGCAAAGAGAAAGAAGATCCTGTATCAGCAGCAGTTAGAGCAACAGGAAGAGGAAAAGGAAGCGCTCACGAGGAACACACGTAACACAGACATCAGAGGGGCTCAGTGACCCACAACAGCAGCAGCACAGTGCATTTCCACTCCACTCAATAACAATGTGTGTCTGCTGTGACATCTGCAAAACGCCACCGCCGCAGTGATGCAACCAGTGCGGCCACGCTAATCAAAACATCAACAGGGGCTGGAGCAGTGGGGGAATGGGGGGGTGTTCTTCAGATCGGATACTGTGTGGTGCTTTTCCGTCTAGTTTGTTTTGTTCTGTAGATAAGTACTGCATAACCTAAAGCACTATATGGCCAATAACACAGTATCATTTATAGCAGGGGTGGGCAATTATTATTATTTTTTTTTTGTATTTCTACGTTGAAATGAGTAAATGGCATTGTTTACAGAAGTTGGTGAGTTATGTGTTATTATTAAGTAATGAGAGAGTGAGGTTTAACAAAAACTGAATTTATTCAGTAAAATAATTCAAAACAATGGTAAACATGAAACATTTATAACTCTTTTTCAGTCACATTAACCCCACAATGCTTTCTGAGTTTAACTTTCTTAACTTAGTATTAAGACACCACAATGTCTTTGTATGCCAAATAATATAATATATAAGATATGTCACAACATTTTTTTGTCCAACTGCCAAACTGTGTAGAAAAAGTGAAAGTTGGCATGTTTTGTGTTTTTTTTCTTGATCAGTGACAGAAATCTAGCCTCTGTTGAACTTTGCATCAGAGTCAGGTTGGATGTTTGAGGTGAAGATGTAAAGCACAGCCGACAGATGATCATCAGTACAATTGCATCAGTACAAATGCGTTATGTACGATTTTGAAAGTAGGTTTTATTTTCTTAATTCCAAGCAACCTTTCGCGAGCCGGTCAGCGGCAGCTTGTGGGCCTTATTTGGCCCCTGGGCCTCGAAATGCCCGGGTCTGATTTATAGTGTAGTGTGTAGCTTACTTTGAAATAAATTCCTAACAAATTGAATAGGCAAAAACAGATAATGTTGTGTTAAAAGCCAAATTCTATTAAAACACATCATTCAGTACAAATTCACTCAACTTTAATTTTTTTGCCTAACTCTTCAGTTGTTGTTGTTTTTTGGGTTTTTTTCTTGCATCAACTGAAAATGAACTGAAAATGTGTTACTGTGAGCAAGCTTGCATCTCCACAAACCTAACTCTTATCTGTCCTGGTTTTTGGCTATAATGTTCCATAGTATGGTATTTAACTTATCTAGTTCCATGGCAAATGTTCCGAAATATAATTTGACCTTTTCCATAGAATCATGTTGACACGGCTTCTCCAGAAAGTTACGCATTACTTTAATAGTCATGTACACAACATATTTTTTGCAACATAATGTAAAACACCTCCACTTATTCAGGCCCATGTGTTGACTTGTTTCGTATCCCGGTGATGAAGGGTTAAACTCAAATCGATACTGAAAGTTACTGCTCACTCCAGAGTGTGTACAGATGGGAAAACTCATGAGCAAGAGGAGACATGGTCCGCCTCACAGTACACATGTCCTCTGTTTATTTGTGTGTGTGTCCTAGGAGCTCGTGTGTGTGTGTGTGTGTGTGTGTGTGTGTGTGTGTGTGTGTGTGTGTGTGTGTGTGTGTGTGTGTGTGTGTGTGTGTGAGGGGTTTTATCACATTGTGGGGACTAACATCAGTACACACACTCTCGCACTACTGGGTCCTGCTAGAACCAAAACCAGGTCCTCATGACGTAAATCCTTGGTTATACTTATTAGACTTCGACAAACTTTATTAATCCACAAGAGAAATTATTTGGACACAGTAGCTCACACATCAGAATATAATTATAATAACAAATAAAAGTACAGAGCAAATATTTAAATGGTAATAATAAATTCAAAATAAGAAACAGCAAGGAACTGGTATCAGATAAGGCAAAATTATACAAATGTATATGTACAAGTAAAACTACAAATATAGAAATATATGAATACAAAACATATCAGCTATTATAAAAGAGGTGGGTCAGGAGAAGCAGTGCAAAGATGAAATAGTGACTTGACTTGACATAGAGTTATCTATTACATAAGGGTGAATGGTTGTACTGTTGTATGGAGTATGATATGCATGTAGTCCTGTATCTCTCACTGTTTCAACAACATGGTTTAAAGTTCAGACTGGATTAGGATCAGCCTTTAAAACTATTGTCCCCACAAAGTAAGGAAACACGCCGTGCTCTTAGAATCCTCTCTCTCTTTTTCAGGAATTTCTGGATCCAGTCTAACTCCTGAGAATCTGGGTCGGGACTCATTTACTGTCAATGGGCGGCCCACGCTTTCTCCCTCCCTTCTCTCGCTCTCTCTCTACCCCCTCATTCTATCTTGCTCACCCCTTTATCATTCCCTCTTCCCCTTTTTTCCCTCTACTTCTCCCTCTTCTTTATGTCTTTCTTCTCCCCTCTTTCATTCCAAACCCATTTTGTCCTCTACCTCTCTTCCTCTCCTCTCTTTCTCTAACACCCTACCTCATTTTTTCTCACTGTCTTCTTCCTCTTCCCAGTCTCACTTGCCCACTATCTCTATCTTTCTCAAACCCTCTCTCTCGCACTCTCCTTCCCTCGTTATTCCTCTCTTTCCCACTCCCTCCTCTTTCCCTCTCTACTGTTCCTGGACTTTTATTGGGAAGTTCCAGGTTAATGTCTAACTCCAGGAGGACACATAGTTCAGGAGTCATGAGGACAGACTGATACACTAGGTCAACAGTAACAGCAGCAAAGTCAGCAAAGAAAAGTACTACATTTTAATCTATGTCATCACAGACGTTTGTGGTAGGTATGCTAACTGCAAGATGGCACACTTAGATAGGAAAACAAATCCATAGATATGAACATGTGCATTTTGTCTATTACAGTTTAAGATTGAAGATTTGTCATATTGATTGATCCTGATTTTCAATTTTTATTTGACTTTGCCTTATTAAACACAAATTGTAAAAGAAAGGCTTTCAATATTAAAGGCACACTATGTCACTTTTTTAAATGGAAGGGTCCTCTACGTGCTTGGGAAGATGTAGATATTATTTTTCTTACAGCCTGCAATGTTCTGCAGTATGTCAATAAGCTCATTCCATGTCAGATCTATTGACAGATGACCCTGCTCACAGGAAGAATGCCATACTGTGGAACGTTCCAGGCAAAGCATTACATTTCCATAGAGACAAGCAGGTGGTGGACACTTCCCTAGAAAAGCTACATGGTGTACTTTTAATTATCTGAAGATAACTTACAATACAGACTTATAATTAGGAAAAAAACAAACAAACCTGTATGTGAGTAATATTACTTGTAAGTCAATGTACTCTAACTTGGCTACACTTCCTTCTGTGAGTGTGACTGAAGCTTTATGCATTGTGGGAGGGGATGAGGAGAGTTAAACCAATGGGAAATTTAAAATGATAAATACTAAACATAAACTTTAATTTAAAGGTCCTATATTACACAAAATTGACTCTTGTGAGATTTAAGCCATGTCAGAATGTTGTTTCCTCTACAAAAATATACCCGGAGTTGTGTTTTATTCCATTCACACATGTTTGAGTAATCCTTTATTATTAGTCTGTCTACATCTCCAGGGCTCAAAATGCTCTGTTCCACCTTGTGATGTCATGTAGCTGTAGTTTTCAAGTTAATTTGCTAAATAGCTACCTTTTACCTTTGGTTCAGTAGAGATTACCAATTCCAGGGTTGAAATTATCCCAGTGATTCTAATGAATGTGTATGGAGTTTAAAAACACAGCGGAGCACTTCTTGTATTAGCACATGCCATCACAAGGCCAAACAGGATGTTTTCTGTTTGAGAGAAGAACTCATCCTAAATATGTAGGATTTGTGTGAAGGAAACAAAACACAACTCCTCATATGTTATTGATGAGGAAACAACATTATAAAATAAATCAGAAAATAGTCACCCACCAGCTGATCTTGTTGTCCCATGGCTCTTTTGTTTATTTCTGTTCTCTCTTTGCTAAATTCTTTCCTAAATTCTGTACAAAGAGATCTAAAGTACTACACCCTTTTAAATAATAATGCAATTTTACAGTCTATTGCATTCACTCTTACTTGTCCAGTTTATTTTTAGATTATGATTAGAGCCATCATTTCAATTCTTTCCGGGGTCCATCTTTTTTTTTATTCAAAGAAGTTTCTTGTAATATAAATATAATAAAATAGGCTACCAGCTTGTTTCTGAATAACATCAAATAGAACAGCTTATTGTTTGGTTTCAGACAAACAGTTCCTTCCTGAGTTGAAGGACTTTTTGAGGACCCAATGAGGACCTTTCCCCATTCAGACAATCTGTTTTGATTCGAATTGCTTAATTGCTGTGACCATAGAGGATGGTTTGCATAGCTTGAAATCCATGAAGCGAAAATACATACAAAAATGTGCACACATTTCTGTATGAGACAAAAGCTTTACCTTAATAACACTAAATGATTTGAACATTTGCATTTCTTGCAGCGTTCCTTCAGATATTATTTTGTTCTTTTCTCATTTTGATTGTGTGCATTATTTTAAGGGGCCTGAGCTCTTAACTTGAAAACTACCACTTCATGACATCACAACGGTTGAACAGAGCATTTTGAGTTTTGGAGACGTAGACAGTCTTGTATATGTCTAAGTACATGTGCGAATGAAACAAAACACAATTCCAGGCATGTTTTTAATGAGGTAACAGCCTTATAACATGGCTTGGGTAATACAGGACCTTTAATGTTTTGTCACTTGAATGAAAAAAATATAAATGAGATGTTACGTCCAGACAGTTATAATTACTCATTTGAACTTGAGTGAAATCATTTTGCAGTGACAGTACTCTTGCTTGATTAGTTATTGTCTACTCTATATTACTCAGAGCTTACTTAGAACTGTCACTTCTCCTTCGCTTTAGGAGTCCTGTGTCTTTAAACCAGTTCCGGTCACACCTTGATTGTAGTTTTCCTCCACGTCACAGATCCTGTGGGGAGTGTTCTTACTCACTGCGTTGCATTCCTGAACAGCGTGTACCAGCGCATTCCTGTTATTTCCCAAACAGGAAGCACACAGAAATTGCCAAATCAGTTGTTCAGTACCATGTTTGTTCTTTTTCTCTCTCCTAAACAGTGCATTGGCTTTTAATGTATGGGTTCAGTTTGGTGTTTATGTGTGTGTGTGTGTGTGTGTCTGTGTGTGTGGGTGTGTGTGTGTGTGTGTGTGTGTGTGTGTGTTTATAGCTTTACTTTTATAGTTTTATATACTTTTTGGTTAAGCTTGGTTTAAACTTTAAAGAAACACTATGCAACTTTTCTTGTGTTGTACTGAGAATTGTCTTGATGGCTTTGCAGCTTGTCATCCATGCTCCCTGGGGGTGTGAAGCTAACTGAAAGCACTACTCTGTAAGAAGCTCTGTTACTTAAAACTTAATGTGAGCTTTATTTTAACACAATCTGCCCAGAAAGAGCTGACTTAGTTGGAACAACAGGTGAGATTATTTGCACTGTTAAACAAGTCACAAGCTAGCTAGCATTTCAGTTAGCCTCTCTCACATTTTGTTGAAAATCAAACACCTAAACAGGTCCATAAATGCTTGTATTGATCACATGCCCCTGAAAATGTGTTGTTTAAATCCATTTTGTATTTTTCCTTGAGTTTTCAGACTGCACTTGAGATCTAAAAACTTTTTTTTTGTCTGTGTTTGCTAATGTGTGCTAATGAGTCACCATGGTAACTGCTGATTATCCCGCCAATAGAAATGTAGAACACCCCCAGCGTGCTGTCACTGCAAATTATCAGTTGCTTTACCTAGAATGTTCCACAATATGGCATTCAACAATAAACTTATTTCTCTCATTGGTGACAGGCAAATGACGCCACCAGGCCAAGTTACAGGTCAGATCTATGGAGAGGCAAGTTTACTCACAGGAAGAATGCCTGTTTTGATATTTTTCAACAATAAAAACACATAAGCAGGCTGCTAATCCCCACACCAGAAAAGTTACATATTACACCTTTTAAGATGTTTTTGTTATTCTTGGGGAATACAAAAAAACGTAATTTATTTTCCAAATATTTCCCACTTAATAATGTGGATGGCCACTACATGCACTGAATTAACACCTCCATCTAGGTGAAGAAAGTATTACAAATAGCCTAGTTGTGTCATTCAAGTAGGCAACTTCCTTGTTAAATCTAAATGACCTAAAAGTGTACTTGTGGTATGTGTAGAATATTGCTGTCTCTCTCCTCAATCGTGGTGGTTTTGAACAGGTAACTTCAAGAGAGCCTCAAACAAAAAGCCGAGATCCAAACTAGACCCAGGGCGCCATCTGCTGGTGAAAAGGGAACTGTACATTGTATGAATGTTGACTATGGCATGTAAATGAAAGTTTACAATTTGGAGGCAATATGAGTTGGTGGCCATTATACCATGCCTTCTATTAAGTATAACAAAGGTGCACTATCTAACCTTTCCAATGGATGGCCTAATGCATGCTTGTCTCCATGGAGATGTAGTTGATTGCCTGGTATGTTACACAGTATGGCATTAACCATATGCTTTTGTTTTTTGCAGGTGTTTTTATTGCTCATATATAGCAAATATAAAATTCTAACTTTGATCATGGTGGTCTCGCCATATGTCTAGCTTGTAACTTGGCCTGGCGGTGTCACCCGTCTCCTTGGTGATAAGCAAGTATGGCATACTGTGTAACACATTAGACAAAGAAATAAGAACTCAATTGAGACAAGCAGCTGACAAAGAATTAGATCATAATTTAAGAAAGGAAGAAAGCAAGCTATGCCTTTATTAGTCCCACAGTGGGGAAATTCCATTTCTGCATTTAACCCATCCTGTTACTAGGAGCAGTGAGCAGCACATTACTGCGCCCCCGGACCATCTCCATGATCTTCTTGCTTCGGCTTGGTCAGGACCTCAGCTGGAGGATTTACCTATGGTGCATGTTTTGGGTTGATGGGGGAAACCGGAGTGCCGGAGAAGGAAACCCACCCAGACACGGGGAGAACATGCAAATTCCACACAGAAAGGCCCAGGCGACCGAACCCAGACCATGCATGCAAACTCCACACAGAACACACACACAGAAAGGCCTGGGCGACCCGGGGATCGAACCCGGAACCTTCTTGCTGTGAAGCAAGAGTGCTGACCACTCAGCCACCTCATCAAGCATTAAGAGTGACAAATGAAAATATATTAAAGAAATGCAATTTTGAAGAAATAAAAAATAATTCATGTTGTTAAAACTAAGAAACCAAACAAAATAAAAACAGGACTTGAATTGATTACACAAAATATATATTTAATATGGGCATATCCTCATATGGGACAAATACATTCGAATGAGAAGTACAGCTCTCAGACTCCACAATATTTAGAGTCATAAACTGAAACTTAGCAGCTCAAAAAAAAATATCTTCTTAGGACAAACCCACTGAGTGACAGATGCAGCATGCTAAAAAATTAAGAATCTAAATTATACAAAACATAATGCCTTTGCTAGCTCTGGAAAAAATGAATTTTGCACACAATTAGAAACAGCATATTGTACAAGTTGCAGTGCTGGTGTTGGATTTTTGGTTTGTTCACAATTAGAGCTGAATGATAAATGGAAATTTAATCAAAATTGCAATTGATCGCAATTGGCAAATGAGAAAGACTGAAATTATTTTGGTAGCACAATGACAAAGAAAACAAAATATCTTGTCTCAGTTAGGTCTTATATACCTTCAGCTTTCTATTATAGGTGACATTTTGAAAACTTTAACATTCAAATTATATATTTTGATCGTTAATCACTATGGCAACTATTCAAATTTTTCATCATTCTGAAACCCATGAATAAAACTTGTTAATCCAATTGTTAGGACCTCTACAAACACATTTTCTTTCAAATGTTAATGTTTTGGGCTTGTTTAGGGAGTTAAACAAATCTTGATTTTAAAATATATTGCAAATCTACGCTCTACCAAAATAACTGCCAGAAAAATTGCAATTCAACATTTTTTCCTAAAATTCATTCAGCTCTACACACTATCCCTGGTTCCCTGTTCACATTGCTACAGTCTGATAAAGGGTCATGCTATTGAATATTTGTATTGCTGGCAAAACAAAACAAAAAAGTAGAAAATCACATACATTTACAGTACAGGACATAGTAGCCGCAGCTCACACATTTGTCGCACAGAGCCTCTTGCCTTTAAAAAGTTGGCTAGAAATAACTTTAACCCTTAAGTACACAACAGCCCATGACCAGCCACTAATAAATGAGCCCTCTTTTGGAATAGACTGTTTAGAAATAAAAATTAAATACATATTCAGATGGGATGAAATGTAGGGATGTTGGATGAACTATTTTACATTTAAAGGACCCATATTACGCAATTTTTGATCTATGTTATGTTGTTTCCTCATCTAAAACATTGTTGTGTTTTGTTTCATTCACACATGTTTAACACACAAATCCTGCATATTTAGACTGAGTTCTTCTCTTAAACAGAAAACATTCTGTTCCACCTTGTGATGTCATGTGCTAATACAGAAAGTGTGTGTAAGTGTGTGTGTGTGTGTGTGTGTGTGTGTGTGTGTGTGTGTGTGTGTGTGTGTGTTTTAACTATACACCTTCACTAGACTCATTTTAGACCTGGAATTGCCGATCTCTACTGAACAAATGGTAGCTATTGACTTGAAAACTACCACTTCATGACATGACAAGGTGGAACAGCATTTTGAGCTTTGGAGATGTAGACAGACTAATAAAGGATTACTTAAGCATGTGTGAATGAAACAAAACACAACTGCACAAACATTTTCAATGAGGTAACAACATTCTAACATGGCTTAAAGCTTACAGGAGTCAATTTTGCACAATATAGGACCACACTTTAGTAATATGAATCATAAATATCAGATTTCAATTCTTTAAGTCCATCAATGTGGGATTTTATGGGACATACATTTTATGGGACACACATTTTTCTTTCCATGATTAATAATGGCGTTACAATAATTTTACATTTTTTACATTGTGAGATTCTAAATAAACTAGTATAAGGAGCACACAATATTTTGTCATTTTAAATAGTTTGGGCAGCTCATCTTTTTTTATCATTACTGTACATTATTGTCTTTCCATTCGGTTTCATGTGACACCTGAAAAACTAAAGCCCTGAGCATAAAATTAATTTTTATTTATTTATATATATATATATATATATATATATATATATATATAGATAGATAGATAGATAGATATAGATAGATATAGATATAGATATAGATATATAGGATTGGCAGTTTCTAATTCATACCAACACTAAAACTAAAGGTGCAATATGTAACTTTTCTCTATATTGATGCATTGATGCCTGGAATGTTCCACAGTATGGCATTAAACTTAGCTTGCATTTTGTGTTTTTTTTGTATTGCTAAAAAATAAAACTTGGAAAAACCTGCATTACTGAGAGCAAGATCACCTATAGATCCCACCAGTAATGAGTTCAGCAGATATCAGTCGTCTTCATAGTAATGGAAGTGTTCAGTGCCATACTGTGGTGTATTGTAGGATTAGACATTAAATAACATCTCCATGGAGGCAAGCAGGTAGCGACAGTTACACAGTGCACCTTTAAAAGGAGACATATTATGCAAAATCTTTCAACATTTGTGTCTTTTTCTTTCACAGATGTAATCCTTGTTGGTGTGGTCCACTTCTTCTGACATAAATTCTTTGTTTCAACTGAAGCATTTTCTGGTTGCTCAGCCCATTAACATTGGCTGGATTTAACTGTACAACACCTGTGCAAAAACATGCAGAGCAGGCAAAAATCTTCAGCTAAGAAGTCCTGACTAAGCCCATAATGGCAACTGATTGCTTAAAGGGGCACTAGGTAACTTTTGTATTGGAGGATCTGCTTGTCTGCTTGAGATGATATTGCATTGCCTGGAATGTTCCACAGTATGGCATTTAACTTGTCTAGCTTACATTTATTCAATTACAGAGATTTTATTGCTAAAGAATGCTAAAATATCTTTGAAAAACATGCTTTCTTACTGAGCTACTTGCCTCCATGACAATAGTTTTAGGAGTTTAATGCCATTCTTTGGAACATTTAGGCAAAATAACAAAATCTCCAAAAAGCCAAGTTAGTTGTGGAAAAGTTACATAATGCTCCTTTAATGATCAAAAACCCTGGCGAAAAAACCTTTATGTAATCCAAGATTATTCATAATATGTCTCTCCTTAAGTCCAATTCGCAGCCCCAACCTGAAATACAATTAAATCTATTAAAACTATGAGAACATCCAGCAAAGTCCACTCTATCAGGACCAGAAACCAAACCCAAATGGAAGAAGGAGGACAGATTAGTGGAAATAGGCTCGGTAGCAGGCGTATGCGCTCAGGGCCACGGCGGTGTACAGGCACACGTTGGTTAAGAAGGGCGACCATGTTCCCGGTTCTGGAAAGTCTTCAATTTTGGGAGTCTCCTGTTTGGGACATGGGCGTTCCTCTGTCGTCTCCTCCTCCTCCTCCTCCTCCTCCTCCTCCTGCTGCTGCTGCTGCTGCTGCTGCTGCTGGTGATGATAGAGAGGATGGGATGGGGTAGAATTTTCAGAGGTGTTGTTTTGGACTCCAGCATGGCCGTCTGGATGATCAGTGCCATCAGGAATAATTCTCTGTCGCAACTCTGGCTCTTTTGAAGACCTGAATGAAAAATAATTCAGACATGCATTAACCTTTTATTATACTTCAATGTTCGCTTAACTAGTGTGTTAAGTTTTGTTATGGTAAACTTGAAATGCTAAATCAAAGTAATTTCCTACATGGACCAACACATTTTTTCTAGAACAAATTTTTAGTTTTTCAAGAAGACACTATGCAAATCTACTTTTTTGAGCTTTTAATCATGCAATAAATACGTTCCCTCCTTTACTCAAACATTGTAATTAGAATGATTCATGCATGTTTGAATAATCCTGCATTTGAGGCTTAAATGCTCAGAAAATACCCCCTCTCCTTACCACTGCTCTGTACCAATTTGCCATGATTAAAAAATATATATATATAATAATAATGGCTTTTAATGTTAAAATGTCTTTTATGAAATAGCACCATCCCCTTTCATATAAAGCACTTTCTATAATCAAAAAACAGCCAAAATAGAAAAGATTTTGTAATTTTACCCGAGGCCGTGGATCATCTGTGTGTTTATGGGTAAAAATCGCGGCTCTGGTTTGGGGTCTCTGGGCGGGGGCAGCGGTGGAGGACTGAATTCTGGAGGCTCGTCTTCTTCACGTGAAATCTCTTTCCATGAATCCTGCAACAAATAAAGGCAAATAAAAGGCTTTCTTATCTTAAAATCAAACCATGACAACCTAACTATAGCTCTTCCTTTGTCTGCTCTTTCTCCTCTGGGCAGACAGTATTTTATAAATCTGCTTTCATTTCCAAGGAGTATTTGATTTAGGTTCATCTTCCTGACCGATCAAAAATCAAAAGTACGAGGTATTAAGTCAGAACAAGATCGTGCAAGAATAAAAGAACAATATCAACAAATCCCATCTGAAGGCCACCACATATTACAGAATTTTTCGGTCTTAAACGATTTTTAAACGTGCGACAAAAAGCACACAACACAGACAAGGAGAATCGTCTGAGACTTAAAATCTCCAATCGCCAAGACTGAGCAAAGACAGCACTTCTAGTTTAGACACAAGTCAAAACTGTGTTATTATTTGTGAAATGTGGTGCAATATTTCAGATGAACGATTTTTAAAGCATAAAAGATTAGCGATAAAGTACACAGGAAGTAGAGTCACTGTCGCTAATCTGCAGCTTCATCTTGATCCACGCGCTGTGTGGATGTAAACAGACACGTGAGGAAATACTCTTGTCTTTTTACTTTCAAAGAACACCTCAAACTGGATTCACAGTGCAGTTTTGTGGACTGGGTGTCATTATTTGCGGAGGATAATTTCTATGGATAATATGGATGAGATGCTGCACTTTAAATTTACAGCTTTAGGAGAAATGAGTAATAAAGTCTCATTATTTTCACTATATCCTGAGTAGACCTGCGGGATTTATCGATTAAATCAATTAAAATCGAATTTACAGTTCAGGACGATGTGTTTTTATGAAAATCGATTTTTTGTTATTTTTTTTTACATGCGAGTGGAACTAATGCGCGGCCACGTTCTACACGGGTAAGTTAGCGGGGCGTACCCAAACATTGTACGAGCTACCACAGCTACCGACTGAGAGAAAGCCGGAGCTTGTGAACTTGTGAACTGAACTGGTTCGGTTTTCTTGCGTCGGTCTTAGAACAAACAAGTGCTCTCTGTAAGGTCTGTTCAAAAGCTGTTGCAGCACGACAACTTTATCCTAGCGCCTAAAGCAGAGGCACGCAGCAGAGTGGGAGAAGTGCAAGTTCCACAGCGCGAGCACATATTGTAAAAGACATGGTGCCCATATATACTGTGGAAAAGCCCGGTTTCATTAACATGGTGAAAGTTTTGGACCCAAAGTATGTGCTACCAAGCCCATATATTTTTCTGAAGTTGCCACAGCTGTATACAGACTGCACAAGCTAACATACATGAACACAGACAGTGGCTCCCTCTTTTCTGCATCACTCGAGGAAAAACTAAAACTAAAACACAACACTACCCACTCCAGTCCATCTTTCCCACAATCAGGGAATAATTTAGCTGCATAAAATGCTTCTTTATGAAAGAAAGATATTTATATAACTGTGATATTTTTTTAAAACATTAACAGCTTAATTGATGCAAGGTGTAATGTATTTGTTTTATAAAATAACTTTGCATTGTTTTGAGCCATTTGTCATCTGTTATTTGTTTTTGAGTAGGGCAGAGAAAAATCGATTAAAATCAGAAATCAGATTTTTATTAGTTTTTTTTAAATCTGAGATTTTATTTTTAGGCCATATCGCCCAGCTCTAATCCTGAGTTTGTATCTTGCGTCTCTGTGTCCGTCACTCCGGCTGCCCCTGACGCTCTGTTTTATTGGCTGTTACCGTAGCGTTGCTGATGCTTGGTGGTTATGATCTGACAGAGCAGCTCAAAATCACACTGACACCGCACATGAGGAGCACAGCGGCTTCATGATCGCACATGAAGACACAAAGTCAGGTCATGCGTCCCCGAACTTGGGGAGAAGGAAAGCTCAGTCAAAATCGGGTAAATTCTCCTGTAGTGTGTGGCAGCCTTAATAAAGCCAAAATACAAACCTTATTTTGCAGTTTTACCCAAGGCAGTGGATCATCAAATATATATTAAAAAAAGAAAATCACTTGCTTTTCTATGATTGTAATATAATCTATTTTCCACATCTGTGTGTGTGTGTGTGTGTGTGTGTGTGTGTGAGATAATAGACTAATAATCATATGAAAGTAGCTTTAGAGCTGTGCAATTGATCTAGCCTAAAATCATGATTTCAACTAACAAAACACCACTCGCAGGAGGATTCATGGGGTGTTCTGGGCAGCAGATCTGCTTGGACTGCTGCCCCCACGACCCAGAAATGGAAAAGCGGAAGAAGATATACGTATATTTATTAGATGTACTAGGTCTATATTTCCAAGGAGCTCAGGTAATATCCTAATTAACTAACAATTATTTCAATCATTAAAAAAATCTGCTGATAATGTGTGGGCTGAGGAGTTAACTGAATTTGAATTGAGACTGAGATTCAGTCATGTGTAACCGTAAATGGTGATATGTTTGGGTTTTTCTTCGAGAACTCCAAAGCCAATCTTCTGCTAGTAAAAGCATGTGATTTTGAGTAGAGTTGAGACTTTGGAGGAAAAAAATTGACTGTTTTGTGTTAAATAGGAGTGAGTATTTTTAATGCCCAAGAATGAATACTTAAATGATTTTTTCCCCAAATTGTCCAGCCCTAATAATCCAAATTACACTGTCAAAAAGTTGAGTTCTTGCCTGTAGAGTCTTGTCTCCGTCAATGTACTTGGCACCTTCGATCACAGCGAGGTAAGAGAAGCGCAGCTGGTCTGCCGTCTGGATCAGGCCCATTCGGTGACGCCGCATCTCCAGTAAAACATCACGAATACGAACAGATGAAGGATCCCGCCGCATGGACATCTGCACAACAATAACACAACATTTTACTGAGAGGATTTTAGATTGCATTAGTCATTTCATTTGTTTACGGCATTCAGCTTCAGTTTGTGGGAGAGTCCATTGTGTAATTAATAACATAATTCATATTATTGAATACAAAATACAAACCAATAGGAGGCAGGTGTCCACTAAACAGAAGGTCCCGGAGCGGCCGATGCCGGCACTGCAGTGGACCACTACAGGACCCTGGTCCGAGTTCAGACAGCCAGCCTCCCGAACTTTGTACAGGAAGTTTAGGAAGGAAGCAGGAGACTCTGGGACTCCAAAATCTGGCCAGGTAGTATAGTGAAAATGTAGGACCTCACGAGTCTCTCCCGTCTGCAAAAGTACCAGCAGATATGAAACAATGGCTCCCCATTGAAGACGCTGTTGTTGCATTGATACACCGATAGAGAATAAACAATAAAATTATATTTACACATAGATTTTCCAGCTCCAGCTGACGAACAGTGTAGTATGATTTAACATTCTCTGAAACAAAGTTGACCTTAAAGTTGGTGTCTTCAAAAATAGCATCTTTTTCCTCCTTCTGAGGCCAATACTGGGCACATTTGATCTGAGCACAAAAACAAGACAAAAGTTTATTTATTTAAAACAAGGATAGTGCACAGAAAACATTCAGCTCAGAGAGAAAAGATGCTGTGCCAGATTTAGGTACAAGCTACTTTCCATTTGCAGTCTTTGGGCCATTATACAAGTTGTTTAAAAAAAAAAAGCTGGGTGTAAATCACTGAAATAATATTAATAATATAATTACCGAGCCCTTTTCAATGACTCTGTTGAGCATCACCACACCTCGTGACCTTTGTTCCCAAACCATCTCCCAGAAATGGCCACAGGTCGCTGGAAGGGGTCCCTAAAGGATTCATGGGGTAATTATATTGTAGCATTTCAAGTTATATCATGTGCAGATTATGACCACATTGAAATGGTAAAGATGTTGGAGTAAAGTTACCTCACCTGAGTGAGGATGTACTTCCTCTGTGTCTCCTCCACAGTTATTAAACTTGCATTGATGTAGTCATTAGCACCAAGCTGCAGATGTATTCTACTGTGATCAACTGTGAGAAATAACAGCAGTGAAACCGATGAACGGCCCAGACATGAACATCATTCACCAGCAACAAAGCTCCAGAGAATACGACAGTCCGTTTTAAACTGTAACTCTGACTTAAATAGGAAACTGTTACTCACAAGGGCTGACATCTCTGTAGCGGTTCCGAGTCTTGTTTTCAGGTAGTTTGGCAACTTTGCACGGCAGATCACATGACTGCTGTCGAATATCCTATATATATATATATATATATTAGCAAAACATGTGACATTTTCATTACATACAAACATCCAGTTAGGGCTGGGTACCATTAATAGGCATGTACATTGTACACAAATAAAAAAATTAAGGTATTATAGGTGGAATAAATAAATAGATATAGAGATAGACAGATAGATATGGAGCCTTTACTCACTACTCTCAATGTATGTTTTTTGATTAGACATTTAAGAGGCAGCGTTGTCACCACAAATAAATGATGGAAGCAAATTTTCTTCCAAGAAATGGTATTTAATAGAATTTATTAACATTATTTCTAGATAATGATTAATACAGGAATGGGTACCACAAAGTATACTTCAAGTTTCCTATGTGTATTCTATCCAGTCAATCAAGTGAAGTTTAGAGGTTTGTCTTTGAAGGCGGTCTAGATATGTTTCTTAACTTTAAAATGTATGTGAAATTTGTAAATTAAGTCATGGGAGCCGTGGTAGAATTGCTCTTACCAAAGCTAATGGTGGCTCATATTAAAACCTTGCCATGCCACCACAATCCACCTCTTATCGCTGGCTTTGATATGCTTGACAGTTCATATCAGGTAGTTTGAATTTGTAGATCTTTTTCATATCTGAATCAATGCAACAGCGTTCACTTGTACCTTGATTTATGTCGGTCCTTACCTGATAGATTTCTATCCAACTCCCGTTTTCATCGATATCCTGAAACTCGGCTTCCATCGCAGTCTTCCGTCTAACGCTGCCACTCCTTCCCAACAAACAGCCTCACGTTGCGCACAGTAACGTAACCACTTCTGCTCTATCCGCCACCGTTCAATATCTGGAAACTAATCTAGCGCTACTATTCAGTAATTCCGAGTAAGGATTCATAGATTACCGTGTGTACCTTTCGTTCATGGCCTAGCGGAAACACGCCACAAGCTCCTCCTACGCGAAGCCGCCGTACTTGCGCGTCTGAAAAAAGGATCATTTACATTTATTTGAATGAATCTTACAAATCAGAGGATTACATGCTTGTATCGGTAAAGAAGTCTAGTGTCTAACTTCTTGGATAAGTCACTTACCATTGCTACTACGGCGGCCGTACCGGAGCGAGTACGCGCAGGAGGCATCTTGTTGAAAGGCGTGCGTAACAGGGAGCGCGCACGTACATATGCAAATTGGAAGCAAATGAGCGTCATTTCATCAAGAACCGGGTGATTTGGTCTTGTTAAAAAATGTGTGAATGTATGTATTGAACAACTGCAATGAAAGGAAGTGGGGCAATCAGAGGATCTTTAGGCGCATACGCGATATGGATCTAGCGCCAGATGTGGGTAGACAAAATTATTCTTGGGATGAGGAAAAAGAGCCCTGTCGTATGTATGTCGTGGAATGTTCCACAATCTGGCAATAAACTTGTCTATCTCTGTGGAGACAAGCAGATAAAGCCACCAGAGCAAGATCAGGTCAGATCTATGGAGAGGTGAGACAGTTCACAGTGAGTTAGCAATATCAACACCTGCAAATGAATAAATGCAATATATGTAATTAATCTTACTATGGGACATTCCAGGCAAAGTAATAGGCCACACATGTTCATGCAAACAAGACCGCGGTAAAGTTGGTTTCACGTTAGACACTGGATATTCGCCTCCCCAAGAAAAGCGGGAGTTTTTGTTTAATAAAAAATCTGTGAAGAATCCCTCAGTTGTCCAAAATAGGATTCTCTTTTTTGACAAAAAATGCCTCTTTAACTCCCCTCTCAAACCAGTTCTTTTCCCTAGCTAAGATCTGAACCTCACTGTCCTCAAAAGAATGGCCCGTGGCTTCTAGGTGAAGATGTACGGCAGATGACGGTCCACTCTGGCACGCCCGCCTGTGTTGGTACATCCTCTTGTGAAGTGGCTGTTTTGTTTCTCCAATGTAGCGCTCACTGCAGTCTTCACTACACTGAACGGAGTAGATCAGAGAGAATGGAGTAGATCAAGAGAATCCTTCTTTAAACAGAAATAGGGGAGTCAGACATAACTTGTCTCCCATTTATAATTCCATTCTCAAACCAAAGGTCAGGGCCAGAGGTGTGGAGACGGTCGTTAGGGTTGAATAGGTATGCTAAACTAGACGCCAGAGAAATTCAAAAAACAAAAGAGAGAATCTCAAAAACAAATTAGTTGAGATAGTTTCAGAATAATTTCAGTGTAGTGAGCTCCTCCCTGCAGCTAGATATAAGCAGTGTCTAACCAGCACTCGAACCAGAACTGACGAAGCCTCTCGGATGAACGTTTTCGACCAAACAAACTTTGTCCAGTTGACAAATTGAATTTCTCCTTTTATCATTAATAAAAAAAATCAGCAATTTTTTCCAATAATTTTTAAGACAGGTGATTTGGCATTTTGTTTCAACAAAAACAAAAAAATACCACAAAGAGTTAATTCTGAAATCCAAAAGGTGTGCGTGATAATGGAGAACTAGGATTAATATAATAACTTGGATTGTGGCTTCTAGGTCAACTGCCTTAGAAGCTATTGAACAAAATCACAAACTTTCAAGGGGGGGGATCCTGAAAATCCCACAATTCTGAAATCCAAATGGTGTGCGTGATACCCGAGGACTAGGACTACTATAATAATTAATACTTTACTTTGGAATTTTTAGGTCACTTGACCTGGAAGATACTGAAAAAAATACATTAATTAATGAACCCCCAAAATACATAAAAAATATCAAATGTTTTATAAAATATATGTGCTCCCTTTTTTCTTTTTCCATTTCCATTATTGACTGTTAAAAGTTCAAAAGGTTACTCAGCTCTGTGGTAACTAATGAGCACAAGACCTATCATTTTATTTAAAATCTGTTTCTGAAATGTTAAAAAATAAAAAGTTATTCAAACATTTCACCAAATCTTGGTTTAAATATGCTTTTTGGGCTTAAAATGGCAGCCTTATGGATAGTTGTTACCATGTGCTTAGCCTCTGTTCTGCCTTGAACTCTTAAAAAGTCTATGAGAAAAATTAAATGAAAATCTACTTCAGGAACTGGAGCAGGTGGTCACTGTTGAGCTCCATCAGGGTTAGGGCAGTTTTCAATTATTACAGTACCGGTACTTGAAAAATACATAGATTTCAATATCTGAACAGAACTCTTGTCTATAACGTTTCATGTATTAATCATTACAATTTCACTAAGGAAAACTGTTTTTATTATTTCAGTAGCAGTAGCAAGGCAGGGCCTGGGTAGTACTTGGATGGGAGACCACTGGGAATTCCAGGTGCCACAGTGGGGCGCCAGAGGAAAAAACTGTTAGGCAAGACAATTCACCCACATTGCCTAGTATTAAAGTGGTGCGTGTGTGAGTGTTGGAGTGGTCGGAGAGGTTGATGGCGCAGATTGGCAGCCTCGCTTCCGTCAGACTGCCCCAGGGCAGCTGTGGCTACAAAAGTAGCTTACCACCAAGTGTGGAGTGAATGAATAATGATCTGTAACCCGCTTTCGGTGTCATGAAAGGCGCTATATAAATGCTATGAATTATTATTACTATTTTCAATACTACTTTTGGATTCTACCTGGACGACTGAGGGACTTTTCACGCATTTTCAATACTGTTTTTTCTAGTACCAATAGTACCTAATGTAAGCCACCCATTTCTAGCAGGAAGTTAAATGGTCACATTTTTATATAGTGTTTTTCCACCTTCAAGGCACTCAAAGCATTTTACACCAAGGAACCCACACACCACACACACACACACACACACACACATTAGAGGTAAGATTGGGCCTAAAAAATCCAGCCCGACCCGGCCCGGCCCGTGGGTATTAAAGCCCGACCCGGCCCGAACCCGACCAATTAACTTGATTTGCAGGCCCGAGCCCGAAGCAAACACGAAATTTCATATTTTATTTGTGAGGACTCAGGAGGAGGAGGGGTGATTTATGATAACAAATTAAAGCCTGTCTTTTGTAACGAAATCTAAGTTAAACAAGACTGTATAAACATTTACATCTTTTATATTTGTTTCTGCAGAGGGTACATTAACCGACAATTTTCCATCATTGACGGATTTTTTAAAGAGTTGACGGGAAAAATTTAAGGCCGTCATCATTTTGACGGGTTGAAAATTGGGCCATAAACCACAGGAGCAGTACGTCCTTAAGAATCTAGCGCGGCACTTTAAGAGAGAGAAGCAGAGAGACAAAGAAGAACAATGACGGGTGGATAATAGACAGAGACAGGAAGGAGTTCCTCACTCTTACCGGTGCGTGTTTGTCTTTTCAGTTCTCCTGTCTTTAGTTTATCCTTAACTTCTTGCTCCTCCATATTGGGGATACCAGGTCAAAATACACTCAACAAAAATATAAACGCAACACTTTTGTTTTTGCTCCCATTTTTCCTGAGATGGACCCAAAGATCCAAAATTCACTCCAGATACACAACACTACCATTTCTCTCAAACATTGTTCACAAATCTGTCCAAATGTGTGACAGCGAGCACCTCTGCCCCGCCGAGACAATCCACCCCACCTCACAGGTGCGCCACATCAAGATGCCGATCCGACATCATGACCAGTGCACAGGTGCGCCCCAGACTGCCCACAATAAAAGGCCACCCCGAAATGTGCATTTTTTTTTTTTTGCTTTATTGGGGGTCTGGGGACTCAGAACCAGTCAGTATCTGGTGTGACCACCATTTGCCTCATGCAGTGCAACACATCTTCTTCGCATAGAGTTTATCAGATTGTCAATTGTGGCCTGTGGAATGTTGGTCCACTCCTCTTCAAAGGCTGTTATGGACGAAGAACACAGGTGCATTTTATTGATGGCATTTTGAATGCACAGAGATACCGTGATGAGATCCTGAGGCCCATTGTTGTGCCATACATCCATGAACATCACCTCATGTTTCAGCAAGATAATGCACAGCCCCATGTTGCAAGGATCTGTACACAATTCTTGGAAGCTGAAAATGTCCCAGTTCTTGCATGGCCAGCATACCCATTGAGTATGTTTGGGATGTGCTTGACCGGCGTATACGACAGCGCGTACCAGCTCCCACTAATATCCAGCAACTTCGCACAGCCATTGAAGAGGAGTGGACCAACATTCCACAGGCCACAATTGACAATCTGATAAACTCTATGTGAAGAAGATGTGTTGCACTGCATGAGGCAAATGGTGGTCACACCAGATACACCAGAGTCCCCAGACCCCCAATAAAGCAAAAAAAAAAAAAAATGCACATTTCGGGGTGGCCTTTTATTGTGGGCAGTCTGGGGCGCACCTGTGCACTGGTCATGATGTCGGATCGGCATCTTGATGTGGCGCACCTGTGAGGTGGGGTGGATTGTCTCGGCGGGGCAGAGGTGCTCGCTGTCACACATTTGGACAGATTTGTGAACAATGTTTGAGAGAAATGGTAGTGTTGTGTATCTGGAGTGAATTTAGGATCTTTGGGTCCATCTCAGGAAAAATGGGAGCAAAAACAAAAGTGTTGCGTTTATATTTTTGTTGAGTATAGATGCGGACTTGCGGAGGGGAAGATTATTAAGAGAGCGGAGTTCACGTGCGCAGAGCATGCTCTGGCTCTGCGGCTCCTGTTTAGTAGTTAAATAGCAATTACATTACAGCGCCTTCTCTGTTTTATCCAAATTATTTATTTTAAAACAAGTATTCCTTAGTTTAGTATCCACACATCATTTTAGTATACATTTTTATAAACATATATTTATTTTTAAAAAGTCAGCGAGAGAGAAGCCCGACCCGACCCGAAGCAATGATTGACATTTTAGGCCCGACCGTCGGGCTCGGGCTTAAGATCTTACCTCTAACACACATACACACACACACACACACACTCAGTGTATGACAATGGGAGTGAGGGGGGTTAAGTGTCTTGCCCAAGGACACAATAACTTCTGCGGGAGCTGGAATCACACCGCCAACCCGTGGGTCAGTGGCTCTGAATGATGTTTCTAGAGCAGGATTCCCTCATCCACCCCCACACCCTATAGGTACTCTCTGTCATTTTAACCCTGTCTCCATGGTCGATTTAAAGGACATTGTCCTACACATGAAAACCACCACGTCCCCTAGTGATGAGGTTCCATGTTCCGTGTTAAAGGAGGCTTTTGACATCGTATGACCCTCCCTACAACTCATTATAAACTCTTGTCTGTCATCTGGTACTGTCCCTGCTTGCCTCAAACATGCAGTTGTTCAACCTCTACTCAAGAAACCCAACCTGGACTCAAATTGCTTGAACAACTATAGGCCCATTTCTAAACTCTCGTTTATTTCTAAAGTGCTCGAAAAAGTAGTGTTGTCCCAGCTCTCCCCCTTCCTCTCGCAGCACGCCATCTTGGAGCCCTTTCAATCAGGTTTCAGGGCCTGGCACAGCACCGAAACTGCATTGCTTAAAATAACAAATGATTTGCTTCTCACACTCGACGCGGGTCAAAATGCAGTCCTGGTCCTATTGGACCTCAGTGCAGCCTTTGACACAGTGGACCATACCATCCTCCTCAACCGCCTTGAAGAGTGGGTGGGCATTAAAGGGACAGCAATGCTATGGTTCAAGTCCTATCTCCAACATAGAACTTTTTCAGTTTCCATCGGCCATTCCTCATCTGCTTCTGCTCCGGTCTCCTATGGTGTCCCCCAAGGCTCAATTTTAGGGCCAATACTCTTCTGCCTATACATGCTCCCCCTAGGGGACATTATCCGTAAACATTTTGTTTCCTTTCATTTCTACGCCGATGACACACAATTATACTTACCATTAACATCACAGGACTCCGCCCAATCTCTCCTAGACTGTATAGAGGCCATTAAGCTTTGGATGTCCAACAATTTTCTACAACTCAACGACAGCAAGACCGAGGTCATAGTTTTTGGATCCCCTAAATCAATACCCACAGTTACTGGCAATCTATCTCACCTCTCCTCTTTTGTTAAGCCTTCTGCCAATAGTCTTGGGGTTATCTTTGACACTGACTTGTGTTTCAAAAAACAAATAAATACCGTCATAAAAAATAGTTACTATCAACTGAGAGTGATCACCCAGCTCAAGCCATCACTCTCTTTTCAAGATCTGGAAACAGTTATCCATGCCTTTATAACATCTCGGCTGGATTACTGCAACGCCCTCTACTTTGGCCTCCCTCAGACCCAGCTAGCTCGCCTGCAGTTTGTGCAAAATGCTGCTGCTAGACTTTTAACAGGCACCAAGAGGCAGGAACACATCACTCCTGTCAAAATCACATCTTCCCATTTGTTTTAGAATTCAATTTAAAATACTTCTTTTGGTTTTTAAGTTCTTTCATGGCCAGAGCCCCAAGTACATCTCCGACATGCTGCAACATTACTCTGCACCCAACACCTTTGTGTTGCCCGTTCCCGCCTCAAGCACAAAGGGGACCGTGCTTTTGCTGTGGCAGCTCCACGTCTCTGGAACAGTTTACCTGCTGACATCAGATCTGCTCCAACAATCACCACTTTTAAATCCAAACTAAAAACTCATATGTACACTGTGGCCTTTGCCTCTTAGCTCTTTTTATCTCTATCTTTTATCCTGTCTTTTATTTCATCTTATGGACAGATGGAAATTAGCATTCTTGCTATAATCTGGCATATTTACACTGCAATGCTGCAAATGTTCATTAATATGCACTGTCCCTATTAAATAAAGAATAAATAAATGTATACTTGTGCCATGTCAAATGTTCTTATGTATTTTATGCTGCCGATTTATTTATTATTATTTTTAGCTTTTTGACATTGTACAGCACTTTGGCCAGTTCTCACTGTTTTTAAATGTGCTATATAAATAAAATTTACTTACTTACTTATTTACTTACTTACTTTAGATCAGTAGACAAACACTGCGTTGTGATTTGTACTTGTGGCCATGTACATTTGTACAGTATTTGAATGTAACCATCACCTGGAAGAAATGAAACAACAGTTCAAAGGGAGAAAATGTTAAAGTGATATTTTTGCCGTTTCTAAAAGTAAGACACGACACTCACCAAATGCTTCTCTTTTAAGTCTGTTTGTACCAGCTGCTGATATATTGCCAATATGAAATTGTGTTCAGAAAATAAAATAATAATTCCTCCTGTTCACTAAACACACGCTTAACAGGAGTGAGTGAATATTTCATTTTTGATAGACACCACAAGATTATTTTAAGTGCATGAAACTACAGCTATTTTCGAGTATTAGGTGAGCAACTTCATCTGGCATAGAATGGTTGCCAGTTTTCTTTCAGTCAGCCCCAGGGCTGCTGCGACTATGCTGAGGAGTAAGTGAATAAATAATGAACGATTCTAAAGTGCAGGGACCATGAATTCTGACAAGGTAACATCACAAAATTGACTCTTGTGAGCTTTAAGCCATGTTAAAATGTTATTACCTCCTTCACATGAGGCTCAGCTCGTGTGCTGGGGGAAAGCCTGGTGCTGCCTGGGGAGGATGTGAAGGACATCCACCTGCTCTGACCATGGAGGTGTTGGAAGGGAGAAACTAGCCATTCAGGCTGCTCGGTCTGTCCTTCCAATCACTTTATGTATTATTGATACTTTGCAGCAGATGTCATTGAGTAACAGCTCTGTTAGACTTTAAAGGTCCTATATATATTAAAACTGACTCTTGTGAGATTTAATACATGTTAGAATGTTTGATAAAAGGAGAAGTTCAATTTGTCAATTGGACAAAGTTTGTTTGGTTGAAAACGTTTCGCCGCTCATCCGAGAGGCTTCGTCAGCTCTGGTTATTGTGCTGGTTAGACACTGCTTATATCTAGCTGCCGGGAGGCGCTCCCTACACTGAAAAAGCTCTGAAAACGATCCCCACTAATCTGTCTCTTTGTTTTTCAAATTACTCTGGCGACTAGTTTCGCCCCCCTATTCAACGTCTAACGACCCTCTCCACCCCTCTGCCCTGGATCGTCTGCCCTAATGTTTCTTTGTCTGTTTTGACTTGGTTTAAGAATCGAATTATAAATGGGAGACAAGTTATGTCTAACTCCCCCATTTCTGTTTAACGACGGATTCTCTTTTTTTTGACAAAAAATGCCTCTTTAACCCCCCTCTCAAACCAGTTCTTTTCCCTGGCTAAGATCTGAACCTCACTGTCCTCAAAAGAATGGCCCGTGGCTTCTAGGTGAAGATGTACGGCAGATGACGGTCCACTCTGGCACGCCCGCCTGTGTTGGTACATCCTCTTGTGAAGTGGCTGTTTGGTTTCCCCAATGTAGCGCTCACTGCAGTCTTCACTACACTGAATGGAGTAGACCACATTGCTTTGTTTGTGGCTCGGTGTTCTGTCCTTTGGGTGGACGAGTTTTTGTCTTAAAGTGTTTGTGGGTTTGAAATAGACTGGAATTTCATATTGTCTGAAAATCCTCTGTAGTTCTTCCGAAACGCCGGCCAGGTACGGAATCGCTACCCCTTTCCTCCTGGGTTCGGATTCTCTGTTGTCTTGTTTCTTGCCCTTGTCTCTCTTGGTTTTGTTACCACAACATTCTAACAAGTTTTCATTCACACATGTTTGAGTAACCCTTTATTTTTGTCTGTCTACATCTCCAAAGCTCAAAGTGTTCTACTCTATCCCACCTTGTGATGTCATGAAGTGGTAGTTTTCAAATTATCAGCTACCTTTACCTTTAGTTGAGTTTAGATGAGTAGAGATTGGCAATTCCAGGGCTGAAATTATCCAAATGATTCTAGTGAAGGTGTATGGAGTTTAAAACACAACAGAGAACTTCACAGCAAGTGTTTTTTGTTTGAGAGAAGAACCCAGAAGCTAAAGATGCAGGGTTTCTGTGTTAAACATGTGTTAATGAAACAAAATACAACTCCAGGTATGTGTGTGATGAAGAAACAACATTATAACAGAGAATACGGTAACATGTCCCTGATAAAGAGCTCACTTAGCTGGAACTACAGGAGAGTATTTGCCTATGTGTGCATTGTGTCAACATGGTAACTGCCGAACATTCCTTCACAGACTTTTTTATGGTGAAATTTATAATTTTACTTCCTTTTTTCTGAAAGCAGTACAGAATTACAAAGTTAAAATGCATACATAAACCCACAGATTAGAAATGTTAGATGCCACTGTAAAATATCACTTTGCCTTTTGCCAATGCCTTTAGTACATGTTGTAATGTTGTGATGTTTCCGTATGTTTTAGAGCGAGGCAGCCTGATGGCGACAGTGAGCCGTTCATCAGGGCCAGTGTGGCGATGAGGCCTGTGGGGAGATGTGAGCTGTGAACTGACTCATAGTGTGGCCGGGCTCAAACAGGTGCTTCAGAAAGTATCCGAACCTTGACCTTTATTCACATTCACATGACAGAAATTTAACTTTTCTCACAACCAGATTTTTTTCAATATATGTATCTAAAGGCCACCACACACTATAGGAGATTTGCCCAATTTTGGCTTCGATTTGCTTCTCCCTGAGTTCAGGGAGGCGTGACCCCAGTTTTTGTTTTCATATGTGATTTTGAAGCCTCTGTGCTCCTCTTGTGTGATGTCAGTGTGACTCTCAGGGGCAGACAGAGTGACGGACACCGAGGCACAAGATACAAACTCTGGATACAACGAAAATAATTAGAAGACTTTATTTTTCACTTCTCATAAAGCGGTAAATTTAAATTGCAGCATTTAGCACAACAATCATGAACGGGCAAGTTGACTTTTCAGTAGTTCAAGTATTAAATATAATTAGAAATCAATGTTTGTTTTAATTATAAAAAAAAAATAAAAAAAATCCACTCCAAATGAAGGTTGTGTAATGTTGTATGATTTTATATGTTTAATAAAGGAATATTTCTTTGTCTTTTTTTATTGCACAATATTAACAGGACAGTCAAGCTGTTATCATCTTTTTTTCTTTTTTTTTTTTACATTAAAAACATGACATTTGAAAGTTTAATATAACATTCATGCGATGTTTTTTGTATTTCACACTTCATCCATTTTCTTCCACTTATCCGGGGCCGGATCACGGGGGCAACAGTCTAAGCACGGGCTCCCAGACTTCCTTCACCCCGAACACTTCCTCCAGCTCCTCCAGGGGGGCCCCAAGGCATTCCCAGGCCAGCTGGGAGACATAGTCCCTCCAGCATGTTCTGGGTCTTCCCCGGGGCCTCCTCCCGGTGGGACATGCCCAGTGGGACATGCCCGGAACACCTCCTGAGGGAGGCGTCCAGGAGGCATCCGGAACAGATGCCCGAGTCACCTCTGGCTCCTCCCAACGTGGAGGAGCAGTGGCTCTACTCCGAGCCCCTCCTGACTGAGCTCCTCACCCTATCTCTAAGGGTGCGCCCAACCACTCTGCGGAGGAAAGTCATTTCGGTCGCTTGTATCCACGATCTTATCCTTTCGGTCATTACCCAGAGCTCATGACCATAGGTGAGGGTAGGAACGTAGATTGACCGGTAAATTGAGAGCTTCGCCTTTTGGCTCAGCTCCCTCTTCACCACAACGGTCCTCCATTTGAGGCAAGGGCTCTCCACCCACCCAGAGAGCAAGCCACCTTTTCCCGGTCGAGAACCATGGCCTAGGATTTGGAGGAGCTGATCCTCATCCCAGCCACTTCACACTCAGCTGCGAACCACTCCAATGCACGCTGGAGGTCCCGGCTCGATGAAGCCATCAGGACAACATCATCTGCAAACAGCAGAGATGAGATCCTTTGGTCCCCAAACCGGATCCCCTCCGGCCCCTGACTGCGCCTAGAAATTCTGTCCATAAATACAATGAACAGAACCGGTGACAAAGGGCAGCCCTGGAGTCCAACATGCACCGGAAACAGGTCCGACTTACTGCCGGCAATGCGAACACAGCTCCTGCTCCGGTCATTAGGGGACCGAACAGTCCTTAGCAAAGAGCCCTGAACCCCTTATTCCCAGAGCACTTTCCACAGGACCCCACGAGGGACACGGTCAAATGCCTTCTCCAGATCCATAAAGCACAGGTGGAGTGGTTAGGCAAACTCCCATGCACCCTCGAGCACCTGATGGAGAGCATAGACCTGGTCCACCGTTCCGCGACCAAGACGAAAACCACAGTGCTCCTCTTGAATCCGAGGTTTGACCATCGGTCGGATTCTCCTCTCCAGTACCCTGGAATAGACCTTACCAGGAAGGCTGAGGAGTGTGATTCCCCAGTAGCTGGAACAAACCCTCCGGTCCCCCTTCTTAAACAGAGGGACCACCACCCCAATCTGCCAGTCCAAAGGTACTGTCCCTGACTGCCACGCGGTGTTGTAGAGACGTGTCAACCAAGACAGCCCCACAACATCCAGAGACTTAAGATACTCTGGACGGATCTCATCCACCCCCGGAGCCTTGCCACCGAGGAGCTTTCCAACCACCTCAGTAACTTCAGCCAGGGTGATGAACGAGTCCGCCTCCGAGTCCCCAGCCTCTGCTTCCTCTTCAGAAGACGTGACGGCGGGATTGAGGAGATCCTCAAAGTATTCCTTCCACCATCTGATAACATCCCAAGTCGAGGTCAACAGCTCCCCACCCACACTGCGTGCACATGGACGAGTGGAATCCGATTGCAAACGGATTGGGATCGTATCGGATTCATGTGCACAGGCTAAGGATCGGTAGGGATTGGTTTCCGGAATCCGATTGGAACCCCTGGCTTAGGCCGATAGTAATCTGCTTGGCGTTGCCTTGTGCACGATATCGGATTGGATTGGCGTACTGCGCATGCGCGAGAATTTCTGCCAGGGATTTCACCCGGAAGGGGCAGGAGGCGCTGACGCTGTCATAAGTAGCGATTATTGCCGGAAAAGTCAGACAAAATCATGGCTGCGAAGAAAGAATGCACAACACGTACACCAATGCTGCCCCGTCAAACTCCTCGAGCGCCATCTTTGTATACCGCCACATAGTTTGTTGTGTTTTTATTGAGTAGCCATCACCTGGAAGTAGTTGGACCACAGCGCCATATAGCGTAGCGGTCAGGTCGCTGATCATTATCCGACTGCACAAGTTTCATGTGCACTCGGATCTAAGGACAGACCACCCGCAGAGTGGTCTATATCTAGTCGGTAACGCTCAACCTCCCGCACAAGCTCAGGCTCCTTCCCCCAAGCGAGGGGACATTCCATGTGCCCACAGCTAGTCTCCATGTCCAGAGATCTGGCCGTCAAGGCCTCTGCCTTCGACTGCCGCCCAAATCTCCATGCACCCAGCCCTTATGGATCCTCCTGCGGGTGGTGGGTTCACAGGAGGATGGCCCCACGTTGCTCCTGCGGGCTTAGCCCGGCCGGGCCCTGTGGGGAAAAGCCCGGCCACCAAACGCTCGCTGGCGAGCACCCACCCCAGGTCTGGCTTCAGGGTAGGGCCCCGGTAACGCCAGTCCGGGCGACGTATCTGGCCTTGTATGTCTCAACATAAGGGCTTCTAAACTGCTCTTAGTCTCTTTATAGAGTGGTGAGAATGAGTGGTAGCGTTCTTATGGGTTCTGGCACACATACGAGTTAAAGGAAATGAAGCTGCAGATGAACTAGCAATGAAATTTAGCAAGAAATTAAAATGTGAATATAGAAGCGAAATTAAGTAAAATGGAAGTAAAATCTATAGTTGAACAAAAGGTGAAGGAAAAATGGCAAAAAGAATGAAATATCAAGAGGAGAGGTCGGTGGTACCATACAATTCAGAAAGAAGTGAGATCAATGAGGTAGGCTATATAACGGGAAACAGGAAAATGGATATTTTAATTTCTAGATTAAGGTTTGGACAAAACAATTATACATTACAGAAAATAGAAAAACATAATAGTGGACATTGTGACAACTGTGGCCAACCAGAAACAATAGAGCATGTATTTATAAATAATATACAGAGGAAAAAAATATACAGTAATGAAGAAAGACATCAAGGACCTTAAAATGAAATTTAACTTGATAGAACTATTTCAGCAGCACCCATGAAATTGTAGTTTCAAGATTTTATTTAAATTTGTTAGCAATATTAATTAGATTAACAGGATTTCATTAATTTTGCTTTAGCTATCATTTTATCACTATTGCTCTTAGTAGTATTTATTTATTTATTCATTTATTTTTTATTATTAAGTCGCATTTCAGCTCACACTCCTTATCAGTTGGTGGCGGTAATGCACCAGTAGTTGTTTGCCAACTCCCAATGGAAATCCACAAGAAGAAGAAGAAGAAGAAGAAGAAGAACGTGCTGTGTTTACGTCTCATCTGTGACCCTGATGCTGATGTTGTTAATCAAATTTCCATCCAAGTGTGCACGTTTAAGGACAAAATATGGCCTTATTTTAGATTTTAAAGTGTTAATGTTCACAGGAATATCGCGTTTAAATAGAGAGTCATTAGTGCCAACATGGAGTGCCTGAGGATTTAGCTTTATTTGGACCTTTTGATTGACAGAAGGAGAAGAGACAAGGGACTTTGCGCTAATGCGTTAGCTTAGAGCATCTTAGCTTTTGAAACAGCTTTACAAAAGGAGTGACAGGTATCAAATCCTACGTCTTGGCAACTTGTTTTGATGTTTGTGGCTTCGTGTTCTGTCTCCTTTCCTCTGCTTTCTACAAGAGCTAACTTTGTAGTTCTAAACTAACCATCCTTGTGGTGAACCGCGTTATTGTTGTTGTTTTTGGTAGCTGCTTGCTGGCTAATGTGTAGCTATAATTATTGCCTCCCAGTGGTGGAAAAAGTGTTCAAATCTTTTAACGGTAAGTTCAACTACCATGACAAAATATTTTAAAATCCAAGGACAGCCAAATGTATAGAAATATGCTTATAGCTTACATGTGTGGGACTGCTGCATTATGTTTGCTCAAATCTAATTTCCCTTGTTTAAAAAAAAAAAGTTTATTCTGATATTGAGAGATCAGTAATTACTGTTATTACAAAATGCTACAAAAATGCAGCACGGTGCATATTTTAGTTTGTACAAAATATTATCTCTGCAAATATAACAGATTTGGCTGTTTTGTATCTATAGTTCATGGAAAGAGAATCACCCATAAATATGACAGGCACTACACAGAATATTAAATGTCTTTTAGTTTGTAAACACTTTAAAATTTTTATCTAGCAACTTTATTGGCTAACATGATTAACATTGATGACTGATGCCATTTAGCTTCCACTAATCTGGATTCTGTTTCTGTTGCTTGCTATTATATCCTGCAGTAGTTTCTCCTACAGCATCTTGCTTTGCATGCTTATAACAATCACAACAAATGACAATAGCAAATATGTATGAAGATGGTTTTATATGTTTCCCTTTATTTATTGATAGATTCTCTGAGTAGTTTGCGAGCTTTGGGAAACTGCCAGAACAACATGGCTCCCAAAGACATTATGACAAATTCCCATGCCAAGTCCATTCTGAATGCCATGAACTCTCTTCGGAAGAGTAACACGCTCTGTGACATCACTCTGAGGGTCGAGAGCACGGATTTTCCGGCTCATCGGATTGTACTCGCCGCCTGCAGTGACTACTTTTGTGCCATGTTCACCAGTGAGGTAAGTAATATCAAAGATGCACTGTATAACTTTTCTGGTGGAGGTTTTTCCACCTACTTGAAAATATATTTCATTGCTTAGAATGTTCCACAGTATGGCATTAGACTTTTCTATCTGGGATTTATTTACATTACCTCTCCACTGACTTGACCTATAAGTAAGCCTAAAGATGGAAGACGTTCCAGGCAAAACAATAGCATCTTAAAGACTACTAGGTGGTGCCCAAAATGACTAATTAAAAGTAAAAATTGTTGAGAAACTCCAGTAACAGTTTGGGTATTATAACTTATTTTACTTATTTATTTTAAAAACAATACTAAGAAATAATTAAATATAATGCAATTTTTCTTTTTACAATAACCGTAACTGTGAATTTGGATATCCCTATTTGCATGTTAATAGATAATTCAGACACTATACTACTGCACTCTTGTTGTTAAGCCTGATGTGTTTTACAGCTGGCAGAGAAGGGGAAGTCTTTTGTGGACATTCAGGGCCTGACTGCATCGACCATGGAGATCCTGCTGGACTTTGTTTACACAGAGACCGTTTTGGTGACCGTGGAGAATGTACAAGAGCTGTTGCCAGCTGCGTGTCTGCTACAGCTCAAAGGTACATTTACATATCCAGATACTTAACAAATAATGAAGTATAATGAAAAAATTGCAATAATTATCCTCAATTCACCAATATTTATTTATTTATTTATTTATTTATTTATTTATTAAGAGCTTGATGGGACCTAGTAAGAATTTCATTGTACAGAGAAACGTTCTTTACTGTACATATGACAATAAAAGCTTTGAATCTAATGAGTTATATCAGTGGCTCTCAGATTTTTCACACTAAGTACCACATGTACAAATATAGGGCTATGGTGTAACTCATGACCATAAGTAACATCAGTTTCTGAAGCAGTATAAACCAGTTCTATGAATTAATAATACACATTTTTTAAGTCAATGGGAATTATACTTTCTGAAGTCCCTGCTCTATTAATTCACAAATGATTATATAATAATACACAATCCATCCATCCATTTTCTTCCGCTTATCTGGGGCTAGGTCGTGGGGGCAACAGTCTAAGCAGACTTTTGTGTATCAAATAAATAGCAGCACTCCCAGACTTCCTTCACTCTGGAGGAAGTGTCCGGGGTGTATGAAGTCTGAAGTCCCAGCTATTTATTTGATACACAATATCAAATAAATAGCAAATATCATTATCACATAGCAATGTCAGATATTTAATTTGATACACAATATCAAATAATTTGCATGCTGAAAAAAGTTTCTCACATATAAAAGTTTTTCAGTTGCGCTCTGACCTTTTTTGTTGGAAATCAAACTCCTAAACAGGACCATGAATGCTTGTATTGATCACAAGCTCCTGAAAATGTGTTATTTAAATCCATTTTAAATTTACTGTGCCACACTGACACACATTTAAATGTTTTCCTTATATTATATGGTATAATATATAATAACACAACAAATAGGACAGTTTTTAGAAATGTGTAAACTAAATTAAATTATTTTCTGTCTTGTTAGGTGTGAAAAGAGCGTGCTGTGACTTTCTGGAGAGTCAGTTGGACCCTTCGAACTGTCTGGGGATCCGAGACTTTGCAGAGACCCACAACTGTTTGGAGCTGATGCAGGCGGCCGAGCTGTTCTCCCAAAAACATTTCTCTGAAGTGGTGCAACATGAGGAGTTTATGTTGCTCAGTCAGAACGAGGTGGAGAAGCTCATCAAATGTGATGAGATACAGGTAAACCTTTTTAATTGTTGGTTTTCATGCTCTAGAATCTGACACTATGTCTAGATGTGTCATTCTTGCAAATGGGGGACAAGACCCATTTTACATTGTGCTTTGCCATAAAATACGAGGTAAATGCACAAATTTTGAACTTGATCATTCCTGTTAGTAACTATTGGCTATACCCAAGAGCTTACTGTATTTAAACAATATTCATGTTAACTGCTACAATCTGTATTAAATAATATTGGTCTATAGAATACTGTAAATATTGTCATCTGGAACCCAGCAATACAAGAATGTAACACGGCACTGTATTTATTCTGATATTGTGGGTGTGGTAAAGGACCCTATTGTAACAATATTACTTTCTTTCTCTTGACCTATTCTGATGATCCTCAAATTATGCATTTTTATCTGTAATGATATTTTAAAATATGTTTTTTTTTATTTAAATAATCTTATTAATGACCAAAACTTTAAAAATGCATTGCGTAACTTTTTTTCTTAAAAGCACTACTTTGTCTGACTACTAGGCCTCTCCACATCTAATTGTAAAACATTTTATTGATCACAAACTCATAGAGCCCTCTGTAGGCATAATGCATGTGAATACCTGTGATGTGCCAAAGGGTTTGTGAGAGCTAGAAACTAGGTAGATAGATTACATACTTTCTCATTTCACAGTTTGAAAAACAATTACCCTAGCCCTTAGACCTTCTTCATGTTGGCTTCACTGAAACCGATCAGTGGATACTTGTCTGTGGTCAAAACAATACATTTTGAAATCAACATCTGATAATGTAAAAGTTCATTACAAGATTTATATTGGCAGTGTTGTTACACTGTTGTAATGTAATTTTAACCATGTCTATATTTAAAAACCTGTAACAGTCATGCACCCTATAGCTGTGAAATACATCTGAGTTAGTGCAGGTTTAAATTGTTTTTGTTTTTTTTACTTGACTGGAACATAATGTAGTGTAAATTATCTTTTATGGTCATATTTATGTTTGAAACCTCTGAGCAGTTAAAGAAGCATGTACAAACTTGCATCTATGTCACACACAGCTCCGCTCTCTCTCAGATGACAGAGAAGAAACCAGGTTTGAGTTGTGCCTTTGTGTGCAGGAAATTCCTGTTTGAACCACACGACCAACTCTGTGAAAACTAGTCATTACAGTTTTGATTTATAGACCATCACTTGACACATGGCCCTCATTTGTGTTTAACACAAATTAGATCATGCTTGTCAATCAAAGCCACACTTCTGAAAATCCATTTCTTGTTTTAAAGGGCCGATATTACTCTATTTTCTGATGTTACAGTGATGTTTCCTCATCAAAAACACATCGGGATTTGTGTTTCCTTTTATTCACACATGTTTAACACACAAAACCTGCATATTTAGGCTCCTTCAAACAGAAAATACTGTTCCACCTTGTGATGTCATGTGGTAATACAGGAAGTGCTCCACTGTGTTTTTAAACTCCATACACCTTCACTAGAATCATTTAATAACTTAACTTTCCTGAGGATTGGCTTTAAAATGACCCATGCTGATCACCGACAATCCAAAATCACTACATTTCAATTGAAACTTGATCAATTGCACAGCCCTACATGAATTGTTAAAAAATAAAAATTGTGGTATAATTTTTTTTGCATCGCCCACCCCTATTGCTTATTTTAAAACAAGACTTAACATTATAGATTAGGGCTCATTAATGCATATTTGTGTGTTTTCTTGTAGGTGGATTCAGAGGAACCGGTGTTTGAGGCTGTGTTAAACTGGGTGAAACACAACAGAAAAGAGCGAGAGCCGTATCTTCCCGACATGTTGGAGTTTGTGCGGATGCCTCTACTCACACCACGCTACATCACCGATGTCATCGATGCAGAGGTGAGACTGACAACAGCACTGTGAAACAACTAAGCAAAACTCTAATACGACATTATTCTGAGATGAAACATTAGTGTACTGTGGCCCTATTTCACAGAAGAAAAAACACAAATTATCTATTCATAGGTTTCAAGGTAGGGAAACAGAACTCTACTCATAGGAATTACTCAATTAAAGTCAAAGTATTATATCTTTTGAATAGGAAATTGAATAGGAAATTCCTCACAAAATCCTTAAAACTAGGAAGGAATCTTGGCTGAAAACCACAAATAGATATTCAAGGCCTTATATTACTCAGGCATGTTTTGTTTCATTAACACATTTGAGTAACCCTTTATTATTAGTGTCTACATCTCCAAAGCTCAAAATGCTCTGTTGCACCTTGTGTTGTCATGAAGAGGTAGTTTTCAAGTTAGCAGCTGTCTTTCACCTTAAGAGATTGAAAATTCCATATCTGAAATTGTCCAAATGATTGTAGTAAAGGCTTATGGAGTTTAAAAACACAATGGAGCACTTCCTGTGTTACCATGACATCACAAGATGGAACAGAGTTTTTTCTGTTTGAAAGAAAAACTAAATATGCAGGATTTGTGTGTCAAACATGTGTGAATGAAACAAAACAAAACACTCCAGGTATGTTTTTGATGAGGAAACAACATTATATCATAAGAAGATAGAGTAATGCGGGCTATGGTAAAGCTTTCAAAAAAATCAAATGCTGACAAGCTAAATTATTTATGTCTGACAGTCAAAATTAAAGGCAGCTGAGGTGTGGCTGTTCCGATACAAAAAAATATTCAATTTAATCTGTTGGATTGCATAAAGGACTCATTGGGCTGTTATGTTATTGTAAGGGGACTTATTTTTGGTGAAGAAAAAAACTTTTAACCACTGCCTTTCCAAAAATTATCAATCTTGGTATAAGACAGACTATAGGAGGAGATTTTAACTATCTCAACCTAGTTCTATACAAATCCCCACCTGGCAGACTATCACTTTCTTCTCATGCTAAGTGTGTTAATGCATTTTGTGATGATATGGATTATACTGATGTATGGCGGGCACAGCACCTCACAAATAAAGAATATACTTTTTTACAAATGTTTCACAAGCACCTACGAGGATTGATTATTTTTTGCTTCCAAAAACTCAGTACTCGGTTATTTTAAGCAGAATATATCCAATTATTGTTTCTGACCATGCTGCTATATTTTTGCAGTATAACTTTTCAAGTCCAGCTAAACAGACCAGACATTTAGACCAGACTCCATTTTAACTGGGGGTTTCTCTTGTATTTCAGGGATGAATTAAATTTTTTCTAACTACTAATTTCACCTTCACTAACAACTCATTGTTGTTATGGGAAACCTCTAAAGCATTTTCCTGTGGTCTTATTATATCCTATACATCCAGTAAAAGGCAAAGGCAGGCTTAAAGGAATAGTAACGTTTTTACAATCTGAGTTGTAAGTTGCGGAATGAATACGTGCATGCGCACTGTCCTCGTCATCCAGTCGAAACCATGGCAGGATATCGGATTACAGGCCACTTTGGACTCCAGCAAAAGTGTAGACTAACATTGAGCTTTTGTCATCTGAAAAGTGCTAAAGTTTGTGTTATTTGGTGACCGCAACAGCGTGCCCCGAGTACTCAGGTTAAACTGATATCGCTAAACTACAAAATCTCTGGAAATGCTCCAAATGACACCAAAGTACAATGGGTGAGTACATCACGTTGTTTTATTACCGAAATATGGTTCAGATTGTAAAAACATTTTCTTTAAAAACTATTCCTTTAACAATGGAAGATTCTTGCGTCTAAATTAAACCGTCCTGAGAAAGAATATGGGTAACAGCCATCTGCTCAGAAAATCAAGAAGGTATCTGCACTCGAATGTGCCCTGGATGCACTTTTGACAAGAGAGACCGAAAACAGATAAGATTTGCAAAACAAAAACTGTATGAATTTGGCGGTAAGGCGGGAAAATACTTGGCATATTTAACAAAGAAAAAGGCAGGTTCACACTCCTCTGTCATAGACATCCAGGGTAGGCAAATCTTTGATACTTTAAATATTAACAATGTACAGTGGTATCTCACCTTACGAAATTAATTGGTTCCAGAAGTGATTTCGTAACGTTAATTTTTCGTAAGTTGAGTAGCTATTTCAATGGAAAAGGCCTGATTCGTTCCAAGTTTTTTTTTTTATAGTGTAACATTTTTTTATAGTGTAACACTGTGTCCTGCGTAGAGACTGTAGAGTCTACTAGACCCAGGACTAAACGTGGACTATACCAGGTGGATTAAAGCGCCGCGTGCGGGTCTATTTCCTAGTTTCGTTTCGAGTCACGGCTGAGGTGAGCAGCGATGACTCCCCTCGGGACCGCACGCAGTCTGAGCGCATGAACGAACGCATGCAAGAGTCGCGGTGGTCCAATCCTGGTTTAGACCTGGTTCAGACCTGGTTCAGACCTGGTTCAGACCTGGTTCAGATCTGGTTCAGACCTGGTTCCGACCTGGTTCAGACCTGGTTTAGACCTGGCACGGTTTGAGCACAGGTCTTGCGCTCGCAGCCCCACGCCGGGTCATGCTGCGCTATCACACACGTGTCCGCGCGCACACACACCGCCCTCCCCCTTCCCCCTATGCTTCACTATTAATACATTTTGTTGAAAATCTATGAAAGTTTGAGTGTTTAAACGAGAGAGAAATGTGAGAAAAGTTTAAATCCAGTCTGAGAAAAGCGTATAATGTGCGTGGCTGAGCGCGCATTATTTGCGTAACTTGAATTTTCTTTCGTATCTAGAGACAAAATTTAACGTGAAGGCGTTTCGTAACTTGAAATTTTCGTTTGTTGGGTCTTTCGTAAGGTGAGGTACCACAGTATTTAAAGGTTTTTATGAAAATTTATAAAAGTCTGAGCAGCAGCTAGATGGCTTGAGAAAATGGACAGTTTCTTTTCTTCTTTGACTCTCCCTTGTTTGCCAGAGGAGTAAAGTGGATGTCTTGATGCCCCAATATTCAAAAAAGAGTTGCGTGATGCAATCAAAGGGCTATGATCTGGTAAATCCCTTGGGCCGGATGGATTAAGTGTAAAATTCTACAAGGAGTTTTGTGACATGCTGGTTGATCCCCTGTTAAATATGTTTAATGAGTCATTTATTAGGGGTACTCTACCTCAGTCCCTGAGAGAAGCAAATATTTATTTGATTTTAAAAAAAGGTAAAGCACCTGAAGAATGTTCATTATAGGCAGTGTTGGGAAAGTTCATTTTCTACATGAACTAGTTCAAAGTTCAGTTCACACATTTCAAAATGAACTAGTTCGTTCATAGTTCATAATTGTTTATAGTTAGTAGTTCGTTCATAGTTCCAATACATTGCTGCGAGCTATTATTTTTCAATATCATTGCCAAAGCCCATATAGAACCATAGACAGCAATTATTATATCAGTTTTTAACAATCAAACCATGTGTTAGATTCCATCTTCATATCCAATTTCGCATCCTTATCCAACTACAAATAACGGTCCCCATAATGATAAAACACCTGCAATTCAACATAATAAAGAAAATACTTAAATAACCCCCATATGATATGACTTAATCAACTAAGAGACTTAAGAAAACAAAATAAACCCACAAATTAACATTAGTGTTTCCCCCTTTAATGTGACCCCCTTTAGCGCACCATTCTGCGCTGTTTTTCGCAAGACCAGGAAGTGCCGCAGTTTGGCCCCTAAACCAGAGAGCAGCGCGGAGGAGAAGGTCGGGAGAGCGTGGGGAACAGAGTCCAGATAGCGTGGAAACAGTTTGTAAGCACTCCTGCAGTAGCAGCGAATGGTTTGAGGCAAACCAGGCGGAGCGTTCCGCGCGCTGCGCGAGAGGGAGAGAGCTGCCGGTCGGGGGAAGGGGCACATGGATCGGAAATTTCAGATGGATGGATCAGAAATCTGAGACCCTATTGAACGAAGTTAAAGAGATGGCGCGTGTCGTTCACAGACACCAGAATGAACTCGTTCACAGTTCATTCATCAGGCAGTAATACAGTGCGTTCAGTTCACGTTCACCCAAAATATGAACGCGTTCATTAATTATCATTCAGTGAACGCGTTCAGGGACAACACTGATTATAGGCTAGTCTCACTCTTAAATGTGGACTTGAAGATGCTATCTAAAGTTTTAGCTATTTGATTGGAAAACTGACTGCCAATTCTAATTAATGAAGACCAAAATGAATTCATTAAGGGTCGCAACTCTTATAACAATATGCGACGGCTACTTAACACAATCTAATACTTTCATCAGTATTTCAAAAGAGGTCTTCTGCTTTCTTTTAAATGCATAGACCGCATAGAATTGTCTTATATTGATTTTATACATTACATAAATTAATATAAAAATAATAAATATAAAAATAAATTCAGCTTTGTTACTACTTTCATTAGTTGGATAAAAGTTTTATATACAAATCCTCTCTCAGCAGTACTTAGAAATTGTTTACATTCCCAATACTTTACTATTTTTAGATAAACTAGGCATGGTTGTCCTCTATCACCGCTGCTGTTCCCTCTGGCGATGGAAACCCTTGCTGAGGCCATCAGAATAGATAATAACATCAGCGGCTTTAAAGGAGAATTAATGTTTTTTACAATCTGAGCCTTATTTTGGTAATAAAACAAGTTGTTTTACTCACCCATAGCACTTTGGTGTCATATGGAGCACTTCCAGAGATGTTTTAGATTTGCAATCTCCGTAATGTGAGTTCTCGGGGCACATGTTTGCAGTCTCCAAATAACACAAACTTTAGCACTTTTCAAATCATAGAAGCTCGATGTCTTAGTCTACGCTTTCGTTTGTGTCAAAAGTGGCCTGTAATCTGAGATTTATCCATAGTTTCGAGTAGATGAGGACGCCAGTGCGCATGTGCGGAGTCAGTTTATTTCGCTGTCAGCTCCCGGGACCCAAACATGAAACGCAAAGCTGTAAATTATGGATAAATTTCGGATTACAGGCCACTTTTGACTCAAACGAAAGCGTAGACTAAGACATTGAGCTTCTATGATTTGAAAAGTGCTAAAGTTTGTGTTATTTGGAGACCGCTCGGGGCATATATTACATGCTCGGCGCATATAATATATGCCCCGAGAATTCGCATTACAGATATTGCTAATCTAAAACATCTCTTGAAGTGCTCCATATGACACCAAAGTGCTATGGGTGAGTAAAACAACTTGTTTTATTACCGAAATAAGGCTCAGATTGTAAAAAACGTTAATTCTCCTTTAAAATTGCAGATAGAGAACATAAGATCAAGCTCTATGCAGACAGAACCCAAGGATCCCTGTGCCCAGCCATGTTGAGAAAATTAACACCTTCAGCTACATTTCAGGCCACAAAATACATTTTACTAAATCTGAGACAATGCCCCTGGGCACTTTGAAACAAGCACCTAAAGGTCCTTTTCCTTTCAAGTAGTCAGCAGAGGGTTTTGTTTATTTGGGATACATGTAACCCCTACGTTTAAACAGATGTGTAAAGCCAATTTCCTTCCTTTACTTGAATCGTATTCGGCTTGATCTGGAGAGATGGAATAGCCTTCCAATCTCGTGGATGGGCCGAATTGCGCTACTGAAAATTAATGTTTTCCCCAGGTTTCTGTATTCATTACAAATGTTGATCATTACAAATGTTTCCGATTTTAATAATAATAATAATAATAATAATTCATTGGATTTTATATAGCGCCTTTCATGCCACTCAAAGCGCTTTACAGTTCATTGTTCATTCACTCCACACTTGGTGGTGGTAAGCTACTTTCTGTAGCCACAGCTGCCCTGGGGCAGACTGACGAAAGCGAGGCTGCCAATCAGCGCCATCGGCCCCTCCGACCACCTCCAACATTCATGCACACGCCACTTTCATACTAGGCAAATGTGGGTAAAGTGTCTTGCCTAAGGACACAGCGACAGTATTTTGCAACTGGCGCCCCACTGTGGCACCTGGAATTCCCAGCGGTCTCCCATCCAAGTACTAACCAGGCCCTGCCTTGCTTAGCTTCTGAGATCTGACGGGATCAGGCTTTGACAGGCAGGTATGGCAGGTATTGTTGTCCAATAAGGTTATTAAACAATTAAATGCTTCCAAAACGAAGCCATGTTATGACCATGTTATGTTGCCTGTCATTGGAGGGAGAAATAACCAACTCGGTGTTCATTTGCGTGTTATAGCAGAATGGGTACACAATAGACCAACCTCACTTTGGATGGACATAGAAAGTTCTATGTTTGATGGTCCCTTGACAGTCTTATTATTTCTTAAAAAAATCCCTAAAATCCCTAAAAAGTCCCTAAAGTCTGCTTGCACTAATCTGCTAATCCTATGACTGTTACTGCAGCTATGGTGTGGCGGTCATTAAGAAAATTAAAGGGTAGGCTTAATACTACTTCTGTCTTTACCCTTATGTGTGATAATCATGAGTTTTTACCTGGGATAATTGACAATAGGTTTCAGATTTGGGCACAAAAAGGCCTATTCAAATTACTAGATTTCTTAGAGGGGCACAACCTAATGTCATTCACAGAAAGACAGATCTTCCTCACAAAATCAGCTGCTTCCACCCTATCTCTAAGGGTGCGCCCGGCCCCTCTGCGGAGGAAACTCATTTCGGCAGCTTGTATCCGAGATCTTGTCCTTTTGGTCATTACCCAAAGCTCATGACCATAGGTGAGGGTAGGAACGTAGATTGCTCTCAATTTACTAATTGAGAGCTTCGCCTTTTGGCTCAGCCCCCTCTTTACCACAATGGTCCGGTACAGCGACCGCATCAGTGTCGGCACTGCACTGATCCACCTGTCAATCTCACGTTCCATCCTACCCTCACTTGTGAATAAGACCCTGAAATACTTGAACTCCTCTTCTTGACGCAAGGACTCCCCACCCACCCGGAGAGGGCAAGCCATCTTTTTCCGGTCAAGAAACATGGCCTCAGATTTGGAGGAGCTGATCCTCATCCCAGCCTCTTCACACTCGGCTGCGAACTGCCCCAGTGCGCGCTGGAAGTCCCGGCTCGATGAAGCCATCAGGACAACATCATCTGCAAAAAGCAGAGATGAGATCCTGTGGTCCCCAAACTGGATCCCGTCCGGCCCCTGATCGCACCTAGAAATTCTGTCCGTAAACACATTGAACAGAACTGGTGACAAAGGGCAGCCCTGGTAGAGTCCAACATGCACCGGAAACAGGTCCGACTTACTACTGGCAATACTGGTCATACAGGGACCGGACAGCCTTTAGCAAAGAGCCCCGGACCCCATACTCCCAGAGCACTCCCCACAGGACCCCACAAGGGACACAGTCAAATGCCTTCTCCAGATCCACAAAGGACATGTGGACTGGTTGGGCAAACTCTCATGAACCCTTGAGCACCCGATGGAGAGTATAGACCTGGTCCAGTGTTCCGCGGCTGGAACGAAAACCACATTGCTCCTCCTGGATCTGAGGTTCGACCATTGGTCGGATTCTCCTCTCCAGTACCCTGGAATAGACCTTACCGGGAAGGCTACCCCGATCTGCCAGTGCAGAGACGTGTCAGCCAAGACAGCCCCACAACATCCAGAGATTTAAGATACTCTGGACAGATCTCATGCACCCACGGAGCCTTGCCACCGAGGAGCTTGCCAACCACCTCAGTGACTTCAGCCAGGGTGATGAACAAGTCCGCAGCCTCTGCTTCTTCCCAGAAGATGTGATGGTGGGATTGAGGAGATTCTCAAAGTATTCCTTACCCTGACCAACAACATCCCCAGTCAAGGTCAACAGCTCCCCACCTGCACTGTAAACAGTGTTGGTGAAGCACTGCTTCCCCCTTCTGCGGCGCTGGGCAATTTGCCAAAATTTCTTTGAGGCCGTTCGATAGTCCTCCTCCACAAGACTCTTTCTTCAGCCTGACAGCAGCCCTTACTTCCAGTGTCCACCACCGGGCTCAGGGATTGCCGCCACAACAGGAACCACAGACCTTACAATCACAGCTACATGCAGCCGCATCAACAATAGAGGCCGAGAACAAAGCCCACTCGGACTCCATGTCCCCAGCCTTCAAATCATACCTTCAAAGGTATGATTTTAAGGTCCCCCTATATGCTTGGGCCTGCCTGGTCTTTCCAGGTTCCTCCCCCACCAGCGGACCCAACTCACCACCAGGTGGTGATCAGTTGACAGCTCTGCCCCTCTCTTCACCTGAGTGTCCAAGACACGCAGCCGGAGGCCAGATGACACGACAACAAAGTCGATCATGGACCTCCGGCCTAGGGTGTCCTGGTGCTACGTGCACTGGTGGACACCCTTGTGCTCGAACATGGTGTTCATTATGGACAAACCTGCAAGCACAGAAGTCCAATAACAGGACACCACTCGGTTTCAGATCAGGGAGGCCGTTCCTCCCAATCACCCCTTTCCAGATGTCACTGTTGTTGATGTACTGTCCAGTACCCCCTCAGAGACTCCAAGAAGGCCTGCACTCTGCACTGCTGTTCGCCCTGTAGTACGCAACCCTCTTGTTCACTGGGGTGACCTCCAACACACGGCGGCTGAGCTATGGGGCAATGAGCAGGCCCACACCAGCCCGCTGCCACACCCCACAGGCAACGCCAGAGAAATGGAGAGTCCAGCCCCTCTCCAGGAGTTGGGATCCAGAGCCCAAGCTGTGTATGGAGGTGAGGCCGACTATATCTAGTCGGTAACACTCAACCTCTCGCACAAGCTCGGGCTCTTTCCGCCCCCAGCAAGTTGACATTCCATGTCCCCAAACTAGTCTTCATGTCTGGATCTGGTTGACAAGGCCCCTGCTTTTGACTGCCGCCCACATCTCCCTGCACCTGCCCCCTATGGATCCTCCTGTGGGTGGTGGGACCCCGGGACGATGGCCCCACGTCACTCCTTGGGGTTGTGCCCGGTCACCAGACGTTCCCTGTCGAAAAAGAAAATTGTACGGGATGCTGGCTTTTTGTGCTACAAAAAGTTTACTAGTGAATTGGGTATCTGATCAGTCTTCTTTTTGATGTTTATTGGACTTTAGATCTCAGCTATTAGGGTAGGGTATTTAATAGGGTATTTATATTTTGAAGTGAGTGTATCTGTGTCTAATATATGAATGAGCCAATCTTTGTATTGTTTACATTATGTTTATTTTGTTTAAACTAAAAAGCAATAAATATATATGCAAAAGAAACTGGTTAAATTAAAATAAACCAACTCAACTTATTTTGATAAAGCAACTGGCATATTCCCCTGGCCAGATCTAAGGTCCAGTCATCATTGGGGCAGCTTTACTACTGATAGGTTTGTTATTTCAACATATTCCCTTCTTTCCTTCTTATGCTTCCCCTTGTTTTTTTGTCTTATTTGTTTGAATTAGGAAATAAAATTAATCTTTCATCATAAATTTCAGTCTGAGGTATATCCACATGAAATATTATTGTTTCTAAAATTGTTACGTTATATAAATTTCATCATCTATTAAGCTGACATCTGTGATAACATATCAGCATACCATAACATTCCATGATGTGTAATTCTGCTGAAACTTCCCTCTAATTGCCTGTTGCCGTATATCACATAATTAAGCAGGTTTTGGCTTGTTGCAGCCCCTCATACGCAGCAGTCTGCCGTGTCGAGACCTCGTAGATGAAGCCAAAAAATTCCACCTTAGACCCGAGCTGAGGAGTGAGATGCAAGGCCCACGCACACAAGCCAGACTAGGTACAGATTAATATTAATTATTTAAAAAAAATAAGTGTTGCTATAACACTCATGGAGCCATAGATTAAAGTAAAGATTGGCAAGTAAAAATTCTATAGATTTGCTGTTTCAAATGCAAACGTCATGAAATAATTATGGTTCATGATTAATTATTGGGTCTATCTACATGAGGCGAAATTGGTACAAAATCTTCACTTTCAGAAATTAACATCAGTACTTGCAATCCTGTAATGTAATCCTATTTAAAGGTGCAATACGTAACCTTTTGGTCAGGGGCCCGTCACTTCCTTGTTTCTATGGATATATTGCTCTGCCTGGAATGTTCCACAATATGATACTGAACAGCTGTACCTTACATTTATTAAAATATTGGTGGTTTTATAGCTCAAAAATGCCTAGAAAAGCAGGCACTCTGACTGTGAGCGTGGTCGCCTCTCCACAGATCTGACATGTAACTTGGTCTGGTTTGGTCTCCATGATGGAAACAGACCCTCCAGGAATTCGCGATGTTGCGATTTGCAACTTCAACGCAACTTCAGCCAATCCCCGCGAATTCAGGGCGGTGTTGCAAGTTTCACCAATCACCACAACTTTTCCGCAATTTTTACTAATTTTGACCAATCATCGGCGACGTATTGAACGCCGACCAACTTCCTTCTGCCTTCCTTCCGTGTGACGAAATGAAACTGCGGCCGTTTCCCCAGTTCCCAGAGCACACAGCTCGGAGCGCGGCCCGAAGGGGGCTCAGACTGCAGTCAAGGCGGTGCACACTTGCTCAGCCCCGACTGCAGTCCGCGGACCGCTTAACGACTGCGGTCTTTGGACCGCGTGTTAACTGCGCATGGGACAAAAAAGAAGTGGGACAGCAGTCGTCGCGCCGGTGTACTGTCGAAATGTGTGACGCACATGCCCTTCGGGCCACGCTCCGAGCCGCACGCTCTGAGCATTGGGACACGGCTTCTAATGGCAAAGAAACATGTCTGCGTAGGGTGACCATTCGTCTGAACAGTCCGGTTTTAGAGCTGTCTGTCCGGCTGTCTGTCACGTGTCCTCCTTTTTTACATTTTGTGCTCCTTTCGGACCCTCGTCGCCCACCGTTGCATAAATCGTCATAAATCCCCACCCATTATTTACACTTGCTAGTAGCAAGTATTCTTATTATTTTTTAACATATCCTATATGAGATCTATGGTTATGCGGTGGCACAAAGTGAGACTTCACACAGAAACATCAACGCGTGCGGCATGACACGCTATTGGTTAAATACACGGAAGCAGCTCGGAGCGCAAAGCGCGAGTACAGAGAAGAGCGCTATAACGAGCGCTATAAGAACGCTATAATGTTTGGCGAGTATGTCTGGGTCTGGAAATACTATAAAGTTGATGACAACAACATTGCCATAGCAAACGGTGGGATATGTAAACTTGGGATTGCAAGGGTTGGAAAGGAAAGGGCAACATTTAACACAACAAACCGATACGGCACCTGAAAAACAAACACCCGACACAATACAGCGAGTTACAGGCAACCCAGCCAAAGACGAGTCAGCTCACGCTGCAGGAGAGTTTGAAAAGGAGACAAAAACATGCCCCTTGACAGTGCGAAGGCACAGGAGAACACAGCCAGGAGCACAAATGATCGCAATGAGTGACCTACCATTCGCCTTTGTAGAGAACCCTGGATTTCTTCAGCTTATGCAGCACGTTGGACAACAACAACAACAACAACAACAACAACAACAACAACAACAACAACAACAACAACAACAACAACAACAACAACAACAACAACAACAACAACAACAACAACAACAACAACAACAACAACAACAACAACAACAACAACAACAACAACAACAACAACAACAACAACAACAACAACCTCTCCTCCTTTTTGGACACAAGTGTCCTCCTTTTTGGAGACAAGGGTCCTCCTTTTTGGACACAAGTGTCCTCCTTTTTGGACACAAGTGTCCTCCTTTTTGGACACAAGTGTCCTCCTTTTGGACACAAGTGTCCTCCTTTTTGGACACAAGTGTCCTCCTTTTTGGACACAAGTGTCCTCCTTTTTGGACACAAGTGTCCTCCTTTTTGGACACAAGTGTCCTCCTTTTTGGACACAAGTGTCCTCCTTTTTGGACACAAGTGTCCTCCTTTTTGGACACAAGTGTCCTCCTTTTTGGACACAAGTGTCCTCCTTTTTGGACACAAGTGTCCTCCTTTTTGGACACAAGTGTCCTCCTTTTTGGACACAAGTGTCCTCCTTTTTGGACACAAGTGTCCTCCTTTTTGGACACAAGTGTCCTCCTTTTGGACACAAGTGTCCTCCTTTTTGGACACAAGTGTCCTCCTTTTTGGACACAAGTGTCCTCCTTTTTGGACACAAGTGTCCTCCTTTTTGGACACAAGTGTCCTCCTTTTTGGACACAAGTGTCCTCCTTTTTGGACACAAGTGTCCTCCTTTTTGGACACAAGTGTCCTCCTTTTTGGACACAAGTGTCCTCCTTTTTGGACACAAGTGTCCTCCTTTTGGACACAAGTGTCCTCCTTTTTGGACACAAGTGTCCTCCTTTTTGGACACAAGTGTCCTCCTTTTTGGACACAAGTGTCCTCCTTTTTGGACACAAGTGTCCTCCTTTTTGGACACAAGTGTCCTCCTTTTTGGACACAAGTGTCCTCCTTTTTGGACACAAGTGTCCTCCTTTTTGGACACAAGTGTCCTCCTTTTTGGACACAAGTGTCCTCCTTTTTGGACACAAGTGTCCTCCTTTTTGGACACAAGTGTCCTCCTTTTTGGACACAAGTGTCCTCCTTTTTGGACACAAGTGTCCTCCTTTTTGGACACAAGTGTCCTCCTTTTTGGACACAAGTGTCCTCCTTTTTGGACACAAGTGTCCTCCTTTTTGGACACAAGTGTCCTCCCTTTTTGGACACAAGTGTCCTCCTTTTTGGACACAAGTGTCCTCCCTTTTTGGATACAAGTGTCCTCCTTTTTGGACACAAGTGTCCTCCTTTTTGGACACAAGTGTCCTCCTTTTTGGACACAAGTGTCCTCCTTTTTGGACACAAGTGTCCTCCTTTTTGGACACAAGTGTCCTCCTTTTTGGACACAAGTGTCCTCCTTTTTGGACACAAGTGTCCTCCTTTTTGGACACAAGTGTCCTCCTTTTTGGACACAAGTGTCCTCCTTTTGGACACAAGTGTCCTCCTTTTTGGACACAAGTGTCCTCCTTTTTGGACACAAGTGTCCTCCTTTTTGGACACAAGTGTCCTCCTTTTTGGACACAAGTGTCCTCCTTTTTGGACACAAGTGTCCTCCTTTTTGGACACAAGTGTCCTCCTTTTTGGACACAAGTGTCCTCCTTTTTGGACACAAGTGTCCTCCTTTTGGACCCAAGTGTCCTCCTTTTTGGACACAAGTGTCCTCCTTTTTGGACACAAGTGTCCTCCTTTTTGGACACAAGTGTCCTCCTTTTTGGACACAAGTGTCCTCCTTTTTGGACACAAGTGTCCTCCTTTTTGGACACAAGTGTCCTCCTTTTTGGACACAAGTGTCCTCCTTTTGGACACAAGTGTCCTCCTTTTTGGACACAAGTGTCCTCCTTTTTGGACACAAGTGTCCTCCTTTTTGGACACAAGTGTCCTCCTTTTTGGACACAAGTGTCCTCCTTTTTGGACACAAGTGTCCTCCTTTTTGGACACAAGTGTCCTCCTTTTTGGACACAAGTGTCCTCCTTTTTGGACACAAGTGTCCTCCTTTTTGGACACAAGTGTCCTCCTTTTTGGACACAAGTGTCCTCCTTTTTGGACACAAGTGTCCTCCTTTTTGGACACAAGTGTCCTCCTTTTTGGACACAAGTGTCCTCCTTTCCGTTTCATGCCGGTGGTCACCCTATGTCTGCGGCCAGCCACCTGCCCACTAAAATAACTGCAAAAGACCGCGCGAAACAGTTCCCTCCTAGTAGTAATTTATTTTCGATGTTGGTAAGGTTGTTTTAGGAACAAATCTGTGATCTCTGTGTCTTTGTATTATTCTTTGTCAGTAATAACTCAGTATTCAAAATATTACTCAATTTTAATTACAAAAATGGAAAATCGCAACTATTTATCGCAACTTTCACTTCCTCCCGCAACAAAATCGCAACAAAAACCTTAAAAGCACCGCAACTTTCATTGCAACTTTTTGGAAAAGCTCCCGCAAATTCAGGCCTTTTAGCCTGCAACAATCACAAAAAATGCCCGCGAAATCCTGGGGGGTCTGATGGAAAGGTTTAATACCATACTGTGAAACATTCCAGCAATAAAGCAATAACATCTCTGCGGTGAAAAGCATTTGATGGACCCTCCACCAAAAAACTTACTCTATGCACCTTTAAGCAGTCTGGTAATTTTGTCCATTAAGTCTAAAATGCACTTGTGCAAAATAATACCACCATCACTCCTCTTGGCTATAAAAAGAAATATTTATATTTGTTCAGGTGCCAAAGAAGTTCTTCTCGTCATTGGTGGATTTGGCAGTCAACAGTCGCCAATCGATGTAGTAGAAAAATATGATCCCAAAACTCAAGAATGGAGCTTCCTTCCAGTAAGCAAAAATAACAGCGTACTATCAGTAGGCATACAGTATTTAAAAATAACAATTGCATAGCATAGCATACCTCATGTCTGCAATTATGTGCAAAATGTGAAAGTGTTTTTATGTTTATGCTGTTAATTTACATATCATTTTTAAGGTTATTTAATGTTTTGTTATAATGAAAAATGTTATTAAATCTTTTTAATTTTACGCATATAAGTAATGGTAGTGACAGCGTTTTTGTTTTTCATCATGCTTCTCCTTTCTCTGGTAGAACATAGCAAGGAAAAGGCGTTATGTAGCCACCGTCTCTCTCCATGACCGAGTTTATGTGATTGGGGGTTATGATGGGCGCTCACGACTCAGCTCTGTGGAGTGTTTGGACTACACGGCCGATGAGGACGGGGTCTGGTACACTGTGGCTACTATGAATGTACGTAGAGGACTCGCAGGAGCAACTACACTCGGAGGTGAGGGAGTGTTCACAAATTCACAAATCAATATTTATGCTTTTATCAGGTTGATACATATCCAAGACAAAATCCCCAGGCATACTTGTGACTGTTGTTTGTGAATGTTGTTTGTGTGTGCAGATATGATCTATGTGGCAGGCGGGTTCGATGGCAGTCGCCGACACACGAGTATGGAGCGGTATGACCCAAACATTGACCAGTGGAGCATGCTGGGAGATATGCAGACGGCCAGAGAGGGGGCAGGGCTTGTTGTGGCTAGTGGACTCATTTACTGTTTAGGTAAATTAACACTTTTCAGTGTATAATATGTCCAATAATATGCTTTGTATTTATACTCTGAGCATGGGTCTGCATGGTAAAGTAGTATTAGTATACTAGTGTATTATATGGTCATAAACGATAGATGGGTATTTGCATATACAATAACTTATTACATATTTTGAGTTTACTTCCTGATTTCTGTGACATTAAATAGCAACCTTCTGCCTGTGGGACTTTTCATTATAATGGTACACTGGTGTATTATAGGGGATTGCCAAACTGACCACACTACTACACACTACTACTATCTCAGTAATACAATATAAACCAGGTTATACATGAAGTGCCTCAGGAATAGAAGATGAAATTATACATCTTATTTTGAACTCCAGGAGGATACGATGGCCTGAATATTCTGAATTCAGTGGAGAGATACGACCCTCACACAGGACACTGGACCAGTGTGACCCCAATGGCCACTAAGAGATCAGGTCTGTTTATTCAGCCATCTGAAATGTCTTACAATAAATAAGGATGAAACATACATATTTATTGATGTTGAAAATCCCTGTGTTTGTAGGGGCAGGGGTGGCATTACTGAATGACCATATTTATGTAGTTGGAGGGTTTGATGGCGTGTCTCACCTGGACTCTGTGGAGGTGTATAACATCAGGACAGACTATTGGACCACTGTGGCCAGTATGACCACACCACGCTGCTATGTCGGAGCTACGGTCCTCCGCGGACGCCTCTATGCGATAGCAGGGTGAGGAGGTCTTTAGTTCTTCGGGGTTTAAAAACATTTACCTGGCATGTAATGGGTATCTGCATCCTGCGGTTGGAAGGCATATTGCAAAGGCTGCAATTGTTGAAGTACCAAATTTCCAAACACAGTATCCTGTCTCCAAATAGAACCTGTTCTTGTATATGTGTTATTCTTTTATTTGTCAATTTTTCCAGAATGTGTTTAAAATGTGAACTTCTAACATAATCCTATTATTAAAACATAAATTGCAAATCTAATCTCAGTAAGTAATGCTTGTGAGGCAAATCAGTTAGATATTTTTCTCAAATTGTTTAGGGCTTATTTGTAATTTGTAACATGTTGGATACCGTTGCATTTTGTTCTGAACATCTTTATCATGATTTGGATTCAAGGTCAACAACAGTGTTTCCCTTGGGTTTATACAGAGCCTGTGGTGACCCAAGCAGTCCATATTTTAACAGAATACACTTTAGGAATAATAAATATTCCCCATGCTGATCAATACTGCAAGCATAGTTTTGTTTTACTGATTTTTGTTCAGCTTGTATTTACACTCTAGAGGCAAAATTTTGACATTGTGTTGCCATATTTTCCTTCTTTCGTTAATGGGAAACACTGCAACTATTATAAGTGTTTTCTAATAATAATAATAATAATTCATTGCATTTATATAGCCCCTTTCATGACACCCAAAGCGCTTTACAGTTCATTGTTCATTCACTCCACACTTGGTGGTGGTAAGATACTTTCTGTAGCCACAGCTGCCCTGGGGCAGACTGACGGAATCGAGGCTGCCAATCTGTGCTATCGGCCCCTCCGACCACCTCCAACACTCACGCACACACCACTTTCATGCAGTGCAATAGAAAAGCTAAATTTGTCGTATTTGGTGTAATACTTTTAAGTCTTATGTTGTAAAAGTTGTAATCCTGCTCCTGTTTTTTGTGCAGATACGATGGGAACTCTCTCCTCAGCAGTATTGAATGTTATGACCCAGTGATCGACTCTTGGGAAGTGGTGACTTCCATGGCGACGCAGCGGTGTGACGCAGGCGTGTGTGTGCTACGAGAGAAGTGAACTATCTGAGAATGAACTTTAGGAAAAACCACTTCGTCAGAACCACACGCAGTCCTGTTTGTTTATGCAAAAAAACAAAGAACTCTGAACACACAGGAGAGGTGTGGCCAGTGGAGACTGAACTGTGCATATTTAAAGGTGCACTATGTAACTTCTGGTGGAGGGTCTGCCACCTGGTTGCCCCCAAAGAATTTTTTTATTGTGAAAAAAAACAATACAATGTGATTTTTAACATTAAATAATAGTGCTTTCTTATATATTACCCTGTGGTGTTCCATAGTGGTCCATGAGTCGTCTGATACTTATTCTGATCCAGCTCAAGATTATTCTAAAGCTATTCAGGAATGTTAATGTCACTTTACCTATTTGTCAAACCTGTGGAGAGGTGTTTTTCAAGGTATTTTTAGTAAATCTAGTAAATTGTGACTAATTAAAAGTCAAAATAGATCAGTTTAATGCTATACTGTGTAATATTTTGGCAAAGTAGAAATGTATCTATAGGGACAAATAAATGGCAGACCCCCCACCAGAAAACTTACAAATACACCTTTAAAACAGGCCTTAAGGAGCCCATTGCCACATGCATGACTCGGGCCAGTGCTACATGTTGCTGTCATTACATTTGAGATTATTTTTTCATTTTGTCATCAAAGTGCAATATATTTCTACAAACAAGAATGAAGCACCTGCACTCGCTGCTATTGTTTTTGGCCTTTGTCACAGAGTGGACATTATATTGAAAGTATGGACCTGAGACAGGAGACATGTGACCAGATGGTCAATGGATCATCATCTGAGCTTTTTATAGGACTACTTCTATTGTATATCCAGATGTTTTAAATCAAATCACTATTTTATGAAGACAAAAGTACAGTCTATTGTAAACAGGTCATGTCTGGCTGAACTGAAGAACTACAAGTTTAAAATGTAGATGGTCATTTTTTCTGATCATAAATTAGTTGTATAACAGTTTTATTATTGGCAAATCCAGCCATCACTGTCATCTGAATAAACTTTATTTACAAAGTACAAACTGTGGAGCATCCTGTTTGAGGGACCCATATTATGCTATTTTCTGATCTATGTTATAATGTTTCCTCATCACAAACAGACCAGGAGGTAGGTGTGTGTGTGTGTGTGTGTGTGTGTGTGTGTGTGTGTGTGTGTGTGTGTGTGTGTGTGTGTGTGTGTGTGTGTGTGTGTGTGTGTGTGTGTGTGTGTGTGTGTGTGTGTGTGTGTGTGTGTGTGTGTGTGTGTGTGGATTATAGCTGTTAACATGAAAACTACAACTTCATGACATCACAAGGTGGAACGGAGCATTCTGAGCTTTGGAGATGTAGACAGATTAAAATCAAAGGATCACTCAAACATGTGAATGAAACATAACTCAACAGATATGTTTATGGATAGGCAACATTCTAAGATGGTTTAAAACTCAATTTTATGTAACCTAATACTATAGGACATCTAAAATACGCAGGCGCTTTGTGCTACAATTTTGTATGAAAAGCGCTTTATAAATATTGTTTGATTGATTGATTGATTGATTAGGCAATGTTTGATTATTTTAATGCTCAGTAACTGATTATATGTGTGGTTTGTAGAGTAAATGTTATAAAGGTTTAGTCAATTGTGAAGGCGCACTGCAGAGCTCGTTTACGCATCGCTTTTGGCACAGATGCTCGTATAGATCCACAGATGCATGGTATAGGCTGAGCGGAGGGGAGGGGCATTTGGAGCGCGCTGCTGGAGACAAGACCAGTCATTTTAACGCGAAACTTGAGGCAATAACAACTTTTTAACTGGTCCATCTTTCTTTTCCCAACATAGCAAGAAATGGTAAGTCCTATTTTTGGATCTGTTTTACGCATGGATGATTTAACTCTCCCTGTTTCTTTTGCGAGTTGCTCAATACTCATTTGCTCGCCTCTAATTAAAAATAATGATTCTGGATAGCCCCAAGTAGTTTCGTTAGACATTAGGCCCTACATAAACTATTGTTGAACGGCAAAAACTCCAAACGTGGAGAGCAGGGAGCAATTTATACGAATGCAACAGTAGCACAAGGATGCTTCTGTTTGATCTATGTAAAAAGTCTATTTTCCAAAAGAACATAACGACGTATCTGTAAATGTTTTTCGACTGCCACTCTAACTTGTTGAAAATTTTGAGACCAAGCACGAGTTTTATTAATATAAATCTGAAATGTCTAGGCCTACTTAACTATCGGCTACTATTGTCCAAATACAACTCTTCAGTACCGTTTAGGTTTTGGTCTCTTTAATGGTATTGTAATTTTCCTGGAGGACGGTGCCCCATTACATTACGTTGTTAAGTTATATCCTCTATGTTGTATTTTATACAATTTTATACACGTTTTTACTGTGAATGAGGTTGTCTCTTCACAGATATGACCTGTAAATTGACCTGGTGGTGGCAACTACTTGTCTCCAAGAAGATATTAATGTACAATACAATACTGTGTAACTTTCCTGGTAAAGCAATAGCCACTGAGAAGGTAGTGGACCGTCCAGCTGAAAAGTTACATAGCGTACCTTTAACATGCTTGGACAACCTACCAGATTGCAACCAACAATAACTATTAGAATTAGATGGACTTGTACTTTGAAGGCTACATCATTTTGTGCCATTTCCAGATTGGTGAATAGTCGCTGGTAAAATGAAAACATCAAAGATATGAGCCTGCAAAATGGTTAATTTCTCCTGGCTGCAACAAATGACAACTCCTTTTCTACCAACTTAACAATAGTAAGTAGGCTACATAACAATAAGCAACACAATCAAACCAGGCCAAGTTCAATCTTGGATTAAACCAGGACTATACTTGGACAAAGACTGGGACTAAACATTCACTGTTTACATGTAACAATATTCATATTTCTTGGAGTGGTCCCAATGCAATCAGTCATCAGCTAAAAATCATCTTGGGATGTTCTTGGTGTTAGAAAAACAAAATCTGACATTCTCAACATGCCGAGACATGATTCTTTGAGGCTCTGAAAATGCATCAGTGAAGTGTAGCTATAGGCTCTGTGCTGTTCGCTCTATTGTTCTTAAATGAAGAGGAACGCTAAAACAGCCAACTACAATATGCCATTAAAAGTAATCATTTTCATTTTTTTAGAGGCTGTGTTTGATATCCACGCACTGTGTATGAGACGTCAGAAGTCACTGTAAGATAATAATTGCCAATAATTGTTGATTCCAGCTCAACTGCAATTGTGTCAATGGGCAAGAGACATAAGATTTTACATGGAAACACAACACTGTCCAATCTGCAGCTAAAGATATTGTATGATCAGCTTTCATCCATAGGTTTATATTAGACATTGTAACAAGGCCGTGCTCTTAAAATGCATTTTTTTCATGGGAACATACAGATCACACCTTAAAATAACCCACAAATTTACCAACTTACCTACTTATACAATATTTAGTTGAATTGTACCAAAGGACTTGTTGATATCTAATTCTAAGCCTGTTTTTTTAACTCCTAAAACTTGAAATGTATTTTTTTTAGTTTCACTGCTAGTTTTAGTATTGAATAATCTTATTTTAGATACTCTTGACAACCCTAATTAACGTGTACATTTTCTGTTATTTGTTCCTATAGAGAGAGTGTATCTCCATCCACGTGGGCCAGGCTGGAGTGCAGACAGGTAATGCCTGCTGGGAGCTCTTCTGTCTGGAGCACAGGGTGGGGCCTGATGGGGTGTTTCTGGAGGGTCCCACAGAGCCAAACTCACGAGAAGACCCCTTCAACACCTTCTTCAACACAGGCAGCTCTGGGAGACATGTTCCCCGGGCTCTGTATGTGGATCTAGAGCCCACTGTGGTTGGTAAGCGCACTGCTCTGCTATTAATTAGTGGTGAGTGATATTGGTGGTTTCCATTTTCTCATGGTATCTACAGTACTTAAAGGGATATGCCACCCCCAGGGCAAATTTGGGCATCTCCCCACAGTCCAGAGACTAAAATAAGTGGTGGAAAGCGTTTTCCTGCTCACCCAGCCATTGTCCATTGTCCGAGTCTGTCGCCACTGACCGCCGCGGTATCTGCAGCTCCTCCGCCTTAGACTGGAGTCTAACGTCGCCAGAGAAAGATTTCAGCCAAAAGGAATTAATTTGCTCGATGCGTTTCCCAATTACTTTATGTGTAGTGCGCATTCATATCGAGTGCAAATAAATGTGCAAATCAACACGGAGAGCTTGCCTTGGTCATTTTGGGTGGGAACTATTTTCCAGTGCGGAAGAATACAGTCGAATCACGCAGTACGCTGCCGGGGGAATCCCAGTTACGCACCGGGAAGGGAGTTCCCCTGTTGCACAACGTAATAAAAGTACTGTAATAAAAAGTTAAAGTACCAATAAACGTACCAATTTGATTGAGTATTGAGTCTATTCTTTAGTTTCAAAATCAAATTTGAAATTTATGTTAGAGATTTTTGTTAATTTCTTTTTTTCAAGCCAAATATTTCAAGGCTGCGTTCATATTTGCACATATACCACATTAAATTAGGACTAATAGTCTTGGTTAAGTCTTGACTAAATCAAGACTCAACCAAGACTAGAACAGGACTAAACCAAGCATACATCTAAACTAAGCCCAAACATAGACCAAACCAGAACAAGTGTGAACTCAATAAGGACTATTTTAATCAACCATGTTGCATCATATTTGTCAAGGCGTCAGTATTAGTAAAGCACACTGTATGTTCATTTTGCTTGAGTGCTTCTGTCCACAGATAAGCCGGTGTATGCAGGTTTCCAAGCAACAGGTCCAGAGGTGACATACATAGGCCTGTCACTGTTTGATGTACACAATATGAACTAGTGTATTGTTTAGTCTTAATTACTGATCTCTGTATAGCTGGACCATATTATACTTGGAGTCAGTGTTTCTCAATGTGGTATATGGGCTGCCTCAGGTGGCATGGGACCTCTAGTCATGTTTTTGTTCTACATTGGGTTATTCATTATTTAGAACTATTTTATCCATAGGTTAGTGTCTTTTATTCCTGGTTTTGTCTAATTTTAGACCATGTTTAGCCCTAATTTAGGCCAGATATAGTCCAGATTTAGATCTGATAGTATCTTGAAAATCAAATACTTTTAGTCTGAGAACCTTGGCTCTAGTTGTAATGTCTTATAAATGATTTAATCCCAGGTTCTTTTCTGATCACACTGAAGAGAACATATTGTGTTTTCAGATGAGGTTCGTATGGGTCGGTACAGAGGGCTCTTCCACCCGGAGCAGCTAATCTCAGGGAAGGAAGATGCAGCCAATAACTATGCCCGCGGTCACTACACGGTGGGGAAGGACATCATCGATGATGTCATGGAGAGGATCCGCAAAATGGTGAGTTTGGCAAAGTTATATAAAAGCAGCATTTGTGTGGCTCTTGATAAGATTCACAAGTCTATTGAAATCATGGCTGCCAATCTGTACCCTTTAATTGGGCCCTCCAGTCGCCAAAGGCAACGTGTCATGCCCAAGGACACAACAACAGTATACAGTGAATAGACATATGATTGCAGTCAAAACCAAGCATGTTTAGAAACATCTTTTCACATTAGATATTTCTTCTTTTATCAGACAAACATGTTGACATGTTTTGACTGCTGTGGTTGTTTGATTTGATTTTTATGAAAATATTCAAAAGAGCGAAAGGTTAGATTTACATCAATGGATATAGTCATGTTTTAGATTTTTCATATTAACATTAAATGAGACATGCAATATAACATATTTTATATTTTGTTCATTTTTATAACAGATTAGTAAAAGAAATAGGACAATTGAATTCCTGTCCAAAAGTGCAGAACTGATAGACCTGGGGAAAAAAAATATATATATATTATTATAATAATTCATAGCATTTATATAGCTCCTTTCATGACACCCAAAGCGCTTTACAGTTCATTGTTCATTCACTCCACAATTGGTGGTGGTAAGCTACTTTTGTAGCCACAGCTGCCCTGGGGCAGACTGGCGGAAGCGAGGCTGCCAATCTGCGCCATCGGCCCCTCCGATGCTACTTTGTGTAAGATAATGAAGAGGATTGTAACATGGTTAAAATATGTCTTCTTTAAAGTGAGACTTAACACCTAAACACTTGGCTGTAGGGACAGAGTTTGCAACCATGTCTCAGACAGAGCTGCTAAACTGGGCAGGTGGTGGATTAAAAGGGAGCGTGAGAAAGGAGTAGGGGTGGGATCTGGACATATGAGGAACAGTGTGATTGGTCTAACAGGTATTAATTCTTTAAACCCCGCCCCTGCTGCCAGGGGTTTGGAATCAGAATCATCTAGCTGTAATCAGGGCAGTCTTGTGTGATGTCACCGACTACTGGAATTTGCAGAAGCCACTGGAGCCAACCTGAATGCCTGTTTAAAATCTTTCTTCCCCTCTCTCCTCAGACAGACCAGTGCACTGGGCTGCAGGGTTTCCTGGTCTTCCACAGTTTCGGAGGAGGCACTGGGTCTGGATTCACCTCTCTGCTAATGGAGCGCCTCTCTCTGGATTTTGGCAAAAAATCCAAACTCGAATTCTCAGTTTACCCTGCCCCTCAGGTCTCTACAGCTGTGGTCGAACCTTACAACGCCATCCTGACCACCCACACCACTCTAGAGCACTCTGATTGTGCATTTATGGTTGATAATGAAGCTATCTACGACATATGCCAGCGTAATTTGGATATCGAAAGCCCTGGGTATATAAATCTTAATAGACTTATCGCTCAAATTGTCTCCTCTATCACCGCTTCTCTTCGCTTCGACGGAGCGCTAAACGTTGATCTGACCGAATTTCAAACCAACTTAGTGCCATATCCCCGGATCCATTTCCCATTGGTGACATATGCTCCAATCATTTCAGCAGAGAAAGCATACCATGAGCAGCTAACAGTTTTGGAGATCACCAGTGCATGTTTTGAACCTTTGAATCAGATGGTGAAGTGTGACCCTATCCGTGGGAAGTACATGGCGTGCTGCCTCCTGTATCGTGGTGATGTTGTGCCCAAAGATGTGAACGCTGCCATCGCCAACATCAAAACCAGACGCTCGGTTCAGTTTGTGGACTGGTGCCCCACTGGGTTCAAGGTTAGAGACAAAACATTAATACAGATTGGTCAGTGGTGGGTAGAGCAGCCAAAATTGTACTGAAGTAAGATTACAGTTGCTTTAAAATGATATTAGTACATGTTAAGATACATTTAAAAAAATACATTAAAATGACCTCCAGACTTCCTTCACCCCGGACACTTCCTCCAGTGAAGGAAGTCTGGAGGTCCCTGCTTAGACTGTTGCCCCCGCGACCCGGCCCCGGATAAGCGGAAGAAAATGGATGGAAATGGATGGCATTAAAATGAAGTGAGGAAATGCTATCTCCACATAACATCTGATTAACGATTCTGTGTTTGAGGGTGCACTCACACTAGGACTTTAGAACCATGCTCAAGCATGGATCGCCCCTAAAGCACTGTACGTTTGTCGAGCGTGAGCGCAGGCACGGCATGGTTGGGACTTTGGCCCGGTTGGAAGAGGTGGGCCAAAAGCATGGCACGGTTGCTCATGTACGCGCACTCGCAGAACTTTACTTACGAGTCCTGTCAGGTGCGCTGACACTCATAAGAGGAAAACAGTGAATAAAGTCCACTCCAAAACACACTTTCCGTGCTTACCTTCAGTAAGGACTATGGACAGTGAAAGAAGATTTGCAGCCTCTTGTCTCCGGCTGTCTTCACTGCTCTGCGCTGTTATTATATCCATAAACACACGTATCATAAAGGATGCATATCTGCCTCACTATTTAATAACTATTTCATGCCTCTGGACTTATTTCACCGCTGAAGGCGAGTCATCGGGTCGTGGCCCAGTTCGGTTGTACCGGTGTGAGTGCAGGCTATAGAACCCTACGCAATCGTGCTTGAGCACAGCACAATTCTAAATTGCGCCCTAATTTTGAGCTGAGCAAAAACAAAACATTCATTAATGTGGAAAATCAGGAAATTTCTTACTTGGAAGAAAAAACTACTTGCTGGGAGACATCATCCAAATTTTTGCTGTCCTCCACAGCCTTTTTCGAAATAATATTACTCAAGTGTAAATGAAGGGAGTTCACATGAGGACAGCACACAGTCTGTATTCATGTATCAGTTCTGTTGTGTTGGAAATTAACGAAAGGAAAGATTACAATTGTTTGACTAATAATATTTTTATTTAGTGACAAGTTACATTATCACATTACATTCATTTAAAGGTGCACTCGCCAACATTTCGAGTGATGGGTTCAACACATGCTTCTCTCCATGGAGAGAAAGTGCAAAATATGGCATTAAACATAACCTTGCATTTATTCAAGTAATTAGGTTTTTATTCCTGAAAATACGGTTTAAAAAATGCTTTTTTTACTGTGAGCAGACTCGCTTCTTCAATATAGTTACATACAGTAACTATATTCAACCATTTGCTATGGAACATGAATAGGGAACTTTTCCCTATTCTTAAGATATTACATTTTGTTTTACATTGTCAATTACCATGGCAATTGTCCTAATTTGTTATAATTCTGAAACCCATGCATAGGAGGCTGCAATGTAATCTAATATCATTTAGCCTACTTGTTTTTTGTTCATCTTCTCCTTGTTTTATCTTCGACTATGTAAGGCATTGTTGAGTTACCAGGAAAAGCACTATATAAAACCGATGTATTACTATCGTTATTAAATGTAATATTCTCCTTGTCATGCTCAGGTTGGCATTAACTACCAGGCCCCCACTGCTGTCCCCGGCGGAGACTTGGCCAAAGTACAGCGGGCGGTGTGCATGCTCAGTAACACCACCGCCATCGCCGAGGCCTGGGCACGGCTGGACCATAAGTTTGACCTGATGTACGCCAAGAGGGCCTTTGTGCACTGGTACGTGGGAGAGGGCATGGAGGAGGGGGAGTTCGCTGAGGCCAGAGAAGACCTGGCCTGTCTGGAGAAGGACTACGAGGAGATGGGCAAAAACACCTCTGATTTTGAAATTGAGGAGGATGATCAAGAATACTGAATGTTTTAGAAGTACAGAGGTTTAATGGGTTGTGTTTAGGGCTATACAATATATTGCAAAACTATTGGTGTTGCAAGAACTGTTTTTTGTTTTGTTATTACACTTTGTTATTGTAATTATTATTACAAACAATTGCATTAAAAACAGATAGCCTACTCAGTAATCTGGTGAAATACGTTTTTTGAAACTCAAATACTTGATATAACTGACTGTATATATAAATTGACATAGCTAACCAGCTAGCCACCATGTTCCAGATAGAAAGTGAGCATGGGGGCACTTCCTGCTCCATCGACTCTGGTTACAATTGACTTTACATTGGAAAATTGTTACCCCTCTCTCAGTAACTGCTGCTTTGAGCCTTGTCAGTTTGATCTTAAAATGTTCGTATTAACTACATGATCCTGGTGTTTTTATTCTGCTATTTTCTCCATAAATAAATTCCTATTCCTAATATGGAACTCGGCTCTGAATTTGCCCCTATAGCCTTGTGAGCGTCATTTGACTGGAGCCGAATGCTATGGGTGCCGTCACACTCCCATAGTCCACATCTTTATAAAGTCTATGGTACAGCACCTGCTTGTCTCCATGGAGATGATATTGCTTTGTCCAAAATGTTTTACAGTAGGCCTATGTTACTTATCTGTCTTCATGGAAACAAGCCGGAGATGCCATCAGGTCACATTAAATGCATCAATATAGTTTTAAACCGCACTAATAAGAAATGTATTCAATGCAAGTAAGTTTAATGCCATATAGGAAAATTTCATATCCATGGAGACTAAACTCCTGCCCTCTCAGTTTTGATCTATGGGCTCTTGGTACTTCTATGGCATCATGTAAATGGTTAATTTCTCAAATAAATAAAAAACTTGTTGTTTAGGGTTTTATAAATCAGTTTGTTGATTTATTCAATTAAGTCACTGTGTCATTAATAATTAATTAATTAATTAATTAATTAGGTCTGAATTTGGATCATATGAGGATTTGCTGCTGAAATTAATACTATTGTCCAACACTTTGATGTTACCATGATTAATCCAACTAGGCCTCCTTCTAAATTGACCCAAATACTGTAAGCAACTGCATTTTGGAAAGGTTAGAAGTAATGATCAAAATGTAGTTTGTAGTTATGAAGCAAACATGAAGGTTTTGAATAATTTCGTTGTGTTTAGTTTGCATCGCCAGTTTGCCTCTCCTGTGCTCAGAGGTTTTCAGAACCTCATCGGCTTTAAACAATAAGTCCCGGTACTTGTGAAGGTGTCACCTGAAAATATTCATCCGCCAAGTGTAAACACTCCTTTCCACAAAGGGAGGAATTGTTTCAAAAATATGTCACTGTTTTGACAACCCAATTATGAAGAATTAATTACAGATCTCTTAACAGTTTATGTCAAAGATGGAGCCCTGATGCTGAGACACTGGTTCACTGAAGGCTGCTGCAGACCCACTAAGCAGTTGCCTAGTTTCAAATATGCAAATGCTATTCTATCCTATTATTTGATTTACATAAACAAATAAACAAATGGCAAGATTTTTATGAATTAAGAGATTTCAAAGAACCTATATATTTCAATGGAATCAGTTTTTGGTTTAAAAAGTAGGCTATTCATTCTACTCTAACCTAAAAATTGTCTGTTTTTTTATTTCTTATCTCTAGAGCCTATTTGATGCGTTCACACATTGTTTATTGAGAGTTAAAATTATAAGTCAATATAAGGCTACATATACCTGTTTGATGAATAAAGTTCTCTTTTGGTAGATTGCAAAATAAATACAGGCTATTATAGAAAATACATAAACAAAGTTTGCCATTGTTCTAGGCAGGCCCATTAAAGGTACTGTATATGGCATAGCCTACCTTTAATGGCCATCTGCAATATTGTCACTATTGCAGGGTTTCAGATGACATCACAACATACTATAAGTCAATAATATTTAACACAGATGTGGTGCAGCTAAAATAAATACAGTTAGAATGCAGGTTTTTGTTGCGGTATAGCAAGTTAATGGGTTTAGTCACAGATGGAACAGATTACATTAAAGATCTGTGAATAAACTTTTTGGATATTTCATGACAAAGTACAATGTTATTAATAGGGAAATCTGCCTCTTCTCCCCTGTCTGGGCGTATGAAATAATCAGATTTTAGAATGTGAAAACCACCAGTATCTTTTTGGCCTTTCATGTGTACTGCAAAAGCTTTTAGCGAAGTTGCCTAAATAGCCTCCTGGAGGGTCTTCTACTGATTGAAAGAAGAACAGTGCACTCATCTGAGGCACATTAACTGACTATTTCTAGCATTCACCTTTTGTTACATAGAAATATAAGACTTTGGGGCAATGGAGAGGGTAAAGCTGAAGATTTTGCGAAACATGACAAATGGCACGTGCACATATGAAAAGTAGCTGGTGACTATTTTCTCGGGCGGACGTGCTCACTGCCTTGGAACAGTCCCCTCTATGTGCGTATGTGTGCGTAATGACTGTGGTGCTGTCTCCTCTGTGTTGATGTGGACTCGCCGCTGCTTCTCTCACGGCTCGTATTTCTGGATAAATCGTTTCGGAAAACTTCGTGACACGGCCGTAGCTGCGTCCCGTTGCCTGTGAGCCGCCGCTGGGTCCGGTCCGAAACCATGAACCAACCAAGACCGGACGAGTTCAAACCCCCTCCTGAATGCCCGGTGTTCGAACCCAGTTGGGAGGAATTTGGTGATCCTTATGCCTTCATCAATAAAATACGGCCCATCGCTGAGAAGACTGGCATTTGTAAAGTCCGTCCGCCCCCGGTGAGTGTAAAACCATACCAGAAAAACACCGTGGAGGTCGCTGGGATGCTGATTTTGGTTGAGCGTAAAGAAGACGACTGCGGATGGAGAGTCTCGGGGATTTAAATGGACTCTTCAACATGGCGGATATAAGGCTACTTTCATTCTTTGTGCTGCTGCTGCTAACCGGCTATTATTTATGATGTTTGCGTTGAAACTTGCTGTTACGGTTGTGCAGTGGGCCAGTTGGACAATTCATATGCGTAGTTCATAAGGAAATGTTGTTTACGTCGCTGCGTAATACAAAGATTCATGTGTCCCTTAGCCAGGATAGGCTAACATTAGCAAACAGCCCTTAACCTGTCATAATTTAAGCATTGACAGAGGCTATGCGGAAGCCGATCAGCAGATAATAATTCTGATTAAGTCAAATAAAAGATTTACAATCCATATTATTATAAAACGTGTTCTATGTTGTCTAGAGCCAAGGCATGTTTGGCACAATTTGTGGATCATTTGGTAAAGACCTCATGATGCACTGGCAGACTTGGTCTCACTTTCTAGTCAACAGGCCTAAAATATAAATAATGCAATTACCTGTTTTATTTTTGCCTTTTAGTGGGATATATTTTTTATTTTTGTTTAATTTACTGTCATTATCACAGTGTGGTACATCCAGTACTTTGATGTTTTCAGAAAAGCTTACCTTTTGGAAAAGTGGAAAATATTGAATTTAAAGGTCACACAAGGTTATATTACACAACTTTTCCAGAGTTTGAGCATTATTTAGTATTTTATTGGAGATCCACCAATGTTTCTTGTTGAGCCTTGTTGGGTGGTGTCCTCCATGTTGGCTTTGTGGTAAGCTGCTGGTGAATGAGGCTTCCATCTGGCCATTTTGTTTGTCAGTGGGGGATGTGGGCTACTGACTTACATTAAGGTTTTAGGCTTATGGTGGCACAATTATAAATCAAGTCAACCAGTATTAATTTATCTTTTGACAGTTGATCCTAAAAGATAATTGAGGATAGCTGTTTGTGGTTGACAATATACATTGTGTTATTGGTGAGGGTAGGCCAATAGAGATAATAATATTCTTCATTCTTAAAGCCACCATGCTTTTTTAATTAATTATGTGTTATTTTTCTTTGTGCATATCTGTACTATCTGTGCTCTCTAGGGTTGGCAGCCTCCTTTTGCTTGTGATGTTGACAAACTACACTTTGTCCCTCGTATCCAGAGGCTCAATGAGCTTGAGGTAAACAATATAGCATTTTATTTTAAGTTTTTTAAAATGTAATTAGCTTGTTACCAATATGTGTAATTAATTCATTATAAAGCAAAAGTTGATTAATAACCTAATTATATGCACTCAAATACAACCACTGTAGTAATACATTTGTAATTATAAGTTAATTCCTTTTGTCATTATTATTTTAATTCAGTCATACTTGCTGAATCTCATACAGTTTACATTTTCACAGCTGACCCTTTACTTGCTCTGTTGGGTTGTGGGTTGTAGAATGTGACAATGCCAATTCTTTCAAGTGAGGGGAGGAGTCAGTATTTTGCATTATCATAATAAATATTCAATAGAAGAATCAGCAAGTGTCAAAATGTATATAACATCAATAATTACTTAATTAGATCAAATCATTTGCATTATAACACTACTGATTTGGCCTGTCTCCATCTCATTTAAACACTAGGCCTAGTGAATGCAGTGATGTTTGAAAACCAGCTGTGCCGTCATGTTATTTTATTTTCACAGGCCCAAACCAGAGTCAAACTCAACTTCTTCGACCAGATTGCCAAGTTCTGGGATTTACAGGGATGTACACTGAAGATTCCCCATGTTGAGAGAAAACTCCTGGATTTATACAAGCTCAACAAGGTGAATTTACCCAAAAGACCAGAAAATGTCAAAATTAAGTGTTTTGTTTAGTGTGAAAAGAAAACATTTGTGTATTTGTTAAATCAAGAAACCGTAAACAGAAAATATTTAATCAACTATTTGATAAGCTTTATTATATCATACTTTTTATATCATACCTTTTGCCATTAAAATTTGAACATGATTTGCAAATAAGTTAATCAATTTTGTAGTATAGATTTCTATAATTTCATATAATTTCTACAATTATCCTACTATGATAAGTTTTTACTCTTATTTGAAAGATTACACAGGAAGTTTGTTTTATTTTTAATTTAAAAACTAATTTTGAAGCCTTTATAAATATACCGTAATTTCCGGACTATTGAGTGCACCCGAATATAAGCCGCATCATCTAAATTTTCAAATATTTTTTTTTTAAAGATATATAGGCCGCACTTGTCTATAAGCCGCAGGTGTCCACGTCTTCAAGAATGTTTTCAAATTTGGGCCATCTGCTTTTATTGCCTCTGAAAGCTTTTGTCGTCTTTTTGCATTGAGTCAGTTCATCACGCTGCCGTTGCCAGCGTCTCACCATCGACTCATTGATGCCAAGCTCATGTGCAGCAGGTCTATTTCCTTCTTCAACAGCCAGATCGATTGCCTTTAGCTTAAAAGCTGCATCATATGCATTTCTTTGTCTGTTTTCCATGAGGAGGGTGTGTGCATGAAGCGCAAATAACTGTTCAAAACAAAATCAAACTAGGATCTTCCTCGGCGCATTGTCTCTTCACCCATCTGTCTCGCTCATGCACCCCGTCACTTAGCGCTCTACTGCGCATGTCTCCTGCAGAAAGAGCCGCTGTCCTGTCTGGTATCGTGTCTGGGATCATGTCAATGTCTGGGATCATGTCACTGTCTGGGATCATGTCTGTCTCTGGGATCATGTCCGTCTCTGGGATCATGTCCGTGTCTGGGATCATGTCAGTGTCTCATAGGATTTCAGCAGATTTCTGGCTCTCCCAGGGGGCAGGCTAGTGGTATCGATCAGGTATTAGTGGATGTCCAGCTACTGAAATTTGAGACATTTCTTCTAGTCATTTACGCACTCACCTGCTTTTAACGCATACGGGTCATTAAAATAAGTTAGCATCATAACTTATTTTATTCTCATGGCGACAAACTGTTTTAGTGCGCTGACAACAGCGCTCACTAACGCTGCAACTTCAAGTTAACCGTACAGACAGACACACACAGATCCGCTGTGTTGATAAAAGAATAATCCGTCCATACATTAGCCGCATCGTTGTAAAAGCTGCTGGGTTCAAAGTGTGAGGAAAAAGTAGCGTCTTATAGTCCGGAAATTATGGTACAGTGGTACCTCACCTTACGAAATTAATTCGTTCCAGAAGTGGTTTCGTAACGTGAATTTTTCATAAGTTGAGTAGCTATTTTAATGGAAAAAGCCTGATTCGTTCCAAGGCCCCGTTCCAAGTTTTTTTTTTTGTAACTTTTTTTGTAACTTTTTTTTATAGTGTAACACTGTGTTCTGCGTCCTGATTGGCTAAGAGACTATAGACCCAGGACTAAACGTGGACTAAACCAGGTCTAAACAAGGTCTATACCTGGACCATGACTAAACCTGGACTAAACCAGGACTGGACACCAGGATTAAAGCGCCGCGTGCAGGTCTATTTCCTGGTTTCATGCTAGCTCTGCTATTAGCAGCAGCACCGGTGTACCTCATGAGTCACGGCTGAGGTGAGCAGCGAGGAGGGGAGGGCATGTGCCTCCCCTCGGAACCGCACGCAGTCCGAACGCATGAACGAACGCAGGCAAGTGGTTTAATCCTGGTTCAATCCTGGTTTAGATCTGGTTTAGACCTGCTTGTAGCTTTGTGCTACAATTTTGTATGAAAAGCGCTTTATAAATATTGTTTGATTTGATTTGATTTGGTCTAGAGGAGGCACGGTTTGAGCACGGGTCTCGTGCTCGCAGCCCCTCGCCAGGTCATGCTGCTATCACACACATGTCCGCGCGCAGTCTTCTTCCCCCCCATACATTTTGTTGAAAATCTATGAAAGTTTGAGTGTTTAAACGAGAGACAAATGTGAGAAAAGTTTAAATCCAGTCTGAGAAAAGCGTATAATGTGTGTGGCTGAGCGCGCATTATTTGAATTTTTGAGATTTCGCGTTTCGTAACTTGAATTCTTTCGTATCTAGAGACCAAAATTTAACGTGAAGGCGTTTCGTAACTTGGAATTTTTGTTTCGTGGATTTCTTTCGTAAGGTGAGGTACCACTGTATATATTTTTTATTATGGATAATAGGTATCCCATATTTGCTTATTTTAAAAACAACATTGTGATTAATATTATGATAATTTCAGTTTTTCAAAATCTCTCGTCTCCTCTGCCCAGCTTTCACTAAACAATTAAACTCTGTCTTTCAGCTTGTAGCAGATGAGGGGGGCTTTGATGTGGTGTGCCAGGAGAGGAGATGGACCAAGATCGCAGTTCAAATGGGCTTTGCTCCTGGAAAAGCGATTGGATCTCACCTTCGATCTCATTACGAGAAAATCCTGTACCCTTACAACCTGTTCCAGAGCGGAGCCAACCTGCTGGTGAGTGGAATTACCTATTTTAGCCTGTGATAATGTACTGCTTGGAAGCATGATAAATCTTTGAAATGCAAAGTAGTTTGCTAAAGGTGCAATATGTATCTTCTGTCACCTACTTGCCTTGCTTTGAATGTTCCACAGTATGAAATTAAAGGGCCCACATTACACTATGATATAATGTTTCCTCATAAAAACAGCTGTTGTGTTTTGTTTCATTCTTACAAGACAAATCTTGCATATTTAAGCTGTGGTTATCTCTCAAATGGAAAACACTCTGTTCCACCTTGTGATGTCATGTGACAATATGTGCTACACTGTGTTTTTAAACTCCATACTCTTTCACTGGAATAATTTGGCAATTCCAGCTCTAAAATTAGCCAATCTCTGCTGAGCTAAATATAAAAAAGGTAGCTGTTAACTTGAAAAGCACTGCTTCATGACATCACAAGGTGGAATTGAGCATTTTGACCTTTGATCCAGATAGTCTAATAATCCAGGAGTACTCAAACATGTTGATAAGTTACCTATATTCTAGCATGGCTCATTGTAAATTTTGTGAAATATAGGACCTAGAAACTTTATTCATTGAGACCAAAAGGTGATACCATAAGCCAAGTTACGGGTCGGATCTGTGGAGAGGCAAGTCTGATCCCTGTAAGAAGGCAAGCCATTTTTGAGCAATTAAAACATGTGTAACTGAATAAATGCAAACGAGATCAGTGTAATGCCATAGTGTCTGACATTATAGGCAAAGCAATAGCATCTCCATGGAGACAAGCAGGTGGCAGAACCCCCACCATAAATGTTACATAGTGCACCTTTAAGATTTTTATTTGTGAGTGCATATGTGTACCAGGGAGGGCTTCAACAGACCGAAAAATAAGATCTAAGATCTAGGTTCTTAGATCCTGCCAGGTAGAGACATGAGTGATGTGATGACAGGAGAAAATGTTTGTGAAGAAGAGAGAGAGCCTGATGGGTTTGCAGTGGAGGTTTATTGCATTGTCCATCATTGCAGGTGCACTTTTCCCAAAGCAAATGTCCCTCAGGGACAAAAATGTATTCAATTGATTAGGCTGAGGAGGCATCTGGAATGCTATTGGGATGTCAGGAAAAAACAGTGGAGAGAGAGTGCACTTAAATAAATGATTCGAAAGTGGTAGGCTAATTTGAGAGTGATTATGAACTATGATTGACAGGTGATGTACAGGTAGTATATGCAGTCTCCCTGGTTGAATTAACTTGGCTTCATTTAAAGGTGCACAATGGAACTTTTCTGGTGAAAAGTTCCATTGTGCTTGTTTCTATGGAGCTATTATTGCTTTGCTTGATATATTCCACAGCATGGCATTTAATTTAAAATCTGTGGAGAAGTGACCACACTCGCCCTAAGAGAGCATGTTTTTCATGTTATTTATAGCAACAACTGTAAGCAAATACATGCTATAAGTAAGTAGATAAGTAAATGTTAAGAATAAAAGATCAGTTTGATTTTATACTGTGGAACACTTGAAATCATTATGAGCAGGTAATGGACCCTCCACTAAAAAAAGTTAGACTGCACCTTTTAATGTTTAGATAAAACTTGTGTGTATATTCTGAGCATTTGTCCTCATATTGTTGATCCACATTTGGCCGAGAGCTGGGTCTTAGATTGTTAAATTGTGGCCGTGTTTTGGTCACATTAAGTTCACTCCCACTCTCTCTCTCAGGCCCCAGAGGCAGCTTCCAAACTGATGCGTTTGGAGGCTGAGCCTGAAACTGAACAGGTATGTTTTTTGGGCCTTATAAAACCTCATTTAACATGCATGAGTATCGCTGTTATAGCTCTCTTAACTTACTTAACATGTTCTTTTAATTGTATTAGAGTTATACAAGCCAAACAAGCTGGTTTATTCAAATGTCAAATGTAGCTAGGGAGGGTTACATCCCAAAAATTTATGTTGGAATTTTCTTAGACTTTAGAGTACTAGTTAGGTATTATCACTACTATTATTACTATTATCAGCTTGACGGAGTCTGACCAATAGGATGGTGGGTGGAAAAGTGTATTTTTTAGTCACAAGAATCAGATTACAATTATTTTTCATTGTTATCAGTTCTACTTGACGTAATCATTTTTGTACTACGAAATTAAAGGAATAGTTTGGGTTTTTTGTTGTGAATCTGTATGGCATCCCCTTCAGTAGTGTCGTGCATTAAAGGTCCCATGGCATGAAATTTTCAGTTTCTGAGGTTTTTGAACGTTAATGTGAGCTTCCCTACCCTGTTTAGCCCCCCCCCCCAATGGCTAAAAGTTGCGAAATGTTTAAACTGAGCATTTGCGATCCTTTTCTGCGTTTGAAAAAAACACAGCTCAAACGGGCGATTCTGAACAAGGCAACTTTGTTACGTAACATCGAAAAAAGAAATGCAAATGCAGTTCCACCACCGTCTGGATGTCCACCCCCTGTCTCTGGAAATCACACCCAGAGTGTTTGGACTGCAAATGAGCTACGCAATGCGAAATGCGTTTTTTTAATTTGCCTGGAGGCACGTGCAAGTGTTTCTAGGCTCGGAAGTCCTTTATCTGAGCCTGTGGACCTCTGAAACAGCAGTGGTTTAATTTTATTTTCTGTGAAAATGTGTTTTTTTCATTGAAATTCCTCTCCTTTCTTCCCCCGAGCTTAAAACGCGGAAGTGGGAGACAGCACACAGCGCAGCAAAACAGGGGCGCATTTGGCCCCCCCCCCCCACCCGCTCCCACACCTATCTGTGTCCTTCTCATTTGCATTCAAGCAACAAGGCCCAGAATGAGTCGTTCAGAGAGAGATATTCTGACTCTGACTGTGTAGACTGTGTCTTTCTCAGGCACTGAGTGTTGATTTTGAAGAAGGATTCATTTACAGTATTTGGTAACCATTAAGGCACCATATAAAAGCATCAAGAAGTACCATGTCATGGGACTTTTAACACTGACTTACCCCTGACAGTGTCCTCTGAGCCGAGTTCTGTCCCGGTTCTGGAGCTGATGAAAGTAGGTCTGGCAAGTTAGCGGGGACAGTTAATAAAGCTTGTTTTTCTTCTCAAAACAATATTTGTCCAAAAAGTGATATATTTGCATCACAAAACATTTGTACACGAAAAAGTCAGAAGTCTAAATCGCTTGGTGCTATTTTCTCTCGAGTCGTATCACTGCGCGGCTATTATTATTATTAGCCCACTTTTTGGACAAATATTGTTTTGAGAAGAAAAACAAGCTTTATTAACTGTCCCCGCTAACTTGCCGGACCTACTTTCATCAGCTCCAGAACCGGCCGAACTCGGCTCAGAGGACACTGTTAGGGGTAAGTCAGTGTTAATGCACGACACTGCTGAAGGGAATGCCATACAGATTCACATCAAAAAACCCGAATTATCCCTTTAACACAAGTTCTGTTCATTGTGTTTGGATTCTTACAAACTACAACTACAAACAAGATAGTGTATCTAAAAATCTAGAGATGTGACAATTATTGTGAGAAAAAACTTGACAATATTAGATATTGTCATATAAAAAAAATGTAGTAGTAAAAGTAGTAGGCTAGATGGTGAAGCCTCACACTGAGCAACATGCATGACTCATTCTTTGATGGCACTTTTTGATACTTTAAGAAATTAACATAAATTCTATTAAAACACACACACATTGCACATTTTTTCATCTTAATACATTTAGTATTTTTCATAATAGAGGTTGTTTTTACTTTTACTAATTTCCCTGTAACTTTTGCTCTGATCTGTCCACTTTGATTTAGCATGTGTCTCCTTATCTGCTATGCTCACTGTGTAAGGGACAAACTGTAACTGCAGTGTCACTATATAACTTATTTCCTGTGTCTTTTCTTAAAACTACATGCACTTAAAGTTGGCTATTAAGGGATAGGCAGTTTAGGTTTACTTTTTTGTCACAAACTGACTAGGTAATGCTTGTGTAACAGGCCTCTGTTGGTTTTGCACACATTATATCATTTTATATAATTCAATTTTTATTGTATTATTTATTTTGGTTAGCAAATGTCAGGTAATTACAGTTTTGTTAACATGGTCCCAACACATGCCTAAATGAAAATCTTTTAAAAGGGTGATCATATTTTTAAGGGATTTTAATGAACAAATTAGTCCTTAAAAGGCCCAAATTACACTATTCTCTGATCTGTTATGATTTTGTTTCCTCATCAAAAACATACCTGAAGCTGCATTTTGTTTCATTCACACGTTTAACACAGAAATCCTGCATATTTAGGCTGAGTTCTTCTCTCAAACGGAAAACACTCATGTGATGTCATGTACTAATACAAGAAGTGCTCCACTGTGTTTGTAAAGTCCACACACCTTAAGATCATTTGGACAATTTCAGCTGTGAAATTGCCCATCTCTGCTCAGCAAAAGGTAAAAGGTAGCTGTTAAATTGAAAACCTCCACTTCATAAGATCACAAAGTGGAACGGAGCATTCTGAGTTTTGGAGATGTAGACAGACTAATAGAGAATAAAGATTAAAGATAAAGATTACTCAAACATCTGTCAGTGAAATGTAACACAATTTCAGGTATGTTTTTGATGAGGGAACAACATTATAACATGGCTAAAAGCTCACAAGAGCTTATTATATTTTAGCTATTACAATTATATTGTGACTTGAATAATCACAATTATCGAATAACCTAATAATCTTGACATCCCTGTCTATAGATTCCATTGTTCCCCTTAATAACCAGTGTGTATGTATGTCCCACAGTGTGTTCAGAAGCCAGTGGAGAGTAAAGATTCAGAGAGTTCAGATGTGAAGATCCAGCCTCCAAAACTGACCCCTGAGTCCAGCACCCGCAGAGTCAAACGCATGAAGACTGAGGTGAGGCTTTACAAATATGGGAAGAAAAATACTAAAGTGGAAGGATTTATTGCAAATAGGGGTGTAGGTCATGATAACACATTTAAAACAAAAAAAAACAAAAAAAACAAAAATATGTTCAGCATTGTTAATGAGCATGCTGCTATATATCAGTGAAACACATCAGTGAGTCATAGAAGTTATTTATTTAATCCAGATCTTATCATAGCACAGAAAAATATTTTCCCCACTAGTGCACACCCATGATAAATATTGACCCCAAAAATCATTGTTCCATCTATCATGAATTAAATGTTAAGTCAGTAATAGTAATTATCGTGTTAGGCCTATGTGTTTTTTGGTATATTTTAGACAAGTATTTTTTGACAGTGCTACAATTTTGTTGCTTGTTTAGATAAAGGCAACGTCTTTAAACTTGCAGTACATTTTGATTGTATTGATACTTTTGAGATATATTGTACAGCCCTAATTGCAACCTAATTTAAAAGTGTTTGAACTCTCATTTGAAGTGGGTAAAATGATGACACTGAAAGGAAGAGTTTTGGATTTAAAATTCTGATGCACTGAGTTAGTTTGGTCTGGACAAAAGCCTGAATTGACTGATCACAAAAGGTACATACAAAAGGTTGTAAACAAAACAATATCCTGTCTCCCTGGCTTCTTGATATGTGTAAAACCTCCTACCTACTACCCCCGTGTTAACATCTTAGGAAATGTTTAACCCAGAAATTCTGCATCTTAAAGGTCCCATGACATGGTACTTCTTGATGCTTTTATATGGCTCCTTAATGGTTCCCTAATACTGTAAATGAATCCTTCTTCAAAATCAAGACTCAGTGCATGAGAAACAGAGATAAGATGAGAAAGAGTAATTTTTCTCTCTCTGAACAGGCCATTATGGGCGTTGTTGCTTGAATGCAAATGAGGAGGACAGAGATGGCCTATAGTAGAGGGTGGGGACGTGGCCAAACTCTCCACTCTCAGCTCTCAGCTCTCAGCTGATCCATTTCTGCGTTTTTGCGCGGAGAAGAGAAGAGATTTTTCCATTGAAAAATAAACACATTTCCACAGAAAATAAAATTAAACCACTGCTGTTCAAAGGTCCAGAGGCTCAGATAAAGGACTTCCGAGCCTAGAAACACTCGGACGTGCCTCCAGGCAAATAAAAAACCGCATTTCGCATTGCCTAGCGCATTCGCGGTCCAAACTCTCTGGGCGTGATTTACAGAGATGCTGAGTAGACACAGACGGGGGGTGGAGCTGCATTTTTCGATCTGACGTCAATAAGGTGCCTTGTTGAGAATCGTCAATTTGAGCTGTGTTTTTTTGTAACGCAGAAAAGGACCGCATATGCTCAGTTTAGACATTTCGCAACTTTTAGCCATGAGGGGGGCCTAAACAGGGTAGGGGAGCTCACATTAACATTCAAAAACCTCAATTTCATGCCATGGGACCTTTAAAGCTGTGATCTTCTCTCATACGGATAACACTACAGAAAGTGTTCCACTGTGTTTTTAAACTCCATACACCTTCATTACAGTAGAATCATTTGGATAATTTCAGCTCTGGAATTACCAATCTCTACTGAACAAAAGGTAAAAGGCTGTTAACCTGAAATTACATGACAACTACCACTACATGATGTCACAAGGTGGAATAGAACATTTTGAGATAGACTAATAATAAAGAGTTATTTAAACATGTTTGAATGAAACAAAACACAACTCCAAGTATGTTTTGGATGAGGTAACAACATTGCAACATGACTTAAAGCTCACAAGAGTCAATTCTGTGTAATAATAGAACTTAATTAAATTTAAATAACTACAATTATTTCCATGCCCCAAAGTTTAAACTGTTTTTTTCTCTATAGAGCGTCTGTGTCAAAACTGAGCCAGGAGAGCCTGGGGAGAACAGGCCCAACCTCAGACGAAGGATGGGCTCTTTTGTTGCCAAGCCAGAACCAGGTGTGTATGTTTTATTTATTACATTTATCTTTATTTGCTTATTACTAATTAGAAGAAAACAATCTAAAGGGTATTTTGTTTTTCCTTGTTACAGAAAAAGAGATTCCCATCCAAGTGAAACAAGAGCCAGTTGAAATCCCAGAACCAATCTTTGAAGCTGATAAATTAAAATCTCGCTATAAGAGACAAGTCCTGCCTCCCATCCCCCCAAACCCAGTAAGTTCTGTTTTTCAATGTCTATAATCATGTAAAAAAAAAAAAAAAAAAAGACAAAGATGAGGTGCTCCCTTTGCTGGTGATGGGTTGTTGAGGTTTTTTTTTTTTTTAGCTGTATTTTAAATGATACATGGGCCATTTTATGAAGTGTCTGCACACTGTTACCTGCTGTCACAGTGCCTCTGCCCAGGGACTACAGAAAATTAGTTAGTAGCTAAATCTTGTCTGTGCAAAACATTCAATATTATTAGAATTGATCTAATTCAATACACATTCTAATTAAGTCTTGACAGTTATACTACACAGTTTATAACCATAACTTAATTGCATATTTCTTGTTTGCTGGATCAATTTCTATTATAAGTCCTAATTTTACTGTGCTTTCACCACTATCTTTTGCAGTCAGTAAAAGCCACAGTCAAGATAATAAAGAGACTTGTGATATTTGCTGGGAGATGATAATATTGACTTTGTTGTAATACTAATATTCAAACACTACTTTAAAGAAGAACCCTTTAACCGAGTAGTTGTCACCGCAGAGTGCCCCTTGCTCTGCCTCTGTGCAGGTGGACCTGGTGGTGTGTCTGGTCTGTGGCAGTGGGGGAGATGAGGACCGGCTATTGCTATGTGATGGCTGTGATGACAGTTACCACACCTTTTGCCTGATCCCACCCCTCCATGACGTGCCCAAAGGAGACTGGAGGTGCCCCAAGTGTCTGGCCCAGGTGAGCGCAAACAACACAACAGTAGTAGCAGCAATACTCTTATCATTTATCTTCCTTGGTCTATAAGCTGTAAAATAAATACCTTCTTGTTCAGTAACTAGCAATTTAACAAAATCTAAAGTAACACATAGAATACTAGTGACTAAGGGTGCGTTCACACTAATCCAATCAAACCTTTCCCATGAACAGAGCCCCTAAAGCATGGTACGTTTGTCCAGTGCAAACGAACCAGGCCTAGGCGCAGCACAGTTGGGACTTAGACCCAGAGAAGGAGGTGCTCGTGTACGCGCATGCACAATTTGTTTGAAAACCCTGTCTTGTGCGTGGAGAAGAGAGAGGATAAGAGGAAAAAAGCCAATCCTTCAATAAGGACCGTGGACAGAGCATAGACTGTATAAAAGAAGTATACAGTGGACCCTCGCTCTATCGCGGTTCACTGTTCGCGGCCTCGCTGTTTCGCGGATTTTTTTATTTTTTATTTTTTTAATAGTGTTAACATTTTTTTTTATAGTGTAACATTGTGTTCTGCGTCCTGATTAGCTAAGAGACTAGACCAGGACTAAACGTGGATTAAACCAGGTCTAGACCAGAACTAAACCAGGTCTAGACCAGGTCTAAACCAGGTCTAAACCTGGACTGGACCTGGACTAAACCAGGACTGGACCAGGTCTAGCCCTGGACTAAACCAAGATTAAAGCACCACATGCCGCTCTTTGTTGGTTTCGTGCGGCTGGTTTGTGGCTCGGGCTGAGAGCACGCAGTCTGGGTGCTGCAGTTCGGTCTCGAGCTCGCAGCCCCGGTGTACGCGCGGCCTCGCGCCGGTCGTGCAGACCAGGACCAGGGGTGCACGTGTCGCGCACTTCTCCAAGGGGTTGTTGCGCGTCGCGTCCCGGGATGTGGCAGTGCTGTTGGGTGATTCCTGCGGATCCAATGACTGCTTCTGGAGCCGTGTCTCCCCCCACACTTCACTATTAATACATTTTGTTGAAAATCTATGAAGTGAGTTTAAACGAGAGAGAAATGTGAGAAAAGTTTAATTCCAGTCTGAGAAAAGCGTATAATGTGTGCGGTGAGGCATTTACAGCCTTAAAACATGTAGAATAATTGTAAAATATAAAGTTGTCCTACTTCGCGGATTTCACTTATTGCAGGCTATTTCTGGAAGCTAACCTCCGCGATAAATGAGGGATTACTGTAAGTGAGTATGATGTCACCCATAGTGTTCAGCTACACTCAACTGAAGCTCCCGATGCTAACGGTTACAGGAGAGAATTTGGAGCCAGGCTCCATATGTGGAAATCCGACTGAGAGTATCATAGTAACCACCAAGAGCCAATCATGATGGAGGTCATTAAATGTGCCCGTCCTTCTCACCGGAGAGTGAAAAATACTCTGCTCTACAGCCTTCTGCACGGACTGCAGTGGTTCACTGGTTTTTGTTTTTTTCATGTTTTTTTCACGGAGTTGATATTACATTACATTATATTGGGCTATTATACTAGTACACGTCCGTACAGGTTACTTAACTAACAAAACACCCCCCGACGGTGGAAGGGGCAGGAAAAACTTGAGACCTGTTACTAACACTAGTGGGTGCGACCTCGGGGAATGAAGGCATCTGATTGGTCCATTATTTATGTTCATATCTTGATTTAAGGACAAAATAAGTAAATGAAAAATTCTGGAGAGAGGAGCAGCAAGATTCCAATGTAAGTCAGTTGGAGCCAGGGTCAAAAGGAGCTGGAAGCTAGTGCGTTAGCTATGTCCATTCATATCTATTGACCTAGCTATACGGTCTATTGGACAGAGACAGAAGTTATGAAGCCTTGACTCCTTTGTCCCTCGCTTATCATCGGATGCATATCTGTCTCACAATTTAATATGTAGATAATTCATGCCACTGGACTTATTTTCTCAGCTAAAGCATTAGCACTGCTGCACGACAGACAGCGCTATGTGATGTCATATGACGTTACGAGGCTGTGGCTTGGTTCAGTTGTGCTGGTCTGAGTGTGGGCCATAGAACCCTACACAGTCGTGTCTGAGCACATCACAGTTTAAAAGGCCTAGTGTGAATGCCCTCAGTCATTTTTCTGGCGGAAGTTCCATCAGTATCCATTTGGATCTAATACATTAAAAAATGCTGCCGCCTTTTTGTGCAAAAAAGGGGAAACATGCGCTTTGTGCTACAATTTTGTATGAAAAGCGCTTTATAAATATTGTTTGATTGATTGACATGCATTTTTCTTGTGAGCTCGGTGGCCTTTACACAGATCTGACCTGTAACTTGAACTGGTACTGCACCTCTCCATGGAGATGAAGTTTAATGCCATAATGTGGAACATCTGGCAAAGCAATAACATGGCAACAAGCAGCAAAAAAATCAACAGTAAATAGGTTAATATTTCCATACCAGTCTGATTTTGATCTTTTGGTCTGATAGTTTGAATATTTTTAAACTGATTTTAAATTTACGGTGAAACCTTTTTTTTTTTTAACACCTTGTGTATTCTCTAAAGAGTACTGACAAATCAATACTGAGGTTTCAAATGGGTCAGTCAGTACAGTAATTTACAGGTATTTATTGTTACTGTTTGTTATTTTCAGGAGTGTAGCAAACCTCACGAGGCATTCGGGTTTGAGCAGGCGTTCAGAGACTACTCCCTCAGAGCGTTTGGGCAGATGGCCGACGCTTTCAAATCAGACTACTTCAACATGCCTGTCCATGTGAGTACAGCTAATATGAAAGAGACAATTTCACCTGATCATAGATTCATATTATTGCTTTTATTTAACGGACTGGACATCTCAGTCAATTTAAGATTCATACATTTTTGGGGGGGTGGGACAAGATGCAAGTCTCATGAGGACAGGTCCAAACTCCCTGTTATTCTCCACACCCCATACACACACACAACTGTAACATAACTGTTAACTGGACCTGGGATTGACGGAGGAAACACACATCTACACCTTGGTTACTGCTATGGATATCTACCACATGTGGCTTACAATTGCAATGTCACTGTGTGTACATTTTATCAGTAAACGTTAGTTAATCATGGCATCATAGCTACACTGATTCATTGATGCTCTAATGTCATTTTTTTATTTTGAATGTGACAAGATGCAATATTGGATTTATGAGAGTGAGACATTTATGCATACATACTTTTCATGGCATTTTGATCTCACAAGAGGATGTTGCATGCACTCTTGTCCCTTGCCTACTTTTTATGTGCTACTGTTAACAGTTTATCCAAATATATTTAGTACTCTCACTGTATTATGTATACTATGCATAATGCAGAACTTCACAACCAAGAGAAAACAGTCTTGACAGTAAAGTGTATCTTGACTTGTCATAATGTAAATTTTTGAAATAATATCCAGTGGTGTAGTCATTACATTTATCCAAAGTGCAGCTTTTTGTGAGTAAAACTGTGTTTTCTTGTTTTCCAGATGGTGCCCACAGAACTGGTGGAGAAGGAGTTTTGGCGCCTGGTCGGAGCAATCGATGAAGACGTGACGGTCGAGTATGGAGCAGACATTGCCTCAAAGGAGTTCGGCAGCGGATTCCCCATTCCCAACGGGAGGTTCAAGGTGGCTCCAGCTGATGAGGTACTAACATGTTCTCAACATTCTATTGGCCGTTAGTGAGTAATAGGTTGGGTTCACATGATATTACAAGATTCTAGAATTCCAATTTATACTTTGCACAATGGGGGTGTTCTACATGCATCTTTGTGGTGGAATTACCATGGTGATAAAATGCACGTATTTGCAAACACAGACCAAAAATTTAAGATGGTCTGAAAGTCAAGAAAAAATACTAAATGTATTTAAACATAACACAAGTGTTCATTGTCCTGTGTAGGTGTTAGGTGGTGATGTTCAACAAAAACTGTGAAAGTGACTTACTGAAAAACCATTGGCTAATGCTTTCTAGCTGTAATTTTTGTAGCTAACTGTAATTTTAGCCCTGCGGACTGTACATTACATGTTGACTGCAGCGCGGAACTGCTGTCAGCTGTTCTTTAAAGACCCATCAGTCTGACCATGTGGGGCTGACCATAACTGTAATTCTGCATTACCGCCTGTACATTATAGCCTTAAGCAACATTTTATGTCCTTGTCTTTAACCCTGTCTTGTATGACACTGTAACATAATCAGCAATGTTCCTATAAGACAAAATATACTTTTTATTAGTCTAACTAAAAAACAACAATCTTTATGGAAAATTAGGAACAAATTGCTAAAAAGTTATAATTTAATAATAGATTAGTTGATTAATTGAAAGATTTGTCATTTGATTAATCAATAAGAAAATAATCGTTAGTTGCAGCCCTAGTGACAGTACAAATCAGTTCACCTGTTGTAGTTCTAAGTCAGTTCTGTATGGTTCAAATTGACATTTTCAGACAGAGCAGAGCCTACTCCAAGGAATGTGTGTAAAATTCTTCAGTCATCCAGGGAGAATCCATGACAAAAGGAGAAAATCTATTTCTCAACTTGACAAAAGTTTATTTGGTCGAATACCTTTCGCAGCTCATCCGAGCTGGATGAGTTGCGAAACGTATTCGACCAAATACTCTTTTACTCCAAGGAATGATGGTCAGCTGCAAAGTATTAATAGTTTAAAATTTAGCTGGAGGACAGGTTATAAATCTATTGCAAAATTATTTGCTGTTTATCTGTCAGATTGCAGATCTTGTTTCTAATTATTTCTGAAATTACTGGGCTTATCTAACCTTGTGCAGCAAAATGAACTCTCATGATATTTGTGAGTTGTGAGAAACGCTCAAAAAATCCATCTTAGAAGGCTCCCACTGTCACCATTGGTCCCCCAGGCCAAAGGTTAAGCACGCAAAGAACCAAAACAAACTGGAAGCCTACGGACATACTTGAGCCTATTTTTGTAGAAAAATGGTCTAGAGAAAAGCGCTTTATGTGAACGGAAAGGGTGTTAGTGCTTTTCTCTGTACTGGTGTGATGCATTGACCACTCAGCTTGTAGTATTTCAATGAGAGCCATCCCAGACTGATAATGTGTACAACTCAATTCAGAGTCCTATACATACCACTGACAGTAGACAAGTTAAGGCCTATCCACCCATACAAAAACTGGGACTAAGCTCAATGTCTGAAATAAACAATAATTTCAGTAGCTTCAAAAAGTGGTGCATTATTTAACCCCAAAGACGTGATTGTTGTCAGTATACAGGAATGTAAGTTATAAGATGAAAGGGATGGCTCGTGGCGCCAGTGCCTAACAAATAATGAAAATAGGAAGTCTCTCATAGTTATTCCCAAGTTGTTTAGGCCCTGCCCTCCATCGGGAATTATGATGTCATCAAATTCTATAACGTGAACAAAACCGACATTAATGTATTTTAACCTAGGAACTTAAATGCGATTAACTGTAAAAGTATGTGTCTTTTCAAACAGAAATACCTGAAATGTGGGTGGAACCTGAATAACCTTGCGATGATGAACCGATCTGTGCTCACTCACGTCACTGCAGACATCTGTGGGATGACTCTACCCTGGCTCTATGTGGGCATGTGCTTCTCCTCCTTCTGCTGGCACATCGAGGACCACTGGAGCTACTCCATCAACTACCTGCACTGGTACAGACACTCCCTTTTGTACATACGCTGTATAAGAATCACAAGGTTTTAGATTACGTAACGACTGAAAATGTAATGTATATTGCATCTAATGATGATAAAGGCGTGAGCCGTCCTCCTCTGACCCACCACCCGCAGGAGGATTCATGGGGGCTGGTGCATTGTGTTCTGGACAGCAGATCTGCTTGGACTGCTGCTCCTGCGACCCAGAAAATGGAAAAGAAGATGAATGAATGAATGAATGATGATAAATGAATTAATGACAATTGTATTGAAATTTTCATTTGTATAAATAACCACAGATGCTTCTTTAAGGAGAAGAATATATTACAATTTTAAAGAATTCATAAAATTAATAAAAAATCATAAAAACATCAACATTTTCTGTGTAGTTAATGTGTATAACTTCTAAATTCTGTTATAAATTGAAACTAAACATTTGCAACTATATCACAATATTACATAATCATCATACATAATAGTCGACAGAACGATAGAGCTTTCAAATTTTGTGTTAAATATCCAATATAGAATATTCCTAATGATATATAATTTTATCAGTCTTCACTACTGATGCAGTATTGTCAAAGAAAGACTCAATATATCTCAATATTTTTCACAAGCTCCTCATGAAGTAAAATGTGCTTTATTTTGTCTAAATACAAAATAAGATCAACTGCAAAACACACCTCCTGAGGTGTTGAAAGATGGGTTAAATATAGAGATAAATATAGAGATTCCCCATATCAAAGTGTATCTTAACCTTGCTTATGTTCTTGTGCAGGGGTGAGCCTAAAACTTGGTACGGAGCCCCTGGTTTTGCAGCTGAGCAGCTGGAGGAGGTGATGAGGAAACTTGCCCCAGAGCTGTTTGACTCTCAGCCTGATCTGCTGCATCAGCTTGTCACCATCATGAACCCCAACACCCTGATGGCTCACGGTGTCCCGGTCAGTGTCTACACCACTGTGTGTGTGTGTGTGTGTGTGTGTGTGTGTGTGTATTGAAACATACTGTATGTGCTGCTGCTTAGACCACGCAACTAATGGGAACCACAATAATGTTGCACTGTTTTTAAGGCTCAGTTAATAGCAATATGGACCCTTTGAAGTATTAATACAATGTTTTGAAAAATTGTATGTAAATCTGAAAGGTGGATATGTCTAATGAAACAGTAATCACTTGTTAATTGTGTGTCACCAAATAGCACACATTCCCCTTTAGAACCTTTTTGAGATGCCATGTTTCTTTAATATCTTTTTGTCTGTTTTCAGATCTACAGGACAAACCAGTGTGCTGGAGAATTTGTTGTCACCTTCCCCAGAGCTTATCACAGTGGCTTCAATCAGGGCTTCAACTTTGCAGAGGCTGTCAATTTCTGCACTGTCGACTGGGTAACCAAGCTCCCCATTTTGTTTTCCTAATTTCGAAAGTAGCTGTGTTACTGCCGTTATATTATTTTGCATAGGGCTGCCAATCTTGAAGTAACTATGTTCTATACGGACTACAAAGCCGTTTCAAAGCCTCCCAAAGAATTGGCGCATTGTTGACTTATTGGTGCACATGAACATTTTATGACCAAATTAACCTTTATATCATATTTTATCAATGAAACTTTTCTCAAATTCTCCATTAAAATTAATTTGCTACCACAGAAGTACTACCACAACAAACATGCAGTTTATAACTCATTTTAATCAGTACCATGTTTTTGAATGGATTCTGTGTGTTTCTTCAGATGCCTTTGGGGAGACAGTGTGTGGACCACTATCGTTCACTGAATCGTTACAATGTGTTTTCTCACGATGAGATGGTTTGTAACATGGCGTCCAAAGCAGAGACACTGGATGTGGTCCTAGCCTCTGCCGTCCACAAAGACATGGTCCTTATGATCCGAGAGGAGAAGGAGCTGAGGGACAAAGTCAAGAAGATGGTGAGACTTTTTATAGTATACTGTGTATGGCACAAGTAGAATATGTAAGCAGCGTTTTCAGTTCAATAAACAAAAGCATCAAAAATTGGAATTTAGTCTGAACTTCCTGATAAATAAAACAAATCAGGACAGAAATTGTTTCATGCAAAATAATACGGATGATTCTAATAAGATTGTTTATGCTAGCAAGTTGTTTGTGTAATCCCTTAATCGTCCAGGTAGGATCCATCATAAAGGAAAACTTCACTTCTGTCAACTGGACACATTTTTTTTTCGAATATGTTTTGCAGCAGAGTCATATTAGCATAATCATTCAGGCCCCTGATGGCCTTCACACCTTTGAGCATACAGGCTATTACTATTGTTTTCTTTGTTTTGTTTTTGGTTTGAGGATGGAGTTTTAAATAGGAGATGGATGATGTCTGAGCTCAGATATCATAAAGACTCAGGCACCCCACTTAGTGCAGTTCAATAGACTCTCCTAGCGACAGAAACTGTAGGAGTATTAGTTTCAGAGTAGTTAGCTCCTCCCTTCAGGTAGATATAAGGAAATGTCCACCAGCAATCTGACCAGAACAAAATGTATTTGATCAAAAAACTTTTGTCCAGTTAGCAAGTTGTTATTTAGTTAATTTTAAGCCTAGATTTATGTAAAAAAAAAAATAAAAAAATTTTTGATTCTTTATGTATGAAACTAATGGAAGACCCGAATTTATATATTTGTGTATTTTGAAAATTGTTTGAAAAATGTACCTGGCTGGAATTCAGTCTGACTAGACATATAAGTAGTATACTGGTAGTTATATGGTCACCACTAAACATATTACTAAAATGATCTGTATGAATCTTGGATGACCACTAGAGAATGAAAGGAGCACACTTGGAGATATGAAATCGAACCACTTCTGACCCTTTCCTTGTGTAGGGGGTGGTTCTGTGTAAAGAGGCGAAATATGACCACCTGCAGGATGATGAGCGTCAATGTGTGAAGTGCAGGACCACGTGTTTCCTGTCGGCTCTGACCTGCCCCTGCAGCCCCGGGGTCCTGGTCTGTCTGCACCACATCCACCAGCTCTGCTCCTGCCCAGTGTCCAACTACACACTCAAGTAAGACACTCAACATAAAGACACACACAACAAGAAGACAACACATCATGACTACAGAGGACTGCTCTTTATGTTAAATTATAATAAAATCATAATAGGAAGCAGATTGTGTAAAACATTTTGGATCTAGGGAAAAAGTAACAAAATACTAGGATGCATGCTTAAAAGTTCTTTATTTTAATGACTAAGCTAAGAGGTTTCAAACCAAGCACAGTCTTTACCAGGATTCAATAAAAGTCAGTTAAATGTCTTAGAAGGAAATTTGTCTCAGGCTCGAGCACAGCTAGCTGCAATAAGAAAGCAGGATGAGCCTCCCACAAATAAACCAGACATGGCCTGTTCATATACTGACATAAAGAGCAAAACACGTGTCCTCTATCTGCAAGTTAAGGCACTGGCAGCCCGGGTTCAGTTGTGACTGTAGTAACACTTTTAAATTAGCAAGAGTGCAGACTATATACTGTCCCTTTAGAATATGCACTTGATGACAACATTTTTATTTTAATGAACCTAAGGAAACAAGGCAAAACGTCTTGTGCATGTATCACATTGCAAGAGGTGTTTTTTCTCTGTAGTTATAGATACAATGTGGACGACCTGTTTCCAATGATGAACATAGTAAAAGAGCGTGCCCAGCTGTACGACGACTGGGCTGCCCGTGTGAGTGAGACTTTGGAGGCCAAACTAGAAAAGAAGAGAGGTAAGAGAAGTGAAAGGCAGAAATTGAAACCAGTGTACCACAACATGTATTTATTTATATTCACACGTTGTAGGTTTACCTGTTTTCCGGGGTCTTTTGGCTGAATCGGAATCTAAAATGTTCCCTGAAAATGATCTTCTGCGTCGCCTTCGTCTTGTGACACAAGACGCTGAAAAGTGCTCAACTGTAGCTCAGCAGCTCCTCAACGGCAAAAGACAGACCAGGTATGGATTCAGTATTGTCTGTAATAACCACAACATTACAATGGTCTAATCCTGTTAGTGAGGGGCTGTATCATATTTTATTATGTTAATTCCTTCTTGTCCTCAGATATTGTTGTGGAAGTGGGAAGTCGCGGAGCCAGCTGACAGTGGAGGAGCTGCGCTCATTTGTTCGGCAGTTGTACAATCTCTCCTGCAGTCTCCCACAAGCCCCAAAGTTAAAGGTGTGTGCTAGATTTTTGTCTGCGTTTGTTTTTTGTCATCCTTGTTCATTTCACCAAGTCTGATTAATTGTCAGAGTGTACCAGTTGACTTATTTTTTATTGATCAGCTAGTCAATAATATTTTTACCTGATTAAGGCAAATATATAAAATGAACCCCTCTTTAATATGTTCTAAACAACATACATACATAGCATGTTTTAATTAAAGTTATTAATTGTGTTACTGTTAATTTAGATTTGATAGCGATACTGTCATAAAACCTACATAGACTATGGTCTATATTACAATTAGCAGTCAATTACACTCAACAAAAATATAAACGCAACACTTTTGTTTTTGCTCCCATTTTTCATGAGATGGACTTAAAGATCTAAAATTCATTCCAGATACACAATATTACCATTTCTATCAAACATTGTTCACAAATCTGTCTAAATGTGTGATAGTGAGCACTTCTGCTTTGCTGAGATAATCCATCCCACATCACAGGTGTGCCACATCATGATGCTGATCTGACATCATGATTAGTGCACAGGTGTACCTTATACTGCCCACAATAAAAGGCCACTCTGAAATGTGCAGTTTTGTGTCACAGCAAAATGCCACAGATGTCACAAGCATTGAGGGAGCGTGCAATTGGCATGCTGACAGCAGGAATGTCAACCAGATCTGTTGCTCGTGGATTGAATGTTCATTTCTCCACCATAAGCCGTCTCCAAAGGCGTTTCAGAGAATATGGCAGTACATCCAACCGGCCTCACAACCGCAGACCACGTGTAACCACACCAGCCCAGGACCTCCACATCCAGCAGGTTCACCTCCAAGATCGTCTGAGACCAGCCACTCGGACAGCTGCTGAAACAATTTGTTTGCATAACCAAACAATTTCTGCACAAACTGTCAGAAACCGTCTCAGGGAAGCTCAACTGCATGCTTGTCGTCCTCATCGGGGTCTTAACCTGACTCCAGATCGTCGCCGTAACAGACTTGAGTGGGCAAATGCTCACATTCGATGGCGTCTGGCACGTTGGAGAGGTGTTCTCTTCACGGATGAATCTCGGTTTACATTGTTCAGGGCAGATGGCAGACAGCGTGTGTGGCGTCGTGTGGGTGAGCGCTTTGCTGATGTCAATGTTGTGGATCGAGTGGCCCATGGTGGTGGTGGGGCTATGGTATGGGCAGGCATCTGTTATGGACGAAGAACACAGGTGCATTTTATTGATGGCATTTTGAGCACTGCATGAGGCAAATGGTGGTCACACCAGATACTGACTGGTTCTGAGTCCCCAGACCCCCCAATAAAGCAAAAAAAAAAAAAATGCACATTTCAGGGTGGCCTTTTATTGTGGGCAGTCTTAGGCACACCTGTGCACTGGTCATGATGTCAGATCAGCATCTTGATGTGGCACACCTGTGAGGTGGGATGGATTGTCTCAGCAAAGCAGAAGTGCTCACTATCACACATTTAGACAGATTTGTGAACAATGTTTGAGAGAAATGGTAATATTGTGTATCTGGAATGAATTTTAGATCTTTAAGTCCATCTCATGAAAAATGGGAGCAAAAACAAAAGTGTTGCGTTTATATTTTTGTTGAGTGTATTTCAACAGTTGATTACTCACAATCACAATTAGTCCAATCTGAGGAGTGAAGAATTAATTAAAAGTGGTGGAAGGTCTGTCATCTGCTTGTCTCATGATAATGTTATCCCTTTGCCCGGAATTTTAGGCAGTATTTTGTGTTAGTTCCTATGGCTACAGTCCAAACTTTTAATCATTCTGAGACCAATGGAGAGGATTTTTACCCATATAGGTTTCTATACATGTTTCTATATAGGTACCAGTTTTACTGATATTCTGGCCCCTTCTCTGTTTGTAGGAGCTCCTGAATCGCATCGAGGATTTCCAGCAGCACAGTGAGAAGGTTTTGTCAGACGCCGTCCCCAGTGTGACAGAGATCCAGGGGCTGTTGGAGGTCAGCTTTGATTTCGATGTGGATTTACCTGAGCTGCCCCGCCTCAGGGTGCGACTGGAACAGGCCCGATGGCTGGAGGCGGTACAGCACGAGAACAGCCAGCCCAAAACCCTGAGTGTGGAGACCATGAGGAGGCTAATCGATCAGGGGGTGGGGCTGGGGCCGCACCCATCTGTGGAGAGGGCTATGGCTCGTCTACAGGAGCTGCTCACTGTGTCCGAGCATTGGGAGGACAAGGCCATCAGTCTGCTCAAGGCCAGGTGAGGGAGGGGGGTCGTATATTAAATAATCTGGGTATTGTACACTCATATTGAAAGATTGTTTCCTATAGATTCTACCGCACAGGTAGGCCGGCAGCAGATGCAACCTGCGTCTTTGTGGTTATCATGAAGTTGCAACGCTAGCTAGCGATGTTGCCAGTGCACTAAAACAATTGATCACCATGTGATCAAATAAGTTCTGCTGCTAAATTAACTTTAGTGAATGGGATAGGTCTTAATGACCTATATGCGTTAAATGCAAATGAGGAGAAGAAATGGGCCAAACTTAAGTGGCTGGACATCCATTCATACCTGATGGACACACCTAGCCTCTATTTCTGGGAGAGCCTGAAACCCTCCAAGACACTGACATACAAGACATGACAGCGGCTCTTTCTGTAGCTGACATGCTCAGTGACATGTGCAAATGATGTTGTCTGATAATCCCTCTATCATTACACTGTGAACATCACTGTAGCAACAAGTAAACAAATGAAGTATTCTTAGGAGGGACTAGCTTCAACTAAAACAGAAATAACTAATGCTTTGAACATCCATGGACAGCCAAAAGGTTGTCAGATTTAGATGTGAAGTATTTTGAGTTGGTAGGGCTATGGTATAAGTTTTCATGGGGAGTAAGAGAAACCCTGCAGGGTTTGTCTCACTTTCTATGTTCATTATAGTAGCCTTGCACCCGTGATGTGCGTATACCTATACCTTTTATCATGAAGTTTTCTTGGGGGCCATCATAGTCTCTCCTACACTCCTTCCCAACTCCTTTTTGAGTTCTGTTGAAATGTATCGATTGAAATATTTCTCTTTGAATTGTATTTTGCTACATGAGCATAATCAAATAAATTTGTTCTTTCAGGTATGTTTTTTTTTTACCTCACTCAATAAGTACAATGTATCACACTGTGTACAACCTGTATTAAGAGGTTGTACTATTACATTACTATTACATTGTACTTGAGGTTGAGGTGTGACCATAGACTGCATATATAAATGGACATAGCTAACACGCTAGCCGACGCAATCCATATAGGAAATTAGCATTTGGAACACAGCATTCATTGGAATATTGTCCATTGACAATACACTGGAATATTGACGCCCCTCTCTCTGTAACTGCTTTAGTGAGCCTAGTCATTTTAGCTTTAAAATATTCATATTAAACTGCTCTACATGATTCTGGGTTTTTTATTTCACTATTTTGTTCAGAAAAAAATCCCATTCCTAATATGGAGCCTGGCTGCAAATTCATCCCTCTCCAAGCATCACAAACTTAATTTGAATGGAGGCGAATGCTATGGGTCACACTCGCTTAATCCACTTCTTTATACAGTCTATGGGTGCGACACATTATTCGTGGGTTTCAGCTTCCTGTTATAGGCAACATTTTGAAGACTTATCACCATTCAAATAGGGTATTTTCTTTTGAATTGTTACTTGCTACGGCAACAGTCCTAATTCTTCATCTTTCTGAAACCCATAGATTGATATTTATACATTTTGTAATACTGTATTGTTATCTATTTTATATATTGTATTTATTTTGGGGGAAAAAATGGCAATGCTAGCTTAAACTTTGTTCCTTATTTGGAAAAGAGGAACATGTTTGTATACTTCAGTTGGATTGTTACCAATTTCTGTATTTCCTGTATAATTCAAAAATATTATTGTAAAAAAAAAAAAATCTATCTGAAGTGTTTGGCCTGATTTAGACTGAATAATACGCTGTATAATGAATGCATCAGTGCTGTCCAATTTTGCTTTAATTCCAGTTATTGCATAAAAGTACCCACTACATCTTACCCAGGATCAACAAAAAGTGAGCACATGTATAGTTTTACTGTTTTGGTGCACAATGAAAACTTATATAAAAAAGGAATTTATTACAACAGAAGAAGCAACTATGTTTTTAAGCTGTTGTAGTTTCCAGTTAATAACTCATAGATTCTCTTTGGCATTTGTGCATTGGGCAAGTCTGCCTAATTACAGGGATGAAAGAGTTCTGTTTTTTTAGCGGATCTCCGCTTTTTTTTCAGCCGCGGGGCTTTTTTTTTTTTTTTAATACATCTGTGCAAATTCGTTGAGAAAGATTTTGGTTGTATATATATGTATAGTTGTGTTTAGGGTCGCCAACCGTCCCTTGAAAAACAGAATCGTCCCATATTCAGAACAAAAGTACGTGTATCTCGTATTAAACTTCGTATTAAACTGCGGGCTGCTCGAGCCCTGTCTGAAGCCGCGGACCGAGCGAGCGAGCGCAGCTCTTTCACAACAGCGTGTACCATTGCGTGTACACAGGTTAAACTTTATAAAACATCCTATACCTCATCCTACCTGCCCGTGCCTCACTTAAAAAATCGCTCCTCACTTTTTCACCTGCGCCTTTTAGCGTGCATAAGCTCCTCCTCAATGCGGTCTGATTAGACGAAGTGCAAAGCAAAAACAAATCCAATATATACTACTAGTAGGCCTACCAGTTAATAAAGTGTGTTTTTTTTGTACTTTTATGTACAGTTTTACTTTATTGGTAACATAGCATATAGAAATCCAAATTTCAGAAATTTTTAATTTTCTGGGGGGTGTGCCGTGACTTTCCACTTTTTTCATGATTGGCCACTTTCATCCCTGTAATTAGGAAGTGAATTGTCAATTAAAACAAATCTTTCCCATGTTTTAGACCCCCACACTCTATCGAAACTCTGAGTGGTGCAGCGGAGAAGGCATCTGCAATCCCAGCCTATCTCCCAAACTGTGTGCTGCTCAAAGACACCATCAGAAAGGCCAGAGAGTGGCTCCATGAGGCAGAGGAACTACAGGTACTTTTATATGAAAGTTTCGACACACCCTCTCATTCAGTATTCTGTACTAATGCAACTGTACTAAATATATTTTTATATTTTATAATAATGTCCTCAAATTACACACCTTTTTGCTTTGTAAAAAAATTCTTTACTAAATAATTCCATATATCTTGCTGCATATATTTGATTTCTTCTCTATGTATCTAAAATTTAGAAAGTAGTGAGAAAAAAGAAACAAAACAAAGAATGAGAGGGTGTGTCCAAAATGTTGACTGGTATGGACATGGGTTTCAAATTATATGGTGCCATTATGAGGACAACTGACCATTGTATAAGATATAATATTTTGGTTTAAATTGTTAATTGCAGCAGTCTTAACCTTTCATAATTCTATCCAGATACTCTAAAAGTAAAGAATGGAAGTAGCTTAGGAGTCTGGCCAGCCAAGTCTTCATATTTTCCTGAATAACCAATTAGAGACTTGCGCTACAAATAAACTGTTGTGATTGGATTGTCAAAAAGATTTACAGAGATATGATTGGAGGTGAGGCTTTTGCCCTACTTAGCAACTATTAATTCGAAGGTTGTCATTTTGATCCCGGCTCTAGTCGATATGTTGTTGTGTCCTTGGGCATGGCACTTTACTGTGGTGTTTATGTACGGTTGCTGTAGGAATGTGATTGTGTGTGTTCAGTCATGTCTTATTATCAATAATGTTTTTTTTCATCAAGAGGTCTAAACCACATTTACCTTGTGGTTTGGGCTTTAGAGGAATCAAGTGGGCTATAATTGGTCTGTAATTTTCCCATTGTGGGACTATTAAGGTTTATTTTATTTTATCTTTATTTTTTTTAATTAAATGACTATGATTAAAAGTCTGTCACATTAATGTCCATGAAATCAATATTGATATTTTATTTAGTTTTTAAAAATAAAGTATAACATTGAGATCATTTATAAGGGAAAATCATCCAGCAGTATGTTCAGTTTGTTCATTATTATTTGGTTTGTATACTGTCCAAACCAAATAAACAAAAATTGTTAACATTACATTTTATATTTCCAGGCTAGTGGTAGTGTTCCTTTGGCTGACTCTCTGTCAGACATGGTGCTCCGAGGACAGGCCATCCAGGTCCACCTTGAGCCTCTGGACAAACTGGAAACGCTCATGTCCCAGATCCAGGAGTGGAAAGAAGAGGCAGCTTCAGCTTTTCGTCATAAAGACTCCTCCCTCTCTCTACTGGAGGTAAAAAAAAAAAAAAAAAAAAAGCTTTAGAAACATCTGTGTTGAATCCATGGCAAAAGAAGAAATTCTATTTGTCAACTGGACAAAAGTTTATTCGGTCGAATACATTTTGCAGCTCATCCAAGCTGCTTCTTCAGTTCTGGTCAAAGTGCTGGTGGACACTGCCTATATCTGCCTGAAGGGAGAAGCTTAATTTCGTTGTAAAATTAAAGACTGATGTTTCTTTAAGGAGCTAACTCCTTAAAGAAACATCAGTCTTTAATTTTATTGTATTTTGTTTTTACTGTGATACTGATATTTAATTATACTTTTTTCACAGTCTTAAAAACATGAAAAACTGAGCTAGGTCATTTTAAACTTATAGTGTTCTACATGGATAAGAATAAAAAAATTGGGTAAATGACCTTTAACTTAATTTTTGAGAACACTAGTTCTGTCGATCAACTGCATGTCTGTCTTTGGCTGTGATAGCTAAATAGTGAATTCATTTTGTTTCTTACAGATCCTATGTCCCAGATGTGAAGTTAGTAGTTTAGGATCTCCTAAGAGGAAAACCAAAAAAGGAAAAGAATCGCCTAAAAATATTAAAAAGAAAACTACAAAACCAAGTAATCTTGGGGAGGTGGAGAAGGCACTGTCAGAGACCAATTATTCTACCTCTGCAGTAAGTCTGAAGAGTAATGCATATTTTGTGTGTAGTAACAATAATTGCAGGATCAGAAACGTTTTATAGTAATATTGGTATTTATACAATACTGTGAATTCAATCGCAAAATAATACATATTGCACTGTGATATTAATATAGTATGAAGTTATTTTTACATCCCTAGTACTTCCACACTGTTCAAACTAGATGAACTTAAGTTAGGCTTTTATCAATAACACACTTTGAAGCACGAGATATAGCTAAGAAGAAATATCGCTATAATGGATATTTTTAATACATAAATAATTAAACTATTTTTGTCACTGACACAGTAACAATAAAGCACAATAATAAATAGAATCATTAAAAGACAACAAAAATAATATAAGACTGAACCAATAATTGGATACAGAAGTTACTTTTTTTATTTTTTACTATTACTATTACTTACTATATTCGTACTACTGTACATAAAAAATTTGAAATTTCACCACTACTGCAAAAAAGTTATATATTGTTCTTGCTATCATTTATTGAACATTAAGTCCATATAGTGATTATCGTGGCGTGACAAGTATCTCTGTCTCATTTTTCAGCTTGCGACTTTGGAGGAGCTTCGTCTTCGAGAGATGGAGTCTTTCTTTAACCTCAGAGCGTCTAATGAGTCCAAGCTGCTACCCACCACCAACTGCATGGACCTGAGGGTGTGCGTGTGCCAGAAGCCACCCATGGGTGCTATGCTTCAGTGTGAACTCTGCCGCGACGCCTTCCACTGCGCCTGTGTCCAGGACCTATCTGAGAAAACACAGCCCTGGCTCTGTACCAGGTGTAAACGATCAGAAAAACCTCCTCTGGCTAAAATCATCTCACTGCTCACCTCATTGGATCAGCTGGGAGTGAGGTTGCCTGAAGGGGACGCTCTGAACTATGTAGTGGAGAGGACAGTGGACTGGCAGCAGAGGACGCAACAGATTCTATGTGCTATTCTCAAGCTGGAGGATAGAGCCGGGACCCCTCCCACTCTGACCCGCTGGGCACCAGGCAACACAGAGGAGCCCAGTGACACTCAGGTTAGCCTCATGTGTATTGTTAAAAGAGATATTGTTTGAAGAGGTTAGGGATGTCATCCATTCATATTTCAGTAATTTTGCAATGTTAGTTGTAAGATTCTGTCCAAAGTTCAGCTCACAAGCCTTTATCATGCTCCCGCACGACAATTCTCCATAAATATACAAAAGCACAACACAGAACTGTACACAACAACTTGACAAACCTGATGCGATGTGCAGTAAGAATGATTTGTGGAGAGCAAAGGGAGGGGGGGACTCAGACAAAAGTAGAACTTATTAAACATGTTGATATGCTCTTTACTGCGAAGAAGGCATTTTCTAAACAATAAAAGGTAACATGGTGATCTAATTATATGACGTGTTAGCAGTTAATTCTCCATAGAAGTAAAAAGCCCCCTCTTTAAATATATGTGTATAATGTGGGCATTTTCATGTTTTGTACTGCAGTTTATGTAATGTGCAGTTGCTCTGGTGGCACTTGTTGAAAATGCCCTCTGTTTTAGGCTCCTTGTCTGACTCCAGAGTGGAACAGGATCAGCCATGCTCAAACAGTTTTCTACACTGAGCAGAAATGTATACCTCTACAAGGTAAGGACTAGGTCATTGATCAGGACACTATTTAGTTAAACAGTATTGTCTTATGTGTCCATAGGATTCAATTTAAATTAAATTTGCTGCCATGTTATTCATCAACATCTTATTTATTTATACACCAGTCTGCACAAACACTGAAGGACACAACTGTTTGCACGGCCAAGCTTGGATAGAACCTTTTTTTTTTCTGGAGAATTAGGAAAATCTGTGTTGAACTTGGAACATTTTTATTAATACCAAAGTTTATTATCTCTTTAATAAAATCCCAAGAAAATCTATAAAAATGAAAGCCATTAGACATGCATTACAATATAGATTTACCTCTTGCCGTCGTGTGTGCAGGTTTGAGCAGAGACATGGAGGAGCTGTTGGTGGAGGGGCTGCTTCTGCAGGTGTCCGTGCCGGAGGTCCAGAGTCTGTACAGCGTTCTACTGGACCAGGCTCAGAACCAGCTCTCAGATCGCCTCATGTCCCCCACACAGACTGAGCCCACAGACTGTGCACATGTGCAGTTCACCTCTCAGGAAAACTCACTACCATCATCCCTGGTATGAACAACATGACAGACTAGGAGATTTTTCTGGATATAACCACTGATTAATTGTTGTGCTCAATAAATAATTGTTAATTGTTAATGTTTCTGGCTGAAAATCTGCCAGCTGCTTGTCTCCATGGAGACAATGGAGACATCTATAAATGATTAAATACAATTACAGTTGCTATTGCATCCATACTGTGGAACATTCCTGGCAAAGCAATAATATATCCATATAATATTTCCAGACTACCAGGTGGTGGACTCCCACCAGAAAATATAGTAGTATAGACTATAGACCAGAGTAATTATATTTTGTATATTTATTGTGCAGATGGTGCTGTCTCTTCTATTGTACAGCATAACAATTGTTATATATCTTTGCAATAGTTAGTAACAGCCAGTAACATCCGAAAATTATCAATTTGTTTACCAAATTTGATCATATAATATAGGCAAGGATTACGATCTATTATAGTGTCAATGAAACTGAATAAAGGAATTTACTATTTGTTTTGATCATGCTTTGTTGTCAGTAAGTGTGGCAATTATATTTTGCAATTATATTTTTATATTATATTTTGACAAATGTTGAACTTGTAATGTGGCAATATTTTGTTTTTTAATACAGATGTTTTCTTTTCAGGATGTGAAAGCCATTGTGTCTGAAAAGAAATCTAAACGTCATATTGACCGGGACAATTTAAACACAGACTTCAGGAAGGGTGAGAAAAAGCACCTTCTAAAACGACAGAAACTGAATAAAAACCACGTTCACCGCCGCCCGACCTCCACCTCCTCCTCTCCACGCTCAGACGGATCCCAGTCGGAGAACTCCGATGATGAGACCGAAGTTTGCCCTGCGGAGAGGTGCCAGCTGCCTGAGGGAGACGAGGTGAGGAAGTGCTCATGGTTTTCAATCATCATCGTTAAGGGTACACTGTGTAACTTTTCTGGTGAGTGGTTGGCAACCTGCAACCTCCATGGAGATTAGGGCTAAAACTAAAAACAATTATTCAATAGTCGACTTGTCTGCCATTGTTTTTTGTTTTTTGATTATACATTATACATTATATACAGTATTGAGATTTTTTAAACACATTTTAGCAAAAACTAATTTCTAGAGAAACATTTTCCCTGTTCTCATCTGTAACTAGTTTTGATAAGTTTATTTCCATACTGTGGAACATTCCAGGTAAAGTATAACATCTCCCTGGAGACAAACAAATGATGAACCCTCCTCCTGAACAGTTACATAAGTTACTTCAAAAAGTTACTTTACATAGTTCATGCTTCAAAATTTGATGGTGTCACAATTTCAAGAGAAGAGCCAGGGCATCTATTTCTCTATTGGCAGGTACTAAATAAAGATTCAAACAGTCCAATGTTAACTTTAAACTTTTTCTGTTTGGGTCCACAAACTTGACTTATTCATTTTAAACATTCACAAACATTATTCATTTTATATATATTTCTTTGAGTCTACAATTTTTACTGTATTGTGAAAAAATAATGAGAGAAAAGAAAGACATTGAACTATGCTGGTTTTCCTGTTTTTTCCTCACATTTTCTCACAATTGCACTGGTGTTTTAACCTTAAACCAGACCAAAACACCAGAATCAGTGTTTTCACATACTAAACAAAATGTTTGTTACAATGTATTTTATTCTCTTTTGTGCACAGGTGAATTGGGTGCAGTGTGATGGCAGCTGTAATCAGTGGTTTCACCAGGTCTGTGTGGGCGTTACTGCGGAAACGGCAGAGAAAGAGGACTACATTTGTGTCAGATGCTCAATCAGCGATGTCTGAAAAATATGAAGAAACATTTTTTTTAAAGATTGTCTGGTTCCTTGGCCTTTACCTCTGTCCCATCTGTCCCATCCTTTTGTAACAACGGTGCTATCTCCTTTTGACTTGTGTCCAGAATTATAATTGTGATTTTTTTTTTTTTTGTATTTTTACATTATATATTATTCTATTCTTTCTCTTCATGAATTGTGGTTGTTTAATTGAAACATCGGGTTGTGACGTGTGCTGCATGGGATCCCGTTATATTGGTGGAAGGGAGATTTTTGAACATCATGACGATGCCCCATTAAAGAAAGTTAGTTAAGGATTTCCATTATCTTCTCTGGGAACTTCCTGCATGTTAAAGAATTGCATAAGGGGCATTAGGTAGATATTAAGGTTTTGTATCTGAGGCCTCCTTCCCACCTTTTAAAAATAGTTAACACTTGACCATAATTACACTATTTCTACCCCTAATAAAGCATGAACATTTTTTAAAGAATGATTCAAGCTCAGTAAGTACTTAATACGCTACCCCTTAACTTTTTTTTCTGAGTGGGGTTGCCTCTCCACAGATCTGACCTGTAACTTGGACTGGGGTAGATATGTTTTTTAATGCCATATTGTGGGATATTACGGGCAAATCAGTTGTATCTCAAGCAGGTCTCTCCACCTCCACCAATAAAGTTACAAAATGAAGCAGCTTGAATCATTCTTAATAAACTATTTGTTTATTGTGTCATTCTTCACGCTTTATTACAGGTAGTTAATTGTAATTATAAAGGGTTACCAAAAAACATAATGCGAACATTTTACTTTCCGTGTTTGGTAAATGCATCTCTTAATATAAATAGTTCCGGTTTTGTAGAATAGGTTATTTATCTGAGCAATAATTTGTCTTGAGTTGACTTAAACGGCTTGGTCTCCACTGAGTTGTATTGGTGTGCTGTACAGAGATCTATGTGGTTTTGAAGTAGGGAAGAACGAAGGAGCTATGCTGCTGATGTGTGACCCCAGCATGTAGCCTGACGTAGGGTACTGGACAGAACAAGGGCACTTTAAGATGTTACAGGTTTATATTGGAAAATAAAGCCCATTTGTTCTATGACAAATCTTGTGTTTTCTCTCATAAACTCAACACAGTTTCAACATGGTTTTCAAAATGATGAAAAATTAGGACTGTTGCCATAGCAGTTAACAATATAAAACAAAATGCCTTATCTTTTGAATGGTGAAAAGTCCTCAAAATGCTACCTATAGCAAGAAGCTGAAATCCATTATTTAGATACTTGTAAACGTAGTTAAATAGCAAGCATAAATTTGATGGACTAATAATAGGGATTTATTAATGCTGGCAATGTTGGGAACTGGGGATATTTCACTTTCTCCAATGTCTCTGTGCAGATGCTATTGCTTTGCCTGGAATGTTTCAATGTTTGATATTGAACTACCTGCTCACAGTAAGCATGGAAATTAAATGGAAATAAATAAATTAAATAAATGCAAGATGCAATATGTTTAATGCCATACTTTGGAGCATTCCAAGATAAACAATAAGAAGACAATAATAGAGATATTGCCATAGAGACAAGCAGATGGCAAGTCTCACAATTACATGGTTAAAAGGGAACTACATAGACCAAAATCATATTGTTAATATGTTCAACAATGGTCATATAATAGTGTATTGTACTGTACCTCTTTTTTTTTTTTTTTTTTTACAAAAGATTACCACTCTTTGTTAAGCCTAACCTCTTCTTCCTTAACCATAGCCTCCACTGTGATAGAGAGGTGAAGGTGATGTTAATGACGCAGAGTAGACAGCCATTAGAATGTGTCCATAAAACATCTTTGTCACTTATGAGTCAGACCAAGGACAGAGGACGAATATTGACTTTAACATGTTCAAGGCAGCTTCAACAGCAAAGGTAACCACATCCTGTTTAAAGCTGAACAAGCACCGTGTGAATTCAGGACTAGGGTGGAGAACCACTCTATTTTTATTTTAGTACTTAAACCTGATGTACACTACTGATGAATATGGCAACTGTTTCAATACCTAAAAATAGACTTATGTAGCAGGTGTCATTTCAGGAGCTTAAAATAATGCCACTTAATGGTAGCGTATTATGTTTGCACTGCTCTGAATCTTGAATGCACCCTCAGTCATCTTTGGTCTACACCTAGATGACTTCTCTTGAGCAGAAGTTGTATTTTTTGGTCAAATATTTCTGCTGGGTTTGTCAAACTTAGCACTGCCTCAAGACCCACAGATATCAAAATAACAATTTTCAACACAAAAGGATTTATCATAATATTAAGTAGTATTTTGGTTTACCAGACAGTGCTATATTTGGCCCCATGTAGTAACCACCATCAAGCTACACCCCAGCACAGTAGTAGTACTAGCAGTAAGTATTCAGTAAATATGTATTATATTTAGTCTATATAAATTCAGTATCTAAATTTAAACGTATTATACAAAGATCTTTTCTTGTGTAACATGCATGCGTACCTGTCGGTTATTAATAATCTCTCATCACTTGGCTTTTGTGTTGGTACAGCTTTCTTGTCAAGATTTAGTAAATTTAATGATTAGGTTAGGTCATCTACAACTTATGGGGACTGAAAGAAATTAGAACAGTTCCTGAAGGTGGAGACACACTATACATTTCACAAGGGCTTCACAGAGAGGTCATTGCTTTAACCAGTTATTCTGAGAGAAAACTGGAAAAATTGAAAAGAGCACAGATATCAGTGGTGGTGCATCTATGAAATCCATAAGCCTGACTTTCACTAATTAGAAACCATAACAAAAGAATATTCAAATCTGTCAACAGGGCAAAAACTGGGCAAAAGTGTTTGAATGATGTAAGGTAAAACTGATGCTTGTTTCCAATTGACAGATTTTCTTTTGCTATAGATCATACCTGGACAACTGAGAACTGATTTACTTAATTCTGTAAATGGTAAATACCAACTCATAGACATAGATAGGGTTATAGAACAGACACTTTCTGATAAATTATGCTTAATGTTCCTATATTTTGACCACAAACTCTGATGCGTTGAAGTGAGGCATTGTAGCAAACTGCAAAACAAATCCACTGTTACCCACATTATATTTAGTTTTACCTGTTATTCCTCTGATTATTTACACTGTGCATCTAAAAATAATATGAAAATATGAGTCAAACTTTCTCACCTCCTCTCCATGTGACACTGTCATCCTGCTATGACAAACTCCAGACCAGTATGTTTGTCATTACTGGAGCTAAATCTGTGTTATGGAGCGCATATCACTTACTATGGGGCGCCATGCAGCAGATCAGTTGATGGTTCTATCCCCACCACTGGCTTTACATAGTTTACTGTTGTTAGGTCAATCCCACCGGTAGCCTACTGAGCGAAAGTGAGTTATAAAACTTTATTGATCTAATAGTGAATTGTGTTAAGTTATAACAGGCTTTAAAGGTGAATTCAAAGTAACTAACAAGTAAAACCATATTGTGGTAATCAAAAGCTTAATATCCATGGGTTTAAGAATGGTGACAAATTAGGAATGTTGCCACATTGATTAGCAATTTAGAATGAATTACGCAACATCATAAAGTTGCATATTCCAGGAAGCTGAAACACAGTAGTGACTGAAAAATTTATTTGTGAACCTATTTAATCTTAACAGAGATTCACCCCTTATAATTCAAAGATCAGTTTGAATTTTTCTTAATTTGTTCCATTCTGTCACCAATCTGATAAAAGGGAACTGTCAAAGTCCTGTGTATGTAAACCATAAAGGGGAAGCTATAACTCATTGTTTTCAAACAGACTATTATGGAAATAATCAGCATCAGTTTGTACACCAAATAAAAAAGTCTACAAATAAATACAATATACAAGTATACAAATAAAAAAGTAAAACTTTGACAACATTTTAATAGGTATTTTGGGTAGACTTTTCTCCTTTATAAACCTAAATCTAATCTAAGCCCTTAAATGTATTGGTATAGTATGGTATGGCTTTTAATGTACTTATTTATACAGGGACAGCGTAAAATGGGCATTAACCAAAAGGAAAGATGAATGCACAATGGAAATGGTCAAGAAATGTTCAGTCTACTGTCTGTCAATAATCAAAATCTCCAAACAGCAGCTTTACTCATACTTATATTTACAAAATAGATAATGTATTACCATGTCTTTATGATAGATCAAATAGCCTATGTAATATCTTCTAAAAATCTGCATAAAATTGTCTGAAACGGTCAGAATGTGGAGTCATGTGTGGAAGGATAATGTATTGTTATTTCTAATTTACAATAAGATTTAGCAATAAATAAATAAAAAATATCCATAGTATATTACATTTATAGTACATCACATCAGAAAAAAATAGAGTGTCAGCTTCACAAAGAACTACTATTATCCCTGGAGATAAATGGAAAAGCAGAAGGGACTACAGATGGAAATGAGCATTTTTGCTATAATCTCTCGTATTTACACTGCAATGTTGTAGATGTTCATTAATATGCACCATCCCTATTAAATAAAAGAATAGGCCTAAATAAATAAAAGTTACACAATGTACCTTTAGATGATACTAAATGCATCTTTAGATGATAGTAAAGGAAATACCCAATGAGAGGGGTGCAAAAGTACTTTAAAAGCCTCACAGCTGCCTAATAAAGGAGGTTTAAAGTGTCCCCAGTGTAGTCTGCTGTGGTCGTGCCTGGGGCGGGCAGTGATAGGCTCACACTGGTCCAATCAGCTCCGTCTGGACACATCCTCAGAGCGCACAGCGGAACACGGTCGGTGAGTGTCTCCACAGCTTTCCCCGCATTTAAATGAGCTATTAGACAGTTCATGAGACACATAGCACTATTTTCATGTTAAACGATGATTCTGAAATCTAATTGATCTAATAAAGCGATTGTAAGGACTAATCGTGTCACTGTAGTTTCAAGTGTTTTGGGGACTTCATGTAACAAGCTAATCTTACTTACGGAGCTAACATCGGCTAATATTATTCGTACGTCGGTCTGAATTCGTTCTTAAAGTTGATTTGTCTATCTTTATTGCTAAAAGATGATCCGTAAATACATATTCACTGTAGCGATTATTGCTGTCCTCCTGAAAAGTTTGTAGTGTTGTGGATGGGGAGTTTGCTCAGAGCTAGCGGCTAACTTTAGCGTACATGTTAATGCTAGCTACAAAGTGAACCGATTTAACTTGTCTCTTGCGCTTTTATCAACACACTCTTCCGGTTATTTATTGATATCAATCCAATATAAAATGTTCTTGAATTAATTCCTCATTTGAACTATTAACTTGGTCCCGCTGTGCTAACTCCTCCCCTGTTGCTAACCGTATGCTAAACATTTGGCAGTCGTAAAACGCGAACTAGTTTAAGTGCACAAAACTTGTTATTTTGGACTTTTATTAATTTGATCACGCGTCTGGTACAAGTTTAACACTGTTGACTTGAAATGGGCATTTAAAACTTTGTGGTGGTGGTTAACTACTGCAATTGGAAACTAATAGCCACACCCTTCCTTTCGAAATGTACTCAAGCTTAGAAGTTAAAATGTTTCTTTGTCACTGTATTAGATCACGCCTATTGTCCATACAGTGAATACACGTGTACAAATAAAATTTATACACATAGAACTGATTTTAAAAGCAGTTCTAAATTGATCATTTCTGTTGTAAAAGTTTCAGATGCCTAGTTTGCCCCTTCAGGCTATTTGACGTATTGACACATCCTCTCTCCCATCTTTAACGTGGAAGCTCCTATCACTTACCAAACACCCAAATGTAGGTCGCTTTTTGGAGTCATTGTGTAAAAATCACGTTGCTTCACGGTGTTTGTTAGCAACAAGTTGTTTAAGAAAAGTTTTTTGTTTGTTTTGGAACCGGTGACAGCTTACCTCCTGACACTTCGAAAGGAATTGTTTAAATAGAAATGGAACTATTCTTTGTTTGTGTTTTGTTTAGCAGTAGTTCTTTAGTTGATTAATTGGTCAGTGGTGTAGTCAACCAGATTAATCAGCTTATTATTTTATTACAATTATAAAAATGTATGCGCACAACAGCGGAAAGAAGAATACATGTGGTGAGTTATCTGGAGTTTTGGGTGTGACTGGACAGTTTATTCATCTGTTCCTGGACTACATAGTTGGTTTCTGTGTGTTATCAATTTAAGAGCTTTTCCCAATGCCCTGGCCCCTTTTAGTTTACTACACTCCAATTGTTTTTCTGTAGGTTTTTTTAGTTATAATATATTAATTGGAATATTATTTTGTTGCAGATCATTAACCATCAGCTTTTGGTCTTGCTTCTGTGTAGCTGAGGATCCCCCCTCCCCAGATGTAGAGGGACTGATATCTGAGGCACTGTGTACATAAAAGGTAGGTTGTGTAACCTTTTATTTGACATATTCTATATTATATGCAGTTTTGCTTACTTACATTTGTGTTTGATATTCAAATATTCTTTTTCTAGTTGGTTGGTTGTTACAAAATTAGCTTCCTGTTTCCTAAATGGACTTATAAAAATGTGGCTGAAATATTTGGAAAAATGTAACATATGGTGATTTTAGATGTTATGTTGGTGAGTTGGTAAATATTGCTAATTTGAGTGGTTCATTTTCTATTTTGTAGGTCTGAATTAATAATTAATGTGTAAAAGCCTCCCGTTCGGGCTTCCATGGTGGTAGCTGTCAGCTGATGTGAAACTACATTTCAATATATCAATATTTACCATACCAAAAGACTAACCATAAGAACACAGTGTCAAATAACAGGATTATTCTAACCCCTGCATATTATTACTGTTTAATATTTTTATCAAACATTTTAACAAGGTTTCATGTGTTTGGTTGCATGTCAGTAAGGTCTGTGCTGATAAATTGTGCAGATCTTGCAGTGGAGGAGAGGAGGGTCAGTACAAAGGTTCATTGTGGAGGCTCTGGTGGGTTTCTGATGGTGCTTCATACGTCGTAGTTAGAATTGCAAATGCCATTCGAGTGCGACAGAGTTCTTGTTGTGGAATATTTGATTCAACATCTGACAACTTGCCACAGAGGCCAGTGTAATCAGGAATCAGGCAAACAATTGTATTCGCATAAAGCTCATATTTACATTTCATGTTAACACTCCCACTGTTCCTTGTTTGTAGAGTGGATGTGAACATTGTTAACAGTGAGACTTGTATTGAGCGATCAGAAACCGACTTTGAGATTTCTGTCATCAAATGCAGAAATGTCAAATTATTGTTGGGGCTAAGATATTGATACTTTGCAGTGACATCACGCTGGAATTGTTCTACATGTATCTCTGTTGGCGGAATGTTCGGCAGTTACCATAGAGACATAATGCGCACATTGTTAAAACGCCAGTGTTAAGGAAAAACACAAAATGTATTTAAACAACACATTTTCAGTAGCCTGTGTGTCATGGTTTGATTTTCAACAAAAATATGAGCGTGACAAAACTAAAAAATTGTCGGTTAATGCTAGCTAGCTTGTAACGTTTTTGTAATTTGACAAGGATGTTTTTAATCCTCTCACCTGTTGTAGTTCTAACCAAGTCAGCTCCGTCTGGTCAGATTGTGTTAAATAAAGATCAGACTAAAGTCTAACTTGTGTAACATCTTTTAATCTAACAGAATAGTGCTTTCAGTTAGAATGGGAATGTTGATGATTAGCTGCTAAGTATCAATAGCAAATCTGAATTAAGGCTGCACAATGTCAATTGAATCAAATTAAATTCGAGTCAAATCACAAGATCAATTATGTTGGTAGTAGAATGTCTGTAAATCACAAAATGCATAAAGTCTTTAAGAAAAAACTATTTTTTACAATGAGCAATTTGTGAAGAAAAGTTGAAAAATATGTTTAAAATGACTGGAAGTAGAGCGTTCGATATGGATATCAGGCTAAGGAGAATTCTGTCCAAAAGTTAAACACAGTTTATACTTGCAAAACATTTTTTTTGATACTTTAAACATTATTTCAACAAAATAAAAAGTGTTTTCTTATTTTATTTGTCAAAACTGTGTATTACATGGATGCTAGGTAACGGTTATGGAATTTTCTAGTGTGATGCCATGATTTCCAACCAGGAAGAATTATCCTACTGGGAAATAAAATCTTATATAATGGTCTTGAGTGTGTTTTAATAAAATGCATAGTCCAACCTGTCACTTTTTTCATAGACAGTATTTTTCCTGCTTTCTCCTTCAGTTTCCTGTGCTGTCTGGTGTTGTTGGCCACGATGCGCGAGTACAAGTTGGTGGTTCTGGGATCTGGAGGAGTTGGCAAATCTGCACTGGTAAGACCTATCTGTCTTGACGGGAATAGGGATTCTTATTGCTGTTGAGGATAAAATATGTTTAGAATTGGCACGTAGTATAATTATTTAGAACATAGCAATGATTTTCTACTCACTTGAAATGGTTTTCTGTGCCATATCTGGGTCAAGAAAGGCCAAAATTGCAAAGCGGTGATCAGAGTGTGGCTGTTTTAAAAAATCTAAAACAAGTTTAGGGTTTTTTTGAGCGTATTTTTTGTTTGCCACCTTCCATATGTGTTCATGCATAGTTCTTATGCCTTCAGTGAGAATCTGTAAGGTAAATAATCTTGGAAATAAAGAATAAAAAATTAAGAGTGTCCAAAAGTTTGACTTTTACTGGTAGTGTACTTTATTGTCCCAAGGGAACTTTGAAAAATATGACGCATGAAAAGCAATATTGCAACAGATTTTTATCACAGAAACTGACTGGCTAAATTAGGCTCATTTCATAACACAACTCTTATGAAAGCTTAATTTAAAAACAATAAGTGCAACAATAGTTTTGAAATACTTGAGGAAATAGAGGTGAGAGGTATGAAAATGTAATTAACGCAAGTTATTTTGAAGAAATGCAAAAGTTGAATGTAGGATTGAGTGTATTGCCAATAACAATTTAAAAACGGGCAGAAAATATTAAAACTAAACTACACAGACACAATCCAAACAACGGTAATTTTGTTTTCTTTTGTACATTAACTAACATTACATTAACATTCCTTTTTAAACACGACACTGTAGGAGATGTATTTACCTTGTTGCGAGACCTAGGTTTAATGTTCTGTCAATTCATTTGCTATATTTGAACCTTAACCATGACTTGCACAGCACACACATTGTAGAATACCACTGATGGATTACCATAATGTTCTAAAGCATTCATCATTGGCATGACACAAACATTGAGAGATTAATTTTGGTCCATATTGCCCACTCCAGGAATTAGTTAAAAATGTTATTATTTTAAGATATTTTTTATATAATTTGATGGTGGTAACAGCATTGTAGCTTAGGCAATAGATATTCACATTTTACTTTTCTGAATTGTAGACAGTCCAGTTTGTGCAAGGCATTTTTGTGGAGAAATATGACCCCACAATAGAAGACTCCTACAGAAAGGTATGCCAATATTTTATGATTTTAAAAATGGAAAGCAAACACATGTAATAATCAACATTTTCTTTCTTGTTTGTGCAATTAGCAAGTTGAGGTAGATGGACAACAGTGTATGCTTGAAATCTTGGACACTGCTGGAACTGTAAGTTGTCTTCAGGTTATACTATAGGCTATAGTGAATGCTGTTTGTCTGAATTGCATGTATTTTTGTTGTGATCTTAGGAGCAGTTCACAGCGATGAGGGACCTGTACATGAAGAATGGCCAAGGCTTTGCTCTGGTCTACTCCATCACAGCACAGTCAACATTCAATGACCTCCAGGACCTACGGGAACAGATTCTGCGAGTAAAAGATACAGACGATGTAAGCCACATTCCCTTTAGACCAGTATGAAATGTATAAAAACCTAAACATTCGGTATTACCCGAATATTAGAATAATATTGATGATTAATGATTTTTGGGGTTGTAACAATATTAGAATCACCTTGTAATGAAAAAAATGCTTAAGACTGAGAAGTGTTAAAGCTGGCCCTTCAGCGGAAAAGTTACATAGTGCAGCTTTATAGATTTATGCACTATAGGCAAAGGAAATCAGACATTTTATAGAATTCCTATGGATTCTTCAGATGGCCTGAAATGGCAAAGTAATGCTCAATATTCTCTACTTTGCCTATGCATTCTATAGAACACTTGATGGCATTTAGGTAAAGCAAAGTTAAAAAAACACTTAACAATTGTTTTCAATCAGTCTATATTTTGGTCTATATAAACAAGCTGCACTTATCTACATGTCTTGTTCTGTTATCTACATCTCTCACCAGTTGTTTTTGACTTTTATGGTAGATTTAAATATTTTTAGACACAGTTTTGTGTTTACACTCTTGATTTTCCTTCAGCCAGTTTTTCAGTTTTGTGGAGCAAAGTCTAATGTCTGACTGACTTCAGCTCCAGTGACAGTTTCTCACAAGAGTGAAGCTTTCCCTGAGAACTTGGACTGATTCAGAGCCAATAATATTGCAATTATGCCAGTTCATTGATTAATTAATTAATCATTAAGTGTCTGTTTATGCAATGCCACTAAAGTTTTCAGGACAGATTTTGTGGCCTAACCCCAGACAATGTGAGATAAAATCATAGCATGCATATACACACCTGTGCAGCTTGGTTAAATATACACAGTTGAATCATAAGGAAACAGTTTATCTTTATGGTCAGAGGCATTTTCTTAATGTGGACATCACATTTCAGTTTCGTCTAAATTAACTCTCAGATACTTAAATCCATTCACCTCCTCTATTTTATTGGGCAAGATACTTCACCTGCCTTCCCTCCGCTGTCTATATACTGTTTGAATGTTTAAGATTGCTCCTTGAGGTAAAGTGCTTTCAGAGCCCAGTAGACATTGATTAGAGTTGCAGAAATATAGCCCTTTCCAAAGCTTAAAGCCACAATCTCTACTTTTGTTGACTTAAGAAACTCGCAGGTTGTTATATTTGTATAATCTCCATGGTGATGACCTTTGTGGTGTCTTTATATAATTCTCAAGACCTCTGAGGCTGATGTGTCTCGTTTTAGTCGCTCGGTGGGAGAGAGGGCAAAGCGGAGTGGGGTGTCTATGTAACAAGCTGCAAATGTCAGTGCTGTTAAGAAGTGGCACCTTTCAGTCTTCAGATCACTCACACTGGAGGGGAGTCGATATGTCATATTTTACTTTGCCGAATACTGTAAAAAGAAACTTGTTTCTTACCATTAACTACACCAAGAAGCATGATAAATTGCATTAGAACATTATTGATTTCACTGTGGAGACCTTAATTTGCTCCAAATAGGCGAAGTGCTGATGGCAAGAAAATGCATATCAAAATACACAGACTGTTAACATTTCTCAAAAATGTATAAAAATGAAGACTATTCTATTATATTGCAATTATTATTTTTGAAGATATGCGTCTCTCCAAAGGAACTAATTAACTACTGATAAGTGATAATTCTGCTTTCCATGCTGTCCATTGTCTTTTTGAGCAATATCTACAGAAATGTTTTAGCCTTTATGATGGATTGACATAGCACTGGGAAAAAACAACAATATATAGATTTATTAAGGTCCTATATTACGCAAAATGGACACTTTTGTTTGAGAGGAGAATACAGCCTAAATATGCATGGTTTGTGTGTTAAGCATGTCAGTGCTTCAGGTATGTTTGTGATGAGGAAACCACATTATAAAAATGGCATAATATGGGCTGATCAAGAGATCAGATTGAACTTGGAACATTAAAAGTTTAGAAAGAAGATATAAAACAATACATTCATTAGCTTTAATTGTGTGTATCTTAAATTTGTGTACAGTGAACCCTCGCTCTATCGCGGTTCACTGTTCGCGGCCTCGCTGTTTCGCAGATTTTTTTTCTCAATTTTTTTTTTTTTTTTCAATTTTTTTTATAGGGTAACTTTTTTTTTTTACAGTGTAACATTGTGTCCTGCGTCCTGATTGGCTAAGAGACTAGACCAGGACTAAACCAGGTCTAAACCTGGACTAAACCAGGTCTAGACCAGGGATGGTCACACAGGGTGGTAGGGACAGAGTCTATGATGTCCTTCACGAGAGTGCCTGGGTGACAGGAGGTGTGGCCTCTGTTTACTTGCACGAGCCGGACCATGAAAGAGCCAAGAATCAACAGGGACGCGCCTAGCCCGGACACCACGCGGCCGTTGGAGCCGCATTCGAGGGAGCCGCATTCGAGGGAGCCGCATTCGAGGGAGCCGCATTCGAGGGAGCTGCAACGGAGGGAGCCGCAACGGAGGGAGCTGCGGAGGGAGCCGCAGCGGGGGAGGACACTCGCGCGCAGAGAGGAGACAGTGGGTCTTTTCCCCTCACGTCTAGCGGACGAACCCGACCCCGTCCTAGAGAGCTGTGGAGTATTGGCGACGCATTGATAGCCATGCCTCGAACTCCGGGTCGGTCTGATTTTGGAGCCGGGGTGAAATGCAACCAATCCTTGTGAGCGCAGGTTAGTGGGGGAAAATCCTCATGGTAGAGCTGATCGGGGCTTTAGACCTAGCCCCTTGCTGAAGTGTTCATACCTGGTCTTGTGGTGAGGACTGGTGCTCGGAGGCGTCTGTTAGCGGTTCGGCACTGTTAGCGGTGGCCTGAGTCTTGCCCAAAATGATATCCAGGTCGCTTTCCACTCGACTTTCGCACATGGCATGGATATGTTGTTCCAAAACACACGTGTCAGCGCGCACGTTGATTCCATGTTAATTCCAGTCTGAGAAAAGTGTATAATGTGTGTGGTGAGGCGTTTACAGCCTTAAAACATGTGTAATAATTGTAAAATATAAAGTTGTCCTACTTCGCGGATTTCACGTATTGCGGGTTATTTTTGGAACCTAACCCCCGCGATAAACGAGGGATTACTGTATATACTTTTTTACATGAGAGGATGCTCATTTATTTCATGTTGTTTATGGCTCTCAACAGTGACCACTCCCCCATCTGGTTCCAGAAGTAAATTTCTAATCCCCCCCCCCCCACACACACACACTTTTCTAAAAGTAATTTTCAAAAAAAAAAAAAAAGCTTTGAAACTTAATAAATGATCCCAGTATAAATGATCCCATGTTTTTCCTTAGGTTCCGATGATCCTGGTTGGAAACAAGTGTGACCTGGAGGACGAGCGTGTGGTGGGGAAGGAGCAGGGGCAGAATCTGGCCCGTCAGTGGAGCAACTGTGCCTTTTTAGAGACTTCAGCCAAATCAAAGATCAATGTAAATGAGGTGAGTGATCAGGCACTGAAGACTAAACCATCTGTGGTCATTTGAATTTCATTTTACAGTTTTGCTAAATGGAGGCGCTTTTCTTGTGTCCAGATTTTCTACGACCTGGTGCGGCAGATCAACAGAAAAACGCCGATGGAAAAGAAAACAAAAAAGAAGTCGAATTGCACATTGCTCTAAACTCCCTTTAGGACAGGTCAGTGGAAGGAAAACAGAATGAATATTTATGTATGCATGAGCATTGTTGTCATTTATAATTAAAGTAATGTAACTTCTGCCACCTGTGGTCTCCATAGAGAGGTTATTGCTTTGGAGGGTTTCACATTATGGTCTTACACTTATCTAGCTTCATTGGGACAAGCATTGGGACCTGTAACTTTGACTCCAGCAGTCAAAGTTTCAGGTCAGATCTGTGAAGAGGTGACCTCATTCACAGTAAGAGTGAAAGTGGGATTTTTAGTAGTAAGATACTGCAAGTTAAATGCCATATGGTGGGAAATGCTAAGCAACGTAATAACAACTTTGAGACACTAGGTGGCAGACTCTGAACCAGCAACCTCTTTAAAATGCATACTGTCATCATCAACATTTTATTATTAATGCTGCTTCCCCATATTGGTGTATAAAATGTAATCTGCTATGTGTAATATTCTTTGCGTTTACATTTTTGTTTACACACATACCCCATGTTTTTTAAAGCCATAAACGTGAACAGAATCCTTTTTTAACTTGGAACAGTTTCAACTACATTGTACTATGTGCTCCAGCGCCCTCTGCTGTTTTAGGCAAAAAGTGTCACTCCTTTTTTTGTTACAATTTTAGACAAAAAAAGATCACATTTAAAATGGATTTTTCATAAATAAATGTCTCAAATCCTTTAGTTTTCAGACTTGAAAATATATTTATATATGATTGTATTTCAGCTCTATATAGAGCCTTTAAAAATGCTTCCTTTAAAAATAATATGTCATTAGAAATTAAATTCTGGAATGAAGGCAACTGGAGGCAACTAAAGTTCAACATAATGTTTTCAATAATAAACTGATTAACAGGTCTAAATGCCAACAGTTCTAAGTCTTTATAACTAAAATATTCTGAATTTCCTAGGTAGAAAGGTCTGTTAATAAGGAGGGAATAAATATTTTTTTTCGAGCCACAAAATGATATTTCACAAAGTATAAATTCATGAAATTTATAATGTATCTGAAGATAAAATGAAAACAGTTGGTTAAACATTTCTGTAAGTACTGATTTGTCCAGTAAAACCTGAAAATCAGTATATTTTTCCTTCATAAAAATTATTGGACTCTATCATAATCTCCTGTAATAATAAACAACGTAAAACACAATTGTAAATGTTTTCAAACCAGGCTCTGATATGACTCAATTGTATCTGAGTGCTTTACATTTGCTACATTTCCTTTGATTTGTCATATTTTGTGATATTCTGCAGTTAATCCCAGTTTCCGCATTGAAATCCCACATTGAAATCACTTTTGTCTCCAGCTGCCTCCATTTAAGAATTTAAAATGTTTTTAGTTTACAAAATTTTAAATGGTCTATCTTTTGAATGTATAAAGAGGCACATTGCCTTTCATGTTCACACATTGTATTTTTGTATTAATCATATTTTGTTTTCTTTTTACAGAACTATTTCCCAGTGGACTGTGCCAGTGTATGCTCTCCAGAACATATTTGAAAAGGCTGACCGAAAAACCACTTGCTCGAGGCAGGAGAGGGCACATAACTTTTTTTTTTTTTTTTTTTTTAACTGCAAAGAAATTCTCTCCCACTTTTTGTATTGTCAGCCTTTTGACAAATGTATTCCTTCCTCTCCGATGTGTCTTGCTTTTTTGGAAATTTATGTAAAAAAAAAACTAAAAGAAGGGGAGACCTTGAATTCAAAATCTTCTACTCAAGTGTTTTATTAACTTTGGTAATTGTGAATTTACAAAAGAATACCACGTGAAACTGTTGGCCTTGTCATACATTACTGCACTAACTGTGTCAGAGATGCATCAATACTAGTCCATATGTTACTACTTTATAAAGATGCATTTGACAGCATCTTTCTTAAGTGACTTTGTTTTATATTCAGAGCTGCAACCCTCCCATATCCCAATAATATATTATTCTACTTCCATTTTTGCATAATAAAGCAAAGACAAATTAGTATTTTATAGACTGAGGGGGTGTGCTGTTTGGTGGTTGTCTTGAGCTTAAATATATTGTACTAAACCAGTTCTAATATTGCTTCTTGTGTTACCCTGTCACAGATGATTTTTCCAACTTTTATGAATGATTAAATTTTAGTACATTTTCATTATTTTGTTTGTCTTTCTTTGCATCCATAACTGGAGAAATTGGGGTTATCTTATATTATTTGCCTAATGCTAAAATAAGGTAAAATATGTCGTACGTTGTCATTTAGACTAAGAAAACATGCAGTGTATAGTATTTTCTCTCAGATCACACTACTACAAAGCTAATATATGATGGATAGGAAAATCTCGTGGTGCCAGATGTGGTTAATGCGCCTGTTTCAGCATCACACCATTCAAGACTCCATAACAGTCCTGGTGCGTCAATGGGAACTGGCCTTGATAATGTTAACTATTCTTTCAGATATTCCGAATGGTGCTTTTAGAACCGTGAGAAAGCGTGTTTTCCGCTATTTGCGCTCCCTGTGCTCATTATCGCGGCTGATTGATGCGCAGTGTTGAGCGGCATCTCTCGCATCCACAGCCCCCTCCTCCCTCCTCACATCATGCTCAGGCGAGGGCTCGGCTAAAGACCGACGGGCTGCGCGACCCCCCTCCCCCTTTCCATCATTTTCCCATCTCTTGCTCACTCTCTTCCCTACAACAAACATGGCCGCGAAATCTGATGGTGCACCCGTCTCTGTACGAAACGAGAACCCAGCGGAGTGTCCTCCCAGGTCGGATGTGCGGCCTCTCCCGCAGCGCCCCGCTGAACAGCGCTACTCTCTGGCGGACTTCTGCTGGACCCTGTGCGCCCTTTTGGTCTTCTTCTCGGACGGGGCCTCAGACCTGTGGCTGACCGCGGACTACTTCCTTCGGAGGGACTACTGGTTCTTTGCACTGACTCTGGTCTTTGTCATTGTCCCGTCCCTGGTTGTGCAGGTGCTCAGCTTTCGATGGTTCGCCTACGATTTCGTGGAGGGCGGCACGGCTGCTGCGGTGGTCGCTGCATCGGGAGCGGAGGAGATCGGCCCCAGCCCCAAGGACAGCGGCGAGCCCGGCCCAAGCACCGGGGGAGGAGCCCCGGGCTGCTGCAGTGTGTGCATGTGGCTGTTCCAGGGCATCATCCACGTCTTTCAGCTGGCGCAGGTCTGGAGGTAAGCCGCTGCCACACGGAGGTGTTCACGGAGGAGCAGAGCCGGGCATCTTCCTTTGTATTAGGCTACTGTACTGTACTGTACTGTTCTGTTGGCCACTGACAGCATGATGTGCCCAATGTAAATAAATGCTTATAGTGCATTCATTTAAAGAAAAGATATACTGTAGCCTACATAAGCATCTTTTTATTGTTTAGCATTATTCCTTATGGTGCTACAAGGCTCCACCCACAACTGTTTTGCCCTGATGGGCTTTTAGGTCAATAATCTCCCGAGGAAACGGTCAACTCATCCAAACCATTTGTCCTTTGCAGGAAAATGGAAATGTTCGTTTTCATGCACAGGGAGGATGTCAGTCTGACACAGACATGCTTATATCTGCCTCTCCCATCTGTGCACCACCATGACTCTTCTTTATAATTAATCCATAAACCTCATTCATACAGATGTAGAGTTAGAGCCACACCAGTGCAGCCTCTCAGGGACAGTGGGTCTGTAGGTCACTGCTCAGTCTCACTGTGCTCTCATTAGTTTTGACAGACAGAACTGCTGCCTGTACAGCACAGGATCTAAGTGAACAATCAGAGAGGAGGCTAAAGAACACTTTTATAGGATCACAATGATTAATAAGTCCTAATTTATGTAACCTAAAGGATTCATTCATTTTCAAAGATGGCCCTGTTTTAGTCTCCATGTGGCCTCTTCTGCCGCTGTAGACAGTATTGATTTCTTATTTCCTCTTGAAGACGAGTATGAGTTTGTGAGCACACTGTAGGAACAGAACAACACTATAGAACAACACGCCGTTAAAGCCTCTATTTCCTGGGGTTGTTGCTAAGGTATTAATCAATAATTGTCATTTTATAGATGTCACAATATTATCATAAGACATTCTTTAATACAATCATGTCAATTTTAGAAGCTCAAATAAATGGTATCTACTTTAAAAAGGTTCACTATGTAACATTTCTGGTAAAGGGCCTGTCACCAGCTTGTCTCCATGGAGATGTTATTACCACAGTATGGCTTTAAACACATCTATCTTCCATTAGATGTATTTTCATTTCATCAAAAATACATCAAAAATACTCACTCACTCATTAACATGTATTCTTACTGAGTTGTGTCTCCTCTCCATAGATCTAACCTGTAACTTGAACCTGTGAAGTGACATCATGCTATAGTTTTAATACCATACTGTGGAACATTCCATTTCCATGGAGACAAGCAAGATATAGGAATAGTACATAGCTCATCTTTAACTTATGAAAGGTGAATATTTCCTTTTGAGTTGTTACTTACTTTTTCATAAAGCTGGACATTTTACTTTTTTCTTTTAGACAGTGAATAGAGGGTTTCACTGTGTTTGGGTGTCAGTAATTGGGAGTTCCAGCTCACAAAAATGTCTAAAATTGGACATTGTAGCATCCCTTTTGTTGTTTTTGAAGATGTGTGTGAGCTTACTAAGAGGATTATGGGTGTGTTTTGGCCTCAGTTGCTAACTTTGGAACGATCTGTCACTGATACACCTTTGGGTTGATGAACCGGGATCAATTTTGGGCCAGTGACCAGAATTAAATGTCAGTGGTGCACATGAGCTGGGATCAGGCTAGTGTTACAGTGTGTGCAGACCAGACAGTGCATCCTCCTGTACACTGGAAAAAACAGTCTATCTGAAGTGCATTATAGCGCTACAGAGATATTTTGCGCTAAACAATAATATTGAAACTATTTCGACTGAAATTTTTTTTTTTTTTTTGCAGAATGAACCAATAATTAGCCATAGAACTTAGTTATTCAAATCTGTACAGCTCAAATGTTATCGTAATACAACAAAAATGCACAATATCTTCCCACGTTTATAAAGAAAATGTACACCCAATAAATATTGAGCCCCAAAATATATTGTTCCAGCTTTCATATATTGAATGATAATAGTTGATATAGTAATTATTGTGACAGACCTAATAGTATGTGTTTAAATGACTTGAATTCACTGTTCACATAGAATATGTCACTCGCTAAATCAAATTTTAGACTGGATTGAAGGTGCACTATGTAACTTTTCTAATGTAACACGTTATTGCTTTGCCTTGAATGTTCCACAGTAAGACATTTAACTTATTTATCTCCATGGAGACCAGCAGCCAAGGCCAAATTACAGGTCAGATCTGTAAGAGGCTCACATTGCACACTCTTCACATTAACAATGGATGTTATTCAAAATATTTAGCCGTGTAAATACACATAATTTAATTATTGCAAGATATTGTGAGATATAAGTATAATGCCATAGTGTGGAACATTGTTGGCAAAGCAATGACATCTCTTTGGAGATCATGCAGGTGACAGACATAAACATCATTGGTAGAACGGTCAAATCCACTGACCCACAGGTGAACACTGTCATCGTGCCTTTGCATACCTCACTTAATCCCCCCAGTGTCTGTGAATGTGTATGTGAGTGTGTGTGTGTGTGCGTGTGTGAGTGTGTGAGTGTGTGAGTGTGTGTGTGTGTGTGTGTGTGTGTGTGTGTGTGAGTGTGTGTGTGTGTGTGTGTGTGTGTGTGTGTGTGTGTGTGTGTGTGTGTATGTGAGTGTGTGTGTGTGTGCGTGTGTGAGTGTGTGAGTGTGTGAGTGTGTGTGTGTGTGTGTGTGTGTGTGTGTGGATTGTGCACACCCCGGGCTTATAGTTTGACCCTAACTGTAAAACTGTAAAAAAAAAAAAACAAAGGTTAGAGAAATTCCTTTGTCCTTTGGTGCTTGTTGACATGAGGCTCATCTGAGCCTTCTCCCAAAGGCACAGACTGGAACACTTATGTGCTCAGCCTCCTGGCAACCACCACTCTCTTTAAAGCAGTGAGTTTAATGTACTCATTCTGTACCTTTGACATACTGTGAAAGACATGACATGAGATAGTACAATAAAAGCATAGTGACTCACAGGGTAATTACATCCTTATAAATTAGAATTCTAAACCAGTATAAAATAAGGCTGTAATCAACTAAAGAAATTCGTGGTCATCTTACAATTTGATCTAAACTGAGACTACAACTGCACGGGAGTTTATATGAAACAACAATTTAAACAAAAAACAAAATAAGGAAATGTCATATTTATATTTAAAAAGGTAGATTAATTCCCAAATCATCAATTAACCCGCACTGTACATTCCTCTAGTACCTGCGTTAGGTATTTGGCGTATGAAACATTGCCTAGGGCTGTATGAGTGAAGTAAGTTTGTTTCTCATCCTCAGGTACGTCCATGCTCTATACCTGGGGGTGCAGAGCCGCTGGCACACAGACCCAGAGCGCAGACATTACTTCTGGAGGATGATGTTTGAGAGTGCAGACATCAGTATGCTCCGTCTGCTCGAGTCCTTCCTCAAGAGCGCCCCCCAGCTGGTACTGCAGCTCAGCATCATGATCTATGCCAACCAGGTGCTGCCCCTCCAAGGTGAGTGTCATGAGCCGATCACTGTGCACTGTATACACATAAGTTAGGCCTGTCACAATAATTACTATATTGACTTCCATTCCATTCTGTATATCAGGCATGTCCAAACTATAGCCCGTGGGCAAAATGCGGCCCTCAGACAAATTTTTCTTGGCTCTCAGGCTTCCAGGTAAATTGGCCCAAATTACCTTGAGTAGAACTTTAAATGCAAGTTTTTTTTTTTATCTACCTCGATAAGACAATATTTAATATTTATTGTGTGATTTTGAGGATCTCACTGCCCATCACTGCACTGTACACAATCATCTGAGTCACTTTATTGTAGTGATATTATATATGACTATACTGGAGTCACTTTAACTGCTGTTTGTTCACTGCCCAGAATCAAAGACATTTACAGTGTGTGCAGAATTATTAGGCAAGTTGTATTTTTCAGGATTCATTTTATTGTTGAACAACTACTATATTCTCAATCAACCCAAAAGACTCATAAATATTGAAGCTGAATACTTTTAGAAGTTGGAGTGGGACTTTTTTAGTGTTGGCTATCTTAGGAGGATATCTGTGTGTGCGGATAACTATTGCTGTGCAGAATTATTAGGCAAATTAATGAAAACCAAATATATACCCATCTCACTTATTTATTTTTGCCAGGCAAATCAATATAACAACTCAAAATTTACAAATAAACACTTCTGACATTCAAACACAAAACAAAAACAAATCAGTGACCAATATAGCCACCTTTCTTTACAAGGACACTCAAAAGCCTTCCATCCATGGATTCCGTCAGCTTCTTGATCTGTTCACCATCAACACTGCGTGCAGCAGCAACTACAGCCTCCCAGACACTGTTCAGAGAGTGTACTGTTTTCCCTCCTTGTAGATCTCACGTTTCATGAGGGACCACAGGTTCTCTATGGGGTTCAGATCAGGTGAACAAGGGGGCCATGTCATTATTTTTTCATCCTTTAAACCTTTACTGGCCAGCCACACTGTGGAGTATGTGGAGGCATGTGATGGAGCATTGTCCTGCATGAAAATCATGTTTTTCTTGAAAGATGCCGACTTCTTCTTGTACCACTGCTTGAAAAAGGTGTCTTCCAGGAACTGGCAGTAGGACTGGGAGTTGAGTTTGACTCCATCCTCAACCCGAAAAGGTCCTACAAGCTCATCTTTGATGATACCAGCCCATACCATTACCCAACCTCCACCTTGCTGGCGTCTGAGTCGGAGTGGAGCTTTTTGCCCTTTACTGATCCAGCCACAGGCCCATCCATCTGGCCCATCAAGACTCACTCTCATTTCATCGGACCATAAAACCTTAGAAAAATCAGTCTTGAGATATTTCTTGGCCCTGTCTTGATGTTTTATCTTGTGTCTCTTGTTCAGTGGTGGTCGTTTTTCAGCCTTCCTTACCTTGGCCATGTCCCTGAGTATTGCACACCTTGTGCTTTTTGACACTCCAGTAACACTGGAGCTCTGAAATATGGCAAAACAGGTGGCAAATGGCATCTTGGCACCTTCAAGCTTGATTTTCTTCAACTATTGGGAAGTTACTTTGCGCCTTCTTTTTCCAACGCGCTTCTTGCGACCCTGTTGGCTATTTTCCATGAAACGCTTGATTGTTCTGTGATTCCGCTTCAAAGGCTTGGCAATTTCAAGGCTGCTGCATCCCTCTGCAAGACATCTCACAATTTTAGACTTTTCAGAGTCCGTCAAATCTCTCTTCTGACCCATTTTGCCAAAGGAAAGGAAGTTGCCTAATAATTCTGCACACCTGATATAGGGTGGTGATGTCATTAGACCACACCCCTTCTCATTACACAGATAAACATAAGCTGATATACTTAATTGGTAGTAGGCTTTCAAGCCTATACAGCTTGGAGTAGGACAACATGCATAAAAATGATGATGTGCTCAAAATACTTATTTGTCTAATAATTCTGCACACAGTGTATTGTGCAACGTTCCAGTGCTTTTTAACCTTACAGTGTTGTGTTTTTTTAGTTGATTGTACATACTTATTATTATTATTATTTATCTTAATTTTGATGCATGCTCATATTTTCCTACTGTTTCTGAAACTTGCGTTGTGGCACCGCTATTTCCCCATTGTGGGACAAATAAAGGATTATCTTATCTTATCTTACCTTATCTTATCTTATCTTAGCATGAATAAAGGACTGAAGCTCATTCTAACGTGTTAAACATGCATATATTTCAATTATTGACTGTCCTGAGCACCAGTCTATGGCCCTCGATCGGCCCTCTGCTTCGTTTGCGTTTAGATATGTGGCCCTTGATGAAAAAAGTTTGGACACCCCTGCTATATATGAAAGCTGGAACAATATATTTTGGGGCTCGGTATTTATTGAGGGTACATTTTCTTTGTAAAAGTGTGGAGATTTTTGCCATTTAGTAGGCCTATGTAATACGATATGATTTAAGCTACAGAGACTTGAATAAATAACTTCTGTCGCAAAATATGGATTCATTCTGCCATTTATTTGTTGCAAAAATGTGTCTACTGGGATTAGCTTGCTTTGTGTCTGTGGCATAAAGTAGTTTCAGTATTATCATTTATCGCAATATTTCTCTGTAGCGATATATCATACTTCAAATTTTGTTATCATGACCGGCCTAGGCCTAGTTTTATTGGGGTCTAATGCAAGTTACAATTTGGGTACCTTGTTTTTTTCATATTGAGGAGAAGGATCTGGCTACAGCCGATGGAGAGGACCATGCATGATCAGCTCCACTAGCTCCACATCTGGTGTGTTTAATACTTGATTACTGATCCCAAACCATAACCTTAACCATGTACTTATCCTAAATCATTAATTTGTCTCCATTAAAAAAATATTTATTAATTGACACCAGATGTGGCAGGGTGGAGATGTGGCAACTGGATCCTCTTGAAATTGAGAGAGTCACATCCATGGTGTAATATAAACAGTTTCTGCAATATTTGAAAAGTTTGTCTAAATTTATCACAGTGACTAAGTTTGGAATTCATGAGGCAAGTGAGGAATAACTTTGGACCACTGCAGACTGTTTTAAATAAACTAGTTCAGTGTTTCATGTTTTTCAGACAATAACAAACAAGTACAGAGCCTTTAAATCTAACAGACAACAGACTCGTGATATGACAACACACCTGAGGCATTAGAAAAGAAAGCAGACTATTTACAGTAAAACTAGGCTATTTACAGTAGACACAGCTGTCCATAAATTAAATGGCCCATATTATGCTATTTCCTGATCTATGTTATAAGAAAAACACACAAATCCTCCATATTCAATTTAACTGAAAACCACTTTGTGATGTCATGGTAATAATACAGGCAATGCCTCACTGTGTTTTTAAACCCCATACACCTTCACTAAAATCATTTGGATAATTTCAGCCCTGGAATTGCCAATCTCTGTTGAATAAAATGTAAAAGGGAGATGTTAAATTCAAAACTGCAGTTTCATGAAGTCATACCTGCCTGTCAAAGCCTGATCCCATCAGATCTCAAAAGCTAAGCAAGGCAGGGCCTGGTTAGTACTCGGATGGGAGACCACTGGGAATTCCAGGTACCACAGGGGGGCGGCAGTTGCAAAAGCTGTCGTTGTGTCCTTAGGCAAGACACTTCACCCATATTGCCTAGTATGAAAGTGTGAGTGTTGGAGGTGGTCGGAGGGGCCGATGGCACAGATTGGCAGCCTCGCTTCCGTCAGCCTGCCCCAGGACAGCTGTGGCTACAGAAAGTAGCTTACCACCACCAAGTGTGGAGTGAATGAACAATGAACTGTAAAGCACTTTGGGGGTCATGAAAGGTGCTCTATAAATGCTATGAATTATTATTATTATTATTATTATAAGGTGGAACAGTGCATTTTAGACGGGCTAATGCAGGATCAATCAAACGTGTGAATAAAACAAAAGACATTTCCAGATTTTTTATGAGGTAACAACATTATAACATGTCTTAAAGCTCACAAGAGTCAAATTTGTGTAATATAGGACCCTTAATTGTCTCTTTCTTTCCTCTCCTCCTCTCCTTTAGGTCTATCTGCCTCTGCCTCGCTCATCTCTCTCTCCTGGATGATTGCGTCATATCAGAAAGTCCTCCGTGACAGCCGCGATGACAAGCTGTCCATGTCCTACAAATCTGTGCTGGTGCAGATCCTATGGCACCTTTTCACCATCGGGGCACGCACTCTGGCCTTCGCCCTCTTCGCCTCTGTGTTCCAGCTTTACTTCGGCATCTTCATCATTGTGCACTGGTGCGTCATGACATTCTGGATCATTCAAGGTGAGACTGACTTCTGTATGTCCAAATGGGAGGAGATCATCTACAACATGATGGTGGGAATCGTGTATATCTTCTGCTGGTTTAGCGTGAGAGAGGGCCGCACTCGCTGTCGTCTGCTTATCTACAGTTTAACCGTCTTTGTAGAAAACGTGGCCCTTACTACGGCTTGGTACTTGCATCGCGGGTCGAGAATGTCTGACTTCTACGCCGTTGTTTTGGTGTGCGTGGTTGCCAGTAGTTATGCTTTGGGCACCTTTTTCATGTTTGTCTATTACTATCTGCTACACCCCGACGGACCAGTGTCTAGTTGGACTTATATTGTAGAAAAAGAGGACATTCCCGTGGAGATTTTAGCTTCTCCCGCATCCAGCCACCCCCCCGATGTTGTAAGCAGCCCACCGAGGACCCTGCAACGGACTAAAGCCACAGAGCAAGGCTGTGGTATAGATGGAGATGTGTTTCAAGTCAGAGCTCTCCGTGGAGCTCTGGTAGCTCCACAACAACAGTTATCTCCAAGGACAGAAGGCCCAGTTATTCGGATAGACCTACCAAGAAAAAAGTACCCTGCCTGGGATGCACACTACATCGATCGGAGGCTACGGAAAACCATCTTGATTCTTGAAAGTGCTGCTCCAGTCACGCCCAAAATACAGTACCGCTGCCTGGGTACACCAAAAGAAGTGATGGAGTATGAAACAACAGTGTGAATGCTGTAGACTTATATTACAGGCTTATGTGTAAAATGCCCTGTCCCAATGACAGGAGGAGGACTCTGCTCCGGGCCTACAAAGTCTGGACCAGATCACACTGGTCCGATCTGAACCATAGACGAACAGTGGCTCGATGGAGCAGGAAGCAGCAAGTGTCTTTATTTGTGATGTTGGTGCAAACTGCATTTTTACGTTTCTGTTTAAGTTCTCAGGTCAAGGGTTGTTCAATAAGTTGCATTCATGACTAGAATTTGATGTCATTATTTCAGATGTTTAATAAGAATCTATTAACTGTTTGAAAATCACCTTAGTTAATTTTTGCAGACAGAGAAAACGCTGAACTTTGTGAGCACAAAACAACTGCATTTTAACAGTTAAAGGTGCACTATATAACTTCTGTTTCCATGGAGATGTTTTGCATTGACAGGAATGGTCCACAGCATGGCGCTATGCTTAACTGTAATGCATCAATTTCAATCGCAGGGGTTTTTATTCATTTAAAATAAAACATTTTTAAACATGCATTCTTCATAGATCTCACCTGTAACTTAGCTGGATAGCATCACTTGCTTACCTCCTTTCAGTTTAATGCCATTTTGTGGAACATTTTAGATAAAGCAATAACATCTCCATTGGCACAGCAAATTCGCCCACACAGTTCTTACCTTTCCAGGTCAGTTTGAAAATATGGACAAATTTTAATCCATGAACCCAACCTATAAGAAAGAGCAAATCTTTTTTCAGTGAAAGAGCACAGGTAGCAGTGTGACTATCAATCAACAGTAGAAAGTTCTCCAAATGAAGGTGTTAGGGCATCAAGTGTTTAGACTGACACAGCCTTCCTCATGCATGACTATTTATGGCAGCTACAACTAACAAAAAAGCCGTAGAGGACGTGCAAAAATGGGAACCTTACTGTATTTTTCAATGCAATCTACAGTGATTCCAGCACAAGTAGTGGACATTGTTTCCCATAACTACCCACTCATGTTTAAAGGTGCACTGCATAACTTTTGGTGGAGGGTACGCCACCTGCTTTCCACCATGGAAGTGTTATTGCGTTGCCCAGAATGTCCCTAAACATAACAAACAAGTGGTGCTTATAGCAGGTCTTTGGAGATTTGAACAGACTCATAGTAAGAATGCCTGTTTTAAAATGTGTTTTTGACTAATAAAAACATCTGTACTGGAGTAAGTGGTTGATAGATATTTAATGCCATACCGTGGAACCAAACAAAGCAATAACATCTCCATGGAGAGAAGCAGGCACATACTCCAACACGCACCAGAAAAGTTACACAGTGCAGATTTATGAAGCCCCTAAAAATGTTGCTTCATTAGTGAAAGGGAAATTCAGAAATGACTTTTGAGTTGAATGTAAAAAAATGTTGAAATGTGATTCTTGCTGAAAGGTTTTGAGCATCATCATACTGTCACTGGGGTATCTTACATTCTTGTGATATGATCTGTTTTGTGAAGAAAAGAGATATGTGTGTTTTTATGAGCTGTGTTTGGGCCACTATCATTTTTATATTAGGAGGATACCTTTATTCAAATGTGTACTACTTGTATTAAACAGCATCACAGTTCTTTTGGCCATAATCACTCAGTGGTGTTTCCATTGTGCACATAAAAGGCAAAGGGGCACTTATTTAACTCCATGTAAATTAAACTATTCAATAGAGAGAACACAGAAGGACAGCACTATCTGTAATGTACTGTATCTGATAAAATGTAAAATATATTTCAGACTCCCATGAGTAGGTTTGGTACTACAACACAGGGCCATGATGCTGTGTTCAACATTGTTTTCAATAGAATAGCCACAAAGATATTGCGTGTGTGGGTTCACATACCAGCATGTGTATGGTGTATGTGGAGGAGTAATCCTGTGCATATAAAACAAAATGTTTCATTTGCAGATTCAATTGATAAAAAGACTTGGTATAGACATAGCACAGCCATATTTCCATTGCAGTAAAATAAACCTTTAGGCTCATCTGGTGCTAACTGTTTGAGATGACAAAGTGGTAACACCTTAAATATGTGGAGAAATATGTGTCTTTGTGTACCTCAAACACTAAGACAGGATCAATCAAAGCCTTAAACTGGTCACACCAGACTGTGCTGTTCAGAGCATAAAGGTGACAATTATATGAGTCTGTTTTCTGAATAAAGACCAATGTGTTTACTGGACTGGAGTTTTCCTTCTATAAAGAGTATGACTCATCCAGGGAAATCCCTCATCTTTGGTGGATTAGCAGTATTAATCCAGGCCTCTACACTCCTCACACTGTTGGGATTACAATCCTCATGACGCCAAACAAATGGGCTAAATACAAATAAAACCACAATATCAAACACGAGTTTGAACACAATAATTCAGAGATGCATTATTTAGGATACTACTCAAGAGGAAATGTTGGCATTAGCCAATGTTTGGATGGAGATCAGGAACATTGTTCAGCATCCAATGGAATACTGATAGACTTCTGCTCTCTTCTCTGTCCAATTAAATAGATTTTATTATTAGGCTTATTAATTAGGCTTGATCAAGTTGAATATCTTTGTTTCCTGTTATATTCGGCCAATCAGCGCGTGTGAGGCAACATATGTTGGCATATTTATATCTCGTCCAATCAGGGCCACGTAGTAAAGCGTTTCCGTGTGTGTGCGCCAATAGCGGCCGGAGGGCCGGGCTCAGACCGCTGTACCGGGTTTGTGCTGTGGCTCCGCAGCGTCGGTTCAAAGAGGAATGGCGAACGCTGTGTGCGGTCTGCAGTCCACCAGCAACAAAACATCGAAAACCCTCGAGCAGCGGAGGAGAACCAAGGACTCCCGGCGGAGACAGGCGGCGCTCTCGTTTCTCACAAACATCTCTCTCGATGGACGTCCGCATCAGGAGCGTAGCGATGGACACACCGGTCAGACAGGCGCCGAAGAGCCCCGACAGCGGGACGGAGACAGCGGCGAGTCCGTGTCTTCACCCACGCCCGGGAGCAGCCTGAGCAGCGGCGCACAGGTGACCGAGCTCTGCGGCAGCGGATCTGCCTCCAGCTACTCCGGCGTGGTCAGCGCGCTCAGACCATCTTTGGTCATATCTCCCGGACCAGCAGGGACCAACGCTGTCGGGGCCAACGAAGTATTTTTGGAGGGCGGTACTGCGGCCGAGCCTCTGCTTCCTGATGTCCCCGTGTCTCCCGTGTCCGTGCCTCTCGTTTCCGTTGGACAGGCTCCGTGCGCCCGGGTCAAGTCCACCCCGGCTCTGAGCCCGGCACCCGGCAGTGTCCCGGAGGCACAGAGGAGGTGAGCCAGTGTTTACAATGTGCACAAAGAAAAATAAGAACCAGTTATTACCGTTACCACATAGGCTCCAAGAAACCTATGCTATGTGTAAGATAAGCCTCTTTCAAATCAATAAATTCATCAATTAAACTATGTATTTAATGTTCTGTTATTCAGGTCAAGAAATGTTTCTGGTTCGCCTGGACCGAAGGTGCCAAAGAAGGTCCATTTTATCCGGAACATAAGGCAGTATGACACTAGAGGATGTAGGTGAGTGATGCTTACACATAAACACATGTGGGCTTCCTCTAAGTGACACATAATGGTTTCATTTAGAAACACTGGCTCACCAGAGGCCTATTCATTGAGCTGATGTTGTAATAAGCTGCTTATCCATGGCACTACTCAGACAGAGTTTGGCCCATACACAGAGGCACAGCTGCTCAGGGCAGATTGCTGCAGTGAATTGAATCACTCTTAGAAGCTTAGCACATGCCTAGAAAGGTGCTGTGTGGAAATCTAATACCATATTGCATCAACAGTGAAGTAACACCAATGAGAAACAGGACCAAAATACCACAAGAGCATGGAGCTAGTGTGGCCACACTAGCCTACTCCTTATTTATGATGGATTGTGCTTAAAATATTAGCCCTACTCTAACTTCAATAATAATAAAATATAAAATGATCAAAATCAACTTCCACTTTCTCTTTCTGTTTGACTGTTCCATCTCATTCCATGCCCACGCTGCATGTTCTAGTCATATTATACATGTTATAGATGTTACATACATGTGTTACATTGTTTTCTTATGTTATTGTGGAGATTACATGTGATTGGTTTGTTTACTTACAGTGGTTTATTGCTGATTGTCCATGGTGCAGGTTGTAGACTCTTATTGGTAGATTTAGGGCTGTTGGTTTAGTGAGTGTTATGGAAATACTGTGAAGGTGAACACAAAGTATAAATATCTGCCTGTAGCTTGTTCCGTATTGCCCAGAGATGACCACTTGTAGAAGTGGTTGTTTTGTAAAATGTGATCATTCAGATTGGGGAAGAGCCAGTATTCCAGAATTTATCCCTGAATTGACTAGTCAATTATGCATTTACCATACATATAAAGCAAATAAGTTTTAATCAGAAATTATTTAGTTATTACAGTCTGCCGAGAGTTTGCTTGTGAGAGCAAGGGATGGAGCCACTGAAGCTACAGTGTCTTTCCATGCATGTCTCTAATGTACTATATTAACATGCACTGTCTGACCAAATACACCAAAATTACCAATAGCTAGAGCTGAGCAGCTTAGGAAAAATGTATTATTGCGATTAGATTTGTGATTTATCTAACAGGAGTCCGCTCAATATTCACATTTTAAATGCATCTTGAAGAGTTGACAAAATGAACTGACAAACTAATGAAAAAATCACATTTTAGAACATGTACAGATGTTTAGATGTACAGATCTAAACTACATGGTTAGCAGTTTTTATACAGAATAAAAGAGGATATATTCTTGTTTGTGGAGGAAATTATGATTCTTGAAAAATTTCAGTCTTTCCAATTTGCTATTCAAATTGGAATTCTATTCAAACTACAGCTAATCTTGCATCTACATGCATCTAATAGCTATTGTTGTCCGTGTCTTCTGTAGCCAGTAGTGCAGTGCTGAAGTAGCTTTGCCTGCAGTTGTCTGTAGATGTGAAAGATATTAGATTGTAGTATGTAGATGTAACGGATATTAGATGTGTGTAGACTGCCTGTCATGTGCTCTGTCTGCCTGTACTGCTGTGTCCCCAGGATCATGCTGATTTGTGCCAAGAGGTCGCTCTATGCTGCTTTCTCAGTGCTGCCGTATGGAGAGAGTGCTCACCTCAGGTACAAAGAGCCCATCCCATCCTCAGCCTCACCTCTGTCTCTCATTTTCACTGTCTGTCCGGATAATGTTTGACTGATGCTTAATAACACTTCAGTTATATTTTATTATCTTATAACAGTTATGGCATGGTAATAGGTTGGAAAAAGCATGGTCATTGCAATAATAGGGGTAGATGCATTTTGATTTTCTGTTTCCATATTAATACTTGGAAAATAGCGGAAGATTGGGTCTGCTGCACCTCACAAAGGATAAAGTAAGACAAATAATGTGCAGCTTGTTTCTTGTCAATATGCATGGGTAATGTTACTCAAGAGGTCTATAGCCAATCCTCTGTCAGTAAAAGCATGTGGGTTGGAATTCAGACAAACATGGCGATGACTAAGTCTTCATGTTTACGTTCAGGAATTAATATTGAAAGCTCTTTTGTTTTGCTTTAATAAAATAAAAAATGTGATTGATCAATTTGAGAGAAAAACTGAAACTGATTAGCCCTACATGCTTACTCCATCCTATTTCCTATGCAGTATAAAGCTTCTTCATTACTTACCTGTAGTTACCTGTGCTGCTGTGTTCAAATAGTGAGGCTAAGATGGACGCTCACAGACAGAGACTCTCCTCTGTGGCCACTGCTGATCTCATGCCCTCACTGGAAGGAATGGAGCCTGATGTGTCTGGAAAGGTACAACTAAACATCACCAAAAACAAGACTTGCCATGATACAAATATTTACACTAAGGGAAAGACTCATACACAATACCATTATCATATCATTATTATAATTAGGGCGGCAACAATTAAGTGGTTAATAGGCTCTGTGCACATCAGTGCCCGGCAACCACACTGTTAGTGTCACTACTTCCTCTCCAATTGTGTATCTATGGGGTTTTTGTTGAGTCATGCTAAAATTCATAAATATTTGAAGATGAGGCTTTTGACAGGAAATTGTGGGTGAATGTGACTGACAACATGTTAAAAAGTACACAAATCAAATGAATACTTCACTGAAGGCCACTTGTGCCTTTGTGTTTTAGAAAGTGCTAATATTGAAACAACACCGCAAACTGGTATTCTACACATAAAACAACTGGGTAGTCTTGACTTGAACTCATTTTAATTTTAATAGGTTGTTTATTTTATATTTTACAATTTTAATAAAAGTGACAGCTGCTGTGCACAGAGTCTTTTGTGACTAGTCAACAATAACAATAATCTTAGACTTATAGATTATATTTAGCTGTTTGTAGGGGAATTTATGATACTTTAAAAATTGCAGCCTAGCAGAGATTTGTTAATTGCATTCAGTGAAATAGGATTTTTGTCCACCTTCAGACCATCTCGTACGCCCAGTTCTTGTATCCGACCAACGCTCTGGTGAGACAGAAGAGCCTCCCGGAGACCTCCACAGCCCAAACGCCTCAGACACGTTCTCGCGGCAACAGTCAACAGAAAACCCCCCGAGTCCCAAGCTCTGGAACACAGGACATGAGTAAATATTCAGTTTAATTTTTACAGTTTGTGAGATGAAGGCAGGAAAATTGCATTTAATAAAATACAATTTATGGACTTTGTCAGTAATGCAACAATCAGGTTTAATATTTGGAAGACCCTTTTTCAATACTTCTTAATCCTGGCTACTGGTGATTTGGAGACAGTCATACTACATACGGGAAGATTTTATTGCTTTGCACAGAATGTTACACAGTATGTTACAACTTATGGCAAACTTACCTAGCTCAATGGAGACGCTACGAGGCCAAGTAACAGGTCATACAGTCGGAGGAAAAAGTTTGTACACCCTTTGGAATTTCTTACATTCTGCCTAAATTGGTCATAAAATGTCTGATCTCTCCAACAATCTCAAGAATGAACAGTGTCTGCTTGAATTGAAACCACTCAAACAATTACGTTATCATATTTTTATTGGCCATAAGTTGGAAATATTGACAGGATAGGACACCCTTAACTAAGGCTCATCCAAGAGCTAATTAGACTAATTAGATGATTAGACAATTTGACTTAGGTGTGAACCAACCTGAAGTCCAATCACTGAGGTGTGTCGTAAGCTGCCCACCCCACTGGAAAACCAGTCAAAAGGTGTGTTTTGATGAGAGGTATGTTCTGTGCATCATGCCTCGCACAAAGGAGCTGTCTGAAGACTTAAGACACAAAATAATTGATTTGTATAAAGCTAAAAAGGGTTACAAAACCATCTTTAACCCTCCGGTCGTGTTCGCCTCCAGCCCCCTACTTTAGTGTTCCCGGTCAAAATTGACCGGTCTGTTTTAACTGCTCTTAAATTAGCACAAACATTTTTTTTTCCACACCAATTTTTTTATTAAGCATTCTTTAGTTGAGAACAATGTTTCAAAGTAGTGTCTAACAACAATTTATAGAAGTAAACATGAAATAACATCAGTTAAAATACAATTGGGCACTGAAAATGAACTACAAAATGAACATATAATACAAAAAATAAATGGAATACCAAACACCAAACTCAACAGGGTGTGTGTGTGTGTGTGTGTGTGTGTGTGTGTGTGTGTGTGTGTGTGTGTGTGTGTGTGTGTGTGTGTGTGTGTGTGTTTTCATGCACATGAGTGGCATGTGACACTCAGGTCAGAGTGGGCCTTGCAAACATAAGCATGACATTAGCAGCATGTCAGGCTCGTTTTGATGTCTCTAGGGGCACAGAGGCCACAACGCTTCCTTTTCTGCCCATGTCCTTGTTGGGGGAGAGCAGCCAGGGCTGGGGCTGGGGCTGGAGCTTGCATGCTCCTAACCAGACTGGCGGAGGCTGGTGTGTGGGGAATGTGCTAGAGGAGTCACCAAAGCTTTCCCCAGCTCTGCGAGGAAAAGTCTCCTCTTGAAACTTTTCCCCTGATTCCAGGTTGGGTCGATTGCTGTCCACACCACATACGCGTTGAAAGCTGACACGTCCAGGATGTTGTGGAACAGTGCCACAGGCCAGCAAGCCGTCATCCGCTTACAGGTGTATGTACCAGTAAGCTTCAATAAAGGAACAATAAATAATAAGAGATTAGGAACAATATTCAATCTGTCATACACAAAATGCTGATTCACCTAGATAAAAATAAAATAAAACGCATGATGAGACTTTACATTACCTTATCAAGGCAGTCAACGCCTCCCTTGTTCTTGTTGTAGTCCTGGATCATCAGGGGCTTCCTGTCCTCTGTGGCGCTGATAGCGGCGTCTTTGTGTACTGTGCTCATCAGGATGACATTTCTGTTCTTCTTGGGAACGTATGACACAAGTGTGAGTGTCAGTGAATGCAAATTGTGATGAGAGTGCCTGTCTTCCTCTGGTCGATACCAGCGCAGGGGGAAGTTCGGGCTTGTTCTTCTTCACTGTCCCTACCATGGTGAGCTTTCTTTTCAGTAGCTCCTGACCAAAAGCGTGTGATGTGAGGAAGTTGTCACATGTGATATTATGCCCTTGGAGACCGGTTGTCATGTCCAGCACAACACGCATACCCTGGTTTGTATGTGTGTGTATGTGTGTGTGTGTGTGTGTGTGTGTGTGTGTGTGTGTGTGTGTGTGTGTGTGTGTGTGTGTGTGTGTGTGTGTGTGAGAGCTGGGGCAGTGTGTATGGGGATGTTTTTCTGTATGTTGAATCAATTTACTCTGGATACCCATTCATTTCCTATGGCGGTCACTTTTGACCGGGAACACCACAGGTGTAACAAGGTTGATTAAAACACTCAAAATTTAACGAAATAGGTGATCATCACTTTTATATGTTCATGTCCACAGTGTGGAGGATATCATAAGGTCTTGAGGTAATCAGATGAAAAACATAATATTTATGAATATTATAAGTTGTAAAACGGTCAGATTTGACCCGAACACGACAGGAGGGTTAAGACCCTTGGTGTTCATGTGTCTACAATTAGAAAAATTGTGTATAAATGGAGACAGTTTGGAACGGTTGTTAGTCTGCCAAGGAGTGGCCGCCCTGTGAAGATTATTCCAAAGGCACAGAGAGTCATCATCAATGAGGTAAAAAAGAATCCAAGAGTGTCCACTGAAGACTTGAGGAAATCACTGAAAGATGCAAACATCTCTGTTGACACATCTACTATAAGAAAGACAATGAACAAGAATGGGGTTCATGGGAGAAGGCCACGGAGGAAGCCATTGCTGTCCAAAAAGAACATTTCTGCTCATTTAGAGTTCGCGAAAAATCATTTGGATGCTTCTCAGCGCTACTGGAAAAACATATTGTGGACTGATGAAACCAAGGTTGAATTGTTTGGGGGGAGCAGACCACATCATGTGTGGAGGAAAGTTGGTACAGCACACCATCAGCAAAACGTCATCCCCACCGTTAAAGGAAAAGTAACGTTTTTTTACAATCTGAGCCTTCTTTCGGCAATAAAACAAGTAGTTTTACTCACCCATAGCAGTTTGGTGTCAATTGGAGTGGTATCGCAGAAGTTATGTTGGAGCCGTTCTGTTCTACTAATTATCCCGTATCCGTTAACATGGTGCTCGTATCATATGCTCGGGGCATTACTTTGCGCTCTCCAAATAACACAAACTTTAGCACTTTTCAAATCACAGAAGATCGCTGTGTCAGGGTAGACTTTCAGTGGATTCCAAAACGGCCTGAAACCCGATATCCAGCTATAGTTTCATTTGATGACGTCATCAGAGAGGACAGTGCGCATGCGTGAACTCAGCTGTTTTGTAAACACCGCTAGTCCGAAAGAAGCTAACACCGCTCTGAACTTTGCTTTTCTGTTGCGATATCGGGTTTCAGGCCGTTTTGGAATCTACTAAAAGTCTACCCTGACACAGCGATCTGTGATTTGAAAAGTGCTAAAGTTTGTGTTATTTGGACACCGCAAATCAGTGCCCCGAGCACTCACGCTAACGGATACGGGATCATTAGTAGAACAGAACGGCTCAACATAAGTTCTGCGATACTGCTCCAATTGACACCAAACTGCTATGGGTGAGTAAAACTACTTGTTTTATTGCCGAAAGAAGGCTCAGATTGTAAAAAAACGTTAATTTTCCTTTAAGTATGGCAGCGGTAGCATCATGGTGTGGGGGTGTGTTGCTGCCTCCGGGCCTGGACAACTGGCTATAGTCAATGGGAAAATGAATTCTCAAGTATATCAAGATATTTTGCAGAAAAACTTTAGGCAATCTGTCAAAAAGTTGAAACTCAAAAGAGGATGGGTCCTGCAACAGGACAACGACCCTAAACACAGAAGCAGGTCGACATTAGAATGGTTCCAGAAGAGCAAAATACACGCTCTGGAATGGCCCAGTCAAATCCCCGACCTAAACCCAATTGAGATGTGGCATGACCTCAAGAAAGCCATCCATTCCAGGCATCCCAGGAATCTTGCTGAATTGCAACAGTTTTGCTAAGAGAAATGGTGCAAGATTTCTCCTGATCGTTGTGCCCGTCTAGTCTGCAACTACAGGAAATGTACGGTTGACGTTATTGCAGCCAGAGGAGGGTCAACCAGCTACTGAATCCAAGGGTGTACTTATTTATGCCTCCCTATCCTGTGAATAATTCCATCTTATGGTCAATAAAAATATGATGACATGCATTTGTTTGGGTGGTTTTGGTTCAAGCAGACACTGTTTGTTCATTCTTGAGATTGTTGGAGAGATCAGACAATATTTTATGACCAATTTAGGCAGAACTGTAAAAAATTCCAAATGGTGTACAAACTTTTTTCTCTGACTGTATCAGTGGAGAGGTGAACCTGCTCACAGTATGAATGTATTTATTTCTCAGCAGTAAAAGAGTAGATAAATCCAAGATGGGTAAATTTATTGCCATATTGTGGAACCTTCCAGACAAAGGAGAGATGCATCATGAACCGTTAAAGAGTCTGTGTTACATCCAACAAGGCGCCACCCCACATTGTCAAAAACGTGTGCTTCCTGTGCAATAATTGGCGCTACCCTTAACATTTTGCCGTGTTCCCAGAGCGCACTCTAACGTAATGGCTCCACCACTATGTACTTAATATTCTAACTCAATCTTCAAAACAACCATGTATTATAGAGACGGTATCACTGTCATGTACTGGTTAGCTGTGATCCTGTGCTTCTAGATTTGATTGTAGTGTGTGTTTCAGATTCAGAGGAGACAGAGTATGACCCAAACCTGCTCAGTGACCCCCAGTGGCCCTGTGGGAGACACAAAAGAGTGCTCATCTTTGCATCATATGTGGTGAGTAATTATAAACTCACTAAAATTTGTAAAATATGCATGTTTAAAATGCATCCGGATATACTCCTATCATAAAATGAAGATACTAGCACCCATGCACCCGCTGTTATAGTTTCCAATTGATACAGTAAACATGTTTATTGTAAGTGAGCTATTACATGCAGCCTTTATGTCCCATTCACATAATCACACTGCTGCTGTACTGTTCTTATCACAGGACTTGAGTACAGTGCACAGACACTTCAAACATTAAAGCTCTTTCATTCAGGGTTAAGCTGCTCAAAATAACTACTGAACTATTGACATGTCTTTGTGCAGACAACAGTTATTGAGTATGTGAAACCTTCAGACCTGAAAAAGAATATGAACGAGACCTTCAAGGAGAAGTTTCCCCATATCAAACTCACGCTCAGCAAAATAAGAAGGTACCTGCCTATTGTGTCTACTACAACAATATGTATTAAATAAATACATTTATATAAATGATCAGTCACAGTCCAAAAGACACCCAGAACGTGGACTGAAGTGTGTTTCCTTATTAAATATAGAGGCAACAATACGGTTTTCATTAGTCACAATCTCAACACAATTTCCATAACATTTTAGGCCTCAGAAGAAGTTGTGGATGTTGATTATCCAAAAGCAGAATCAGTCTGGGTTGCCAGTTCCTAAATACAGTTGGTTTAAACTTAAAAGGATTCTCTCTGATCTGAATCCTCACTACCTAAACCATCATTAGTCAGTCCTAGTGCAGCCTCTGCTGCTGCTTTCACATGAGGCATACTGAGAATGAGAAAAACTTGTATGTTTCTACTATGCAGGTTAAGGCACGGGCAACCCAGGTTCAGTTGTAGTTCATTTTTAACTCTGTAAGATCAGACCCTGCCTTTTAAATCCTCATGATTTCAATTCTCAGTAATTGAGCTGCTCTAAATGAAAGAAAATGTGTGTGTATGTTGCTTCATGCTACACTCTGTTCTGCTCTAGCTTAAAGAGGGAAATGCGCACTGTGAGCGAGGAGTGCGGTCTGCAGCCGGTTACCATAGCGATGGCCTTTGTTTACTTTGAGAAGTTGGTGCTTCAAGGTCGCCTGAACAAACAGAACAGGAAGCTGGTGGCGGCGGCGTGTGTGCTGCTCGCAGCAAAGATCAGCAGCGATCTGAGAAAGCCAGAAGTCAAACAACTCATTGATGTAAGCTGAGGAATTATAATGAATAGTTATAATTATGAGGAATATAAATGAAAGAGAAACAATGGCAATTTAAAAGCAATAAATATGTGCCATAATGTAGGTGCCATTTTAAGCACTTTTTACAATCCAAAAAATGTTATACAGTATTTTTAATTGCCAACTGTAATTGCCAATTGTAAACACTGCAAAATCATCATCACTCTGAAACCCATGGGTAGGTCTACCCACGGGTATCATTTTCTTGTTGTACCCACCGTTTTGAGGACGTTTTGGGGAAATTTCTCCTATTTATTGTAAGCAAACAAAACAATTTTAAAAAATATTATTTTTATATATATATATATATATATATATATATATATATAAAAAATTAAATTATCAATTAAAATGTCCTCACAAAATTGGGAAGGAAGCATTTGCCTGAAAACCATCAATAGAATGTTCTGATATCCAGCTACACATGACCTTAAAACTAATTCTTTTGTTTTCTTGAGCAGAAGTTGGAGGAGCGTTTTCGGATAAACAGGCGGGAGCTGATTCCTCTAGAGTTCCCGGTGCTTGTTGCCTTGGAGATGGGACTGTACCTCCCCGAGAGTAAAGTCATGCCCCACTACCGCAGACTGGTGCAGCAGGGGTAGACTGCTCCAAATCTATCATCATTTGTTACTTGATGAAGGAGCATGAAGTTAAATACCAAGGTTGACACTCAATGGTCCCTGGTTAAGACCTGGGTTTTCTCCTGGTTTGATTCTAGCATAAATCTGGTTTAGATGTGGCATTAAACATATCTATACCTATGTTGCATTTATCCAATTAAAAACATGCATTGTTACTGTGAGCTGTCTGTGGAACATTCTAGGCAAAGTAATATCTCCATGCAGACAATCAGATGGCGGACCCAGGGCCAGAAAAGTTGCATAGTGTGATCCTGTGCTTCTAGATTTGACTAGAAGCACAGGATCAATTCTTTCTCATTTCTGTTCCAGACATAGGCTCCTGAATAGAATAAGGCAAACCTATTCACATGAGCCCTGTTTGTGGTGTTAGACCACTCTTTGGAAGACCCCCTCTTCAGATGTAGACCTAGATTTTGCCTGCTGCAGTCCTTTTTATTAATCCTTTATTTATACCGGTCAACTTTTTAAGACTCAATGTCTAATTTTCTGGGTCCTGCTGACCTGCTGGTTCAGACCTGGTATAGAAGTCCTACTTTAGACTTGGTTTAAACAGAGTTTTAAACTGGGTGTAGATGTGGTTTAACACCATTAACCTGAATTGGCACTGATTTAGACCATACATTCACTGTAATCATAGGAAGATACTGTGGTCTGGATAATTTTGGCATAAATATTTTAGATTCCTTTTGGGACTCAAGTGAGACCGTTCTTTTCAGCATTTGTTGTGTTCTGTTGTTGATCTCATGAGCTCTATGTTAGAGAGTTTACTCGGCACGTTACTTGTGCTTTTATTTAAATATCTGGTGACATAATATATTTTTGGTACTACTCTTTGTGTGAAAACCTGCCATCTGCACCTTTTTTGTGATTGCACAGTCTGAATCATATTTATTTGTAGAGTTTGATGATTAAATACTGTAGATTTTGTAAATTTAATCCACTGTGACACCAGTTTTCACTTGAGCATAATTATGTATAGTCTGTGAGATGCTAGTTTTTATCTAGACAAGTGACCTTTTAATGTGTTTTATGTGTCACTATGAAATGTATTATTCACTGTGGTCTGTAGAAGTAGGGGTGGGCGATACTGACAAAATTACAATAATTTTGATAATAGTATTTTAGCAATTCATCAAAAATGTGCTAAAATGTGCCTAGAAAAGTCTTTGTTGAGTGTAGCACAAAACATGAATGAACCACACAATTACAGTACAAAAGGGTAGAAATATCACTTTCTACCTTACACTAGATGTGTCTGTGTCTTTTTGAGGTCATTTTAATTGTGCTAACTATAGATGATATGCAAAATTAGAATACGGAGTACAAAAACATTATTCTTTTGTATATCTCCCACCTCTATATGTAGAAGTACCTAATAAAATTTTTAATGTTTTTACAAATCTGTTTATGAATGCACTGAAATGTTTGTGCCATATTTTCTTTTCTCAGGAATTTAGTTTTGAATGACACCTAGCAAATCCAAAGAAATTATTTAATGACATTGTAATTGATTGTTTCGTCCTTCATTAAACGTGCCACTCGCTAATTCAGTGTGAACAGTACAATGCAATGCACTTGCTTACTGCAGTGTTAAAGGAGACATATTATGCTTTAGTTTATCTTAAAACTGTAGGACACTTTTGCAGAAGTGTTTCACGTCTATACCTGTGTTATGGAAAAGGAGTTATTTTACTGGACTTTAAATGCTTAAAGACACACTATGTAACTTTTCCACCATCTTGTCTCCATGGAGATGTTATTAATTTGCCTGGCCATATGGCATTAAACCCATCTGTTTAGCATTTATTCATTTACAGGTGATTATATTGTTCAAAAACGGATTACACAAAACAGGCATTGTTCCTTTTATTAAGGACACTAAGCAAAGTAATAACATCTTTATGGAGGCAAATAGAGGGTGAAACCTCCTCTTAAAGTGAAATAGTGCACCTTTAATATTACCAATGGGAACGTTGCATTTTGAAGAGAAATTACCATCGCTCTTGTCAACATGATGTTAGAAAGAAGATTGCAACTATTTAATGAAGACAATTTAAGCATGCAGGAGATTTTTAAAAATATCTTTATGGCAAATAGCATAGCATGATTCAAAGCTAATAAAAGTTACATTAGCATAATCTGTCTCCTTTAAGGAAAGTGCCTCTGGTCAAATGGTTCATCACATATTTTGACATGTTTGTGGTTATTCCTGCTACATGTTTTTTTAATGTATCTGCCAATAGAGATCTGTCAATACTGAAAATACTATACTGTACATGTGGTATCAATTGTGAGTGTTCACCATTCCGAAATGAAGACTATTTAAACATCATTTGTGACCTATTATTTCCACATGAATGGAGCCTATAGTCTTTGCTGTGGTAAATGGCTGTGTACATGTGCACCAAAAATCTGATTTCTGTAGTTGTCAGTAATTTCTTGATTGTTCACACCTATGTGGTTGTTTTTGAAATGGGAAGGAAAATTATATATTAAAAAAAGGGGCAAACTAATGTGGCAAAGACAAAAATGAAGGAGGAAATGTTAAAGATTGAAATTTAAAATCCATTAACTGACACGTGTTTTTGATGATCAGATTTCTCTTGTGCTGTGAACACCACAAATCAGGTCTAATGATCTGTATGGAGTTATCTGATTTTTCTAGTTATCTTATTTTTACTTGCCCAGTGTTAGCAATAGATACAAAAGGACAATTCACACACAAATTAGGATACTTTTGTTTATTAATATTTTCCTTTGTGGTAGAAGTTCAGACATCAGCTGGCTGCATGCACACACTATCAGAGCTCTCGGCTGTAGTGTCTTTGTCATGATAATAAATAATGTACCGGAAGCAGTCACAGTTAATAAATAAAAAATAACTTAGACATAGGGATGTAACAATATTGAGATTTCACAAGCTGGCGGTGTTCTATGTGTATTTCTATGGTAGAACCAAGGTGACACGTGCACGCATTAGCAAACACTGTCAAAAAGGTTTTAAAATAATCTGAAAACTGACACTTTAAACATCTAATTCTCAGGAGTCTGTGCTCTATATGAGTGATCATGGTCCTGTTTAGGTGTTTGAATTTCAAAAAGGATGAGCGTGACTAAATAAAAACTGTTGATGCTAGCAATCTTTTGACTGTAATTTTATATGTGAGAGACTAAACCAGTTCTTTAGGGTTAGATTGTGTTAAAACAGCTCAGATTATAATCTAACATTTATCAGAAAGAGAGAAAGAGTGTTTACGGTTAGCTTCACATCCCCAGGGAATGTTGATGACACCGGCTGCAAAGTATCACTTGGTATAAAAGGTGCACTATGTAACTTTTCTAGTGCTTGTCTCCAAGAGGATGTTATTGCTTTGCTTGAAATGTTCAAATTAAACAACAGGTTAAAGCAAATCTGTTCAGTCAAAATGCCTAGCACAAGGTATATATACATTTTTGCAATATAATTAATTAAATGCAAGAATGCCATACAGTGGAACATTCCAACCAAAACAGTATCTCCATAGAGACAAGGTAGCAGACCCCCCTACCCCTGGCCCCGTCCCCCACCAGGAAAATTACATAGTACATTTTGACATGCCAACGACATTTATTGGAATGATGTTTTTTTGTTTTTTTTTGGTGCAGTAATAATAATCATACCTACCTAAAGTTCACTTTCAACTCACCATAGGATATACGTATATAGATATAGATTTTGTGACTTTTGACTTTGCCAGTATTGTTACATCCCTGCTTAATGATTTATTTATTCCTAATCCAAACTCATATCTTCATCATCATCTTTCTTGTCTTTGCTGAATGCCTCCTGGTCGGACTTGGTCTCTGTTTCCATCGCTTTTGCAAACGCCTCCAGATCTGGAACAAAATTCAAACACTTTAATAAATAAAACCTACAGTGAAAGAATATGATACAGTTAAGGCAGTTTAAAAGGGATTTGATCTATGGATACTTTGTATTGGTGGAATAATTACCATGGGAACACAATGCACACATTGGCAAACATTGTCAAATAAGATTGCCTGAAAAAAAAAAAAGTTTTAAACAGCACATTTTCAGGGTTTGAGTTTCAACAAAAAGGACTGCTGCCCCTGTGACCCAGCCTGGATAAGTGGAAAAAAATGGATAGATGGATAATTTTCATCAAAAAGATGAGTGACTGACTGAAAAACCTGGCTAATGCTAGCTAGTTTGTTGTAGTTAGAGCTAAGTTGCTTCTTTATGGTCAGATAGTGTTTAAAGAAAGATCAGATTAAAGTCTATCAGGTCTCAGACAGAGCAAAGCCTACAGTTATCATCACATCCCCAGGGAATGTTGATGGCATCAGCTGCAGTATCAATTGGTTTGATTTGATTTTATGTAAAATCATTATATAATATATAGTTGTGCTTGGACAGGACTGTCAAGCTATTTGATTAGCCTATAGCGTATATTGTGTTTAACTTGGAATATTGCGATATTTAAAATATGACATGAGAAAAATGTATGCTGTGTTGATCACTCTGATTTTGTGATATACTGTGCAGCCCTATTTTGGATGGATATGTGAAATATATGAAATATCTCTCTCACTGACCTCCTTTGTTGGCTGCGTCCACGGCCTCCGGGGGCAAACCAAACTGATTCATCAAAGGCCCCAGCTGCCCTGATGCCAGAGCACTGCTGAACATGCTCAGAGCCTGCAAACAGGACACATACAAATTACATGTACCACATGGAGGAGCTTCAAGACAAAATAATATAAAAACAATTAGCTCAAAGTTCAGCTTTACACGCAGCTGCTCAGGCACTCTTAGTTTGTAATGTCAAAAAAATGATTTTAGAAAATGTTTCCAACTGTTAAATCCATCAAGCAATGAAACAAGTTAAATTCAAAGTGTGATTATTTTGCAGAGGTCTGAATCACAAAATAGAAATTACCTGAAAAGTTACATAGTGTTAGAAATCTTTTTTTTTCATCATAAACATATTTATTGTGTGAAGGAAAAAAATATGAATTGAACTCAGGGGCGCTCTGGGACATTTATTCATTTGCTTGTTTCCTGTGAATGTTGCTTAATATGCTTAATCTACCTGTCTGTTATTGGTCAGTGACTGTTTCACTGTTTACTGATTCAACTAACAGAAAGTTAGAAAATCAGTTTTGTGAAGCCATGTGAGGTGACTGCTATTGCAATTTTAAACTCCACAAATTACATACTTGATTACATACTTTTGAAAAGCACTGTGAATCATTCTATTGTGTACTTTGAGAAATATGTCTCAACAACCTGACCGTCACAAAGCTCAAAAGCCTCCTCCCAAAAGCCCTGACAGACCTGCTGAAACTGTGGGGAGGTAAGCGTGTTGTGCAGCTCCTCTAGGCTCTGGGGCAGTGACTCCCCACATGGCAGGTGCGGTAGGAGCCTCTGCTGTACCTCAGGGTCTGACAGAAGTGGAGCCATCACCTCTGGGGTCAAAACACTGGCCAGGTCCACTACAAGAGAGACAACAAGAAGCTATTGAAAGAATTAACCACATCAGTGAATTTAACTTGTAATGTGTATAGACAAGTTCAGTAGGGGCCAGGAAATACTGGCGCTTTAGTGTTATTGTTATGTGTGCAATACATGTATATAAATAAAATAGAAATAGTCATTTTGGAGAATAATTAATAATAATTAATTATTATTAATAATAATAATTATTATTATTAAATTATTATGTGTGCAATACATGTATATAAATAAAATAGAAATAGTCATTTTGGAGAATATATGTAAAATTAGAGATGAATTTTTCAATTCAACCTTCAACCTTCCAATCAACCTTAATTTTAAAAGCCCTTTAAAAAACTTAAGGTGACCAATTCCATTGAATAAAAATTGTATTAATTGTGTAGCTTACTATAGACCTGGTTTAGGCCGGGTTCTCCACACCGCTCACCTCCTTGTGTAGTGGCTGGAACGTTCATGGTTGCTAGAATACTCTGCAGGTCCCGTAGCTGTATGGGCTGAGCACTGGAGGCCGGTGCAGTGAGGGGAGGTGCGGCGGGAGTGGAGGGGGAGGAGGCAGGGGGAGAGGAGGCTGTGGTCGCTGAGGGGGTGATGGGCGTGGTCGGCACCTGAGATGAGCCCAGGCGACTCACAGTGGAGCTAGAGGTCGGGGTCACTGCGGTGGAGGGGCTGTGGAGGAGATATAAACAAAATTATACTGGGAATCATTGGTTATTTTATCAAAGATCAAAGTCAGCTTCAATTCTGCTATACTGTATGTGTTCAACATACAGTGAATCGAAATTTTGTTTCTCTCTGGCCAGGTAGTGCAAAAAAGACAATACAATACAATACAATACAAAGACGAAACAAGACAAAACATCTAAATCTAACATCTAAAATCTGAAAGCAGTGCAACTGAATAAATAAATACCTGTTTGCAAAATGTGCAGTGTGCATCAAAAATGTGCAATGGAAGATACAGCAGTGAGATGGTAATGTGCAATAGAATGTGCATTGAAAGTAAAGATAAAATAAATGTGCAACAGTAGTAATTCCAGTGCAATAACAGTAGTAAACAACAGTGCAACAGTAGTCCTTAGTAGCCGTTTTTAAAGTGTCTAGAGTGATTATGGATTTATGGAATACAGGTTAAGCCAATATGGGGGGATGGGGGTAAGGTGAGAGTTCAGTTTCTGACAGTCTAGTGGATGAAGCTGTTTGACAGTCTGGTGGAGTGGGTCCGGAGACTCCGGTACCTTCTCCCCGAGGGCAGGAGGCTGAAGAGGCTATGTGCGGGGTGGCTCGGGTCACCCACAATGCTGGACGCTCTGCGGGTGAGGCAGGTGTTAAAAAGGTCCAGGAGGGAGGGGAGAGAGACACCAGTGATCTTCCCAGCTGCATTCACTATGCACTGCAGGGCTTTCCTGTTCTGTTCAGTGCAGCTCCCGTACCACACAGTGATGCAGCTGGTCAGAACGCTCTCAATGGTGCCTCAGTAGAAGGTGGTCATGATGGTTGGGGCGGGGCTCCAGCTCTCCTCAGTTTGCGGAGGAAATGGAGGCGCTTCTGAGCCCTCTTTGCCAGTGATGCAGTGTTCGCTGTCCAGGAGAGGTCCTCACTGATGTGCACCCCCAGGAATTTGGTGCTGCTCACCCTCTCTACAGCAGAAGGACAGTGGGGGGTGCCGGGTCGGGCCTCTCTGGAAGTCAATAACAATCTCCTTGGTCTTTTCAACATTAAGAAGGAAATTGTTATCGCTGCACCACTTGGTCAGAAGGCTCACCTCACTCCTGTAGTTTGCCTCATCGTTATTAGAGATGAGACCCACCACAGTCGTATCGTCCGCAAATTTCACTATGTGATTGGTACTGAAGGCTGGTGCGCAGTCATGGGTCAGCAGAGTGAAGAGCACCGGACTGAGCACACAGCCCTGGGGGGCTCCTGTGCACAGTCTAATGCAGCTTGAAGTGTTTCTGCCGACCCGCACTGCCTGTGGCCTCTCAGTGAGGAAGTCCAGCAGCCAATTACAGAGTGAGGTCTGAAGCCCCAGGTGGTCCAGTTTAGTGATGAGCTGCTGTGGGATTATGGTGTTGAATGCTGAATTGAAATCTATGAACAGCATTCTCACATTTGAGTCCTTATTGTACAGGTGGGTGAGGGCTGGGTGAAGAGCAGAGCAGATTGCATCCTCAGTGGAGCGGTTGGCCCGGTATGCAGCCTGGAATGGGAGTGGGGTGGGTGGGTGGGGGGGATTTAATGTGTGCCATGACTAGCCGTTCAAGCGAGCTCTCCCGATTCTGGGAGCCAATCAGAGAGCGGGGAGGGGTGGAAAGACGGTGACGCATACTACGTGACAAACGGAAGCTTGTAGTTTGAACTGACAACTGACATGATTGGCTATGGGCTACGTATATGCCAAATGATAGACATTCATAACACCCAATAAATGGCCGTTGGCGATCGTAAACCACACCTCCGGTACGAGATATTTCGAAGGTGGCTTCCAGACCATATCTCACTTGTGATATGGTCAGGTGTAAACCAGGCAAGGACTTTTTGGGTGTTTCGGCTCACATGCAGAAGCCATTTTCAAGCAATAGAACTTGCTTGAAACACTGGAAATTAACTTATTTATCCTAAGATAACTTCACATGCCCTAAATTCAAAGTCTTGTTTCAACTAGTTCAAAGTAATGATATATTATATTTTGAGTATATCCAAATACTGAATCTCCTATACCTGTACATAAAAATAGTGACTTTAAAACAAACCTTGTGGAGGAATTACTGGCAGCTGGAACACTGCTGCTACCGAGGAGGTTGGCCAGTCCTGGACCAGCTAACGCCCCGAGACCGCCTATGGAAAACACAAATAAGGTATATAACATTTTAAATGTTATCCTTTAGAAAAATATTTGTCTCACCGATGCCTCCAAGTCCAGTGGGTCCGATGAGCTGCATGAGCTGATTGTGGCTCATGTTTCCCAGAAGGCTTTGCAGGCCGCCCTCCCCTTCATAAAGCACACTCAAGAGTTTGTATTTGACAAGCTTAACAAATTCAAGTGAATATTAAAAGTGCATAAAATAAGTAGATTCCATGTTTCACCTCCCAGAGCAGACAGGTCGTGTCCTCCTCCTCCTCCACTGCCCAGAGCTCCGGGCATAGGAGGGTTATTCAGATACTCATTCACTTTACGGCAAAACTCCTCATCCTTATCTGTCTTTGGCTCCTGAAAACAAAAATACACTTAAATTTACCAAAATGAATATTAAAAGAGAAATGGATCAATAAAACTATAATCATTATTATTCATGCATACCTGCATCCAAAAGAAGAGTCTCTTGGATCCTGCCTTAAACTTGAGCACATAGACTCGTCCGGTGGTGCACTGGTTCACCCTTTTAAACTCACAGTCATCAGGGAAGATGATCAGGTCCTAAAAACAAAAAAGATTAGAAAAAAAAAGTTCTACTACTAGCAACAGCTGCCCTGGGGTAGACTGAAGGAAGCAAGGCTTCCAGTCTGTATCTCTGGCCATTGACCGCAACCCATCACTCACACATCACATTCACACAAGGCAATATGGATGACAGGGACAAGGACACAGTTCCACTACTCACAAAACTTTTATAATCTATATATAAGAAAATCAGTCCCAAAATCAATTGAAAATGGCACTAGCATAAGCATCAGTATTTGAAATTTTCTGTGTATGGCCAAATACTAGATCTTTTTTCTATAAGTGATTTAGGCCACTTTTTTGCTCAACTCATTATAACTTATATTTACTTTTTTCCCGTGTTAGAGCTACCTACATCATCCACGTTGCCTGTGGTCCGGTCCTTCCAGCAGAAGTGGATGAGAGAATCGTCTGTCTGCTGGATGTATACTTGACCTTTACGTTTGTCTGGGGTCACCGTGCTGCCTTTCATTGTCATCTTCCCCGCTCTGAACTCCACCAGGTATTTACTGGACGACCCCCGTGACCCTGACACCAGACTGGGAAACAGCGCTCCGGACGCCATGATGGACAGACGGAAGAGGAAGTCTGCTGAGGATGACAGGGAGAATATACTACTCCTATGCTTTTTGGTTTAATGCACTATAAAAAACAAGCAAATGTGAAGATACATTTTCACCACACATTTACTCCTGTTGGTAATTTCTGTCATGCTGAATGAGTGACAGGTGGAGTCATCCAATCACAGTGAGATAGCAAGGTGTGATGAAGATGATAGTTTAATATGAGCCTTTTCCATTTAAACTTTAACCAGGAAAAACTGAGTTTTACAATCTCTTTTTCGGGATGAAACTCATGTACACTATATTGCCACAAGTATTGGCTCACCTGCCTTGACTCGTATATGAACTTAAAGGAAAAGTAACGTTTTTTTTACAATCTGAGCCTTCTTTCGGCAATAAAACAAGTAGTTTTACTCACCCATAGCAGTTTGGTGTCAATTGGAGTGGTATCGCAGAAGTTATGTTGGAGCCGTTCTGTTCTACTAATGATCCCGTATCCGTTAACATGGTGCTCGTATCATATGCTCAGGGCATGACTTTGCGCTCTCCAAATAACACAAACTTTAGCACTTTTCAAATCACAGAAGATCGCTGTGTCAGGGTAGACTTTTAGTAGATTCCAAAATGGCCTGAAACCCGATATCGCAACAGAAAAGTAAAGTTCAGAGCGGTGTTAGCTTCTTTCGGACTACTGGTGTTTACAAAACAGCTGAGTTCACGCATGCGCACTGTCCTCTCTGATGACGTCATCAAATGAAACTATAGCTGGATATCGGGTTTCAGGCCGTTTTGGAATCCACTAAAAGTCTACCCTGACACAGCGATCTTCTGTGATTTGAAAAGTGCTAAAGTTTGTGTTATTTGGAGAGCGCAAAGTCATGCCCCGAGCATATGATACGAGCACCATGTTAGGCTCAGATTGTAAAAAAAAAATTACTTTTCCTTTAAGTCACATCTCATTCTTAATCCATAGGGTTTAATATGACATTTGTCACCCCTTTGCTGCTATAACAGCTTCAAATCTTCTGGGAAGGCTGTGCACAAGGTTTAGAAGAATGTTTATGGAAATTTTTGACCACTCTTCCAGAAAAGCATTTGTGAGCTAACACTGATGTTGGACGAGAAGGCCTGGTTCTCAGTCTCCGCTCCAATTCATCCCAAAGGTGTTCTATCGGGTTGAGGTCAGGACTCTGTGCAGGCCAGTCAAGTTCATCCACACCAAACTCTCTCATCCGTGTCTTTATGGACCTTGCTTTGTGGACTGGTGCACATGTCATGTTGGATGGAAGGGGCCATCTCCAATCTGTTCCCATAAAGGAAACATGGAATTGTCCAAAATTTCTTGGGATGCTGAAGCATTCAGAGTTCCTTTCACTGGAACTAAGGGGCCAAGCCCAGCTCCTAAAAAACAACCCCACACCAAAAAATCCCCCCTCCACCAAACTTTACACTTGGCACAATGCAGTCAGACAAGTACCGTTTTCCTGGCAACCGCCAAACCCAGACTCGTCCAGATGGAGAAGTGCAATTCGTCACTCCAGAGAACGCGTCTCCACTTTTCTAGAGTCCAGTGGTGGCGTGCATTACACCAGTGTTTCCCAACCAGGTGTACAAGTACCCCTAGGGATACGCAAGCACATTGCAGGGGGTACTCGGCAGTGTCGCTGCCAGGCGCAAGGGGAGATTTTTTTGAATTTTTAAATTCTAATTTGAGTAAATTTGAGTTAAATAAAAGAGAGAAAATGCCTGAGAATTAAATTTTCAAATTAAGGAGATGAAATAAAATGATTTTCATTTAATAATCCGTTGTGTCACGTTCTACTTTTGGAGAATTATCAACACGTATGAGTGAGGGGGTACTCGAGGTATGACAAAAAGGCTCAGGGGGTACACAAGACAAAAAAGGTTGGGAAACACTGCTTTACACCACCGCATCCAACGCTTTGCATTGCACTTGGTGATGTATGGCTTGGATGCAGCTGCTCGGCCATGGAAACCCATTCCATGAAGTTCTCTCTACGCACGGTTCTTGAGCTAATCTGAAGGCTACATGAAGTTTGGAGGTCTGATTGACTCTGCAAAAAAGTTGGTGACCTCTGCGTGCTATGCGTCACAGCATCCGCTGACTACCACTTTGTGGCTGAGTTGCTGTCATTCCCAATTGCTTCCACTTTGTTATAATCCCACTGACAGTTGACTGGAATATTTAGGAGTGAGGAAATGTCATGACTGGACTTGTTGCACAGGTGGCATCCTATCACAGTACCACGCTGGAATTCAATGAGCTCCTGAGAGCGAACCATTCTTTCACAAATGTTTGTAGAAACAGTCTGCAGGCCCAGGTGCTTGATTTTATACACCTGTGGTCATGGAAGTGATTATTTGGATGGGTGAGTGAATACTTTTGACAATATAGTGTATGTTTATTATTGTCTATCACAAGTACATTTACGTGTGCACTGATGTTAAAATAGGCTATGTTGTAAGATGGTTTAAGTCAGTAAGAAGTTAATTTGTCCCAGAGTCTAAAGTAATAGCCTAAATACAACTGCAGCCTAACCAAACCATAAATAAGTGGAGAAATAGCATCTCTACTGTGGCTTGCTGGTATGAGCTGTCAGTCCAAAATACTATTTTCGTAGTCACAGGTCTTAATGTATTTGTTAGCACAAAATGTCTATATTGCAACATTTTGATACAAAAAAATAACAGTGGGTAATTCATGTAGCGACTAGCCCTCTCATCACCAGACGCATGGATGACTCTGCATCACTAAACCACATCCGCAAATCATGAGCGAATAAAATCAATTAGGACAATTTCATTTTAATAAACGATGTCTGCCCCCAGTAAAGTAAAACAAATAAAAAATAATAAGAAATAGATGGACAATACTTACATGTTTCTCTGTAATATTGGTTAGTCACTCACAATGGTCAGTTTTACGAAGCTGCGTCCTGATTGGCTACGTTGCTGGGCTATGATTGGTTAAGTCATGTGTCAATGTAAAAGCATCATTCAGGTTTGGTTGAAAAAGCACAATCTGACTGCACAGTCCAAATGAATGTAAATTAGCCTTAATAAATCAATTTTCATATTTTCAATCATAGTATTTTAATTAATGCAAGACCAGGCCTAAACTGAATAAACAAGGTCTAAAGGACTAAACTAGGGTCTAACCAGGTCTAGCCCACGTCTAAACTGGGACTAAATAAACTAAACCAGGCCTAAGACCAGCCTAAGCCTGGTCAAAACATGATCACAGCTAAACCAGGTATAAAACAGGGCGAATAAACCAGGACTATGCAGTAATATACTAAATTGGAAGTTGAAGAAACAACCAAATCTAAACTAGAACTAATAATAAAATACAGGCCAAATGAATGAATGGGAGATCACAATTAAAATGTGTAAAATAATATAATTGAACAATTTAATAAAACAATAATAAAGAAGTGATTACTATAGTGGTATCAAATAAAAAAGAGTCACAATGAAATAAGTAGGTTATAATAGTTTATAATTTATTTATTAAATATGTCTGCTTGTCTATTGAGGAGTGGGTAACAATAAAGATGTAAACATTTTAACAGATGCTGCTGTACAAATGACCTTTAACATTGAGCAGCTTTGAGTGGCTACAGTTGTCACAAGGTGCTTTCAGTTGAGTTTATTCAGAAGAGGCTGAGGGTTCCACTGTGCAGTTTGTGCATAGGCTTCCCAGGACCTGGAATATTGGCAGTTTAAAAGGTCTATGGCAAACTTTCTGTAACTAGTTCAGGATAAAATGAATTGATAAAAATCCATAATTAGCTGTGCTCACATAACAACATAGCATTGTAGAATCCATATAGCTTAAAATGAAGCTAGAGAGCAAGTCATAATTCTATGGTGGAAATTGCTGTTTAACTGTCAGATTGGGCATTTGTTGACTTGGTTTGTACCAACTACTGAGGATATCCACATGAAACAAAAACTGGCACAAAGTTCAACATATTAAAATATTTTTTCCACAATAGCTTCAGAAGGTAATGCCATTATTGAACCCAGAAAAGAAAATTTTCATGTTCCTTAAGAAGCAGTGAAACACCTGGCACAAACATAGAATTTTGTTGATGTAAATTCAACAGGAAGCCCATACAGGAGGCACACAAAGGTATCAATTGTATTTTGAGACAGAAAAAAAAGACCTAGGGAGTGTTTGAAAACATAATGAGCATATTTTGCATTGCTCAGCATCAAATTAGTGTAAAAAATCTGAGGCTCTGGTAACAAAAATATGCATGTAATCGTCAATGTAAGTAGACAGGGATGCAAAGGATTGAAAATAGTTGTTCATATGTTTAGCAGCTAATGTCCCTTTGTTTGAAAAGTATTTACAATTACTTTCACAGTGCAGAACGACTTTATGGCTTAACATGATAATAGTATTCTTTAAAAGTTTCCTTAGTAATTAGAGTGGCATTCACATAGGTACTTATGCACTATTTCACTCCTACTATTAAAGGTACAAGCTACTGCAGAAAAAAATGTTCTCTGCATTTGACCCATTTTTCAATTCTGCTGGGGAAACCCGAGAACAGTGGGCAATCACGGTGCAGCACCTGGGGACCCATCTCCAGATCATTAGCTTGGATTGTACCATTAAGCTGGGTTTTAATTCCCTGTTTATAGGCACCATTTTAAGCACTTTCCACAAATCAAAAGATATTGTTTTGATTTAAGTGTTAATTGCTTCTCTGAATTACTTCTCTGAAACCCATGGGCTGTACTGCTGAGTTTCAGGCGTCAGACCATTCTATAGACCAATAATGTTTAATATAGGCAAGGGAGAAAAAATATTGGTATTTGTTGTGAACGTATCAGGTTCTAGGGTCACTAATAGAAATGGTCAGGATCAAGATTTCATAAAATTCTACAGAATGCCATGAAATGCCAACAGAGATTAGTTAGGAGTGTATCATCAGACCTCACAGAATTGTTAGTTAGCTTAATGTTAACCCAGTGGAGATTTTAAGATCCTAAATACTAAAGTTGGCATTCATTCCAAAGGATTTTGACAATATAATTTACCAGTGTTTACCAGTTGTGTCTCAGCTGCTGATGGGTTGTTCCATGACTTTTGTGCTTACCTTTTTATGTTTTGCTAATGCATTTCTATGGACATTTTGCACATCTGCAAAATTTTTGACGTTCAATCATCAGCTATGTTTTTTTTTTTTGATTAACGAGAAAAATAGGATCATTCAGGATCCACTCAGAATCAATCTGGCTCTGTAATCTAACCCAGGAAATGTTTGCTTATAGTCGTTAGACCCATCTATTATCCAGCTTGTGATAAGAGACCAGTAGGGCTCTAGTCTTTTCAATTATTAGGAATCTCTTACTACAGACATCTACACTTCAGCAGACAACAAATAAATGTACCGGAAGTCCAGGATGTTTACTATGCTAGCAAACATACGCACATAGAAGCAGCTTTTCAATTGTAAGTGTACACAACTAGTTCATTTCTTACACTGTACGAGGGACAAATAGTGCTATCTTAGACACTAAATATTTAAATTGGTTACAAAATTGGAAGCAAGTGTTTTTCAATAAGCCCTGATACTAAAGTGAGGTACAGTACATCAATGTTTAGAAAGGTACACTGCAACTTTTCTGGAGGAGAGTTTGCCACTTGCTTGTCTCCTTGTCTCCATGGAGATCTTTCCGTTTTGCCTCAAATGTTCCACACTATTACATTAAACTTACCTTGCCCTTATTAAAGTTATCTTGGATGCCATGCTGCCATTCTTACAGTTAACAAGGTCACCTCTCCACAGATCTGACCTGTAACTTAGCCTGGTGGGATTACCTTTTCATTTTCCATGGAGAATAGACTGATGACTGATGTTTAATGCCAAACTGTGAAATATTTCTTGCAAAGCAGTAGCATCGTTATGAAGACAAGCAGGTGGTGTACTGACCATCTGAAAAATTATGTAGTGTACCTTTAAGTCACATTTTAAGGCTTTATAAAGTTATGATAATTGTGTTTATACTATTTTAGCATAGTAAGTACGGCACAGTAAAATGGTTTAATCTTTTAAGTAAACTAAAATATTGTTCGACCTCTCTTGTGGGCTATGAGTTGCCACATGCATAAGAGCATGATTCAACACAAAACAGTACTGGTGATAGAAGATAGGTGGCACTCGAGCAGATCCCAGGTCAGTAAATGTCGGGGCAGTCACTGTATTTCCTCTCAAAGTATCCACCTGTATAAAGCCAGTCCTCTGCTTCAGTGTGAGGGTTTGTGCCCTGATGAAACCACCTGCAAAAAACACATAATTTAAAAATATAAGGGTTTACATTTACCATTTGTTGTTAATTTTGTATTGATCCTTTGTAGCTGATGTCATCAATATTCTCTGGAGGTGTGATGCTAACTGAAGCCACTGCTCTGTCTGAAGCTAAGTTACTCAAGTCAAGACTTTAATATAAGCTTTGTTTCAACACAATCTGACCATAAATAATCAGATCTGTGCTGTGAAACACGTCAATCTCAAATAACATTAGCATTAGCCAACAGTTTTTCCGTTAATCACCGTTTTTTTGTTGAAAAGCAAACACCTAAACAGGACCAATTGGCTAATTAGCTAAAATAAAAAAGGAGGAAGCTTTTGAAGAGCACTGCTGTCCCTGCACCCCAGGTAAGTGTAACAAGTGGCGATGTTTACAAGTGAACAGGCTAATAATCAGCTAGCTGCTAGTAATCTTGTGTGCATCAACCCAAAACATGCACCATAGGTACCTCCAGCTTAGGTCCTGACCAAACCGAAGCAAGAAGATCATGGAGTTGGTCCCCGGGCGCCCTAATGTGTGTGCTGCCCACTGCTCCTAATATATGTATATACACTCAACAAAAATATAAACGCAACACTTTTGTTTTTGCTCCCATTTTTCCTGAGATGGACCCAAAGATCCAAAATTCACTCCAGATACACAACACTACCATTTCTCTCAAACATTGTTCACAAATCTGTCCAAATGTGTGACAGCGAGCACCTCTGCCCCGCCGAGACAATCCACCCCACCTCACAGGTGCGCCACATCAAGATGCCGATCCGACATCATGACCAGTACACAGGTGCGCCCCAGACTGCCCACAATAAAAAGCCACCCCGAAATGTGCATTTTTTTTGCTTTATTAGGGGTCTGGGGACTCAGAACCAGTCAGTATCTGGTGTGACCACCATTTGCCTCATGCAATGCAACACATCTTCTTCGCATAGAGTTTATCAGATTGTCAATTGTGGCCTGTGGAATGTTGGTCCACTCCTCTTCAAAGGCTGTTATGGACGAAGAACACAGGTGCATTTTATTGATGGCATTTTGAATGCACAGAGATACAGTGATGAGATCCTGAGGCCCATTGTTGAGCCATACATCCATGAACATCACCTCATGTTTCAGCAAGATAATGCACGGCCCCATGTTGCAAGGATCTGTACACAATTCTTGGAAGCTGAAAATGTCCCAGTTCTTGCATGGCCAGCATACTCACCGGACATGTCACCCATTGAGCATGTTTGGGATGTGCTTGACCGGCGTATACGACAGCGTGTACCAGCTCCCACTAATATCCAGCAACTTCACACAGCCTTTGAAGAGGAGTGGACCAACATTCCACAGGCCACAATTGACAATCTGATAAACTCTATGCGAAGAAGATGTGTTGCACTGCATGAGGCAAATGGTGGTCACACCAGATACTGACTGGTTCTGAGTCTCCAGACCCCCAATAAAGCAAAAAAAATGCACATTTTGGGGTGGCCTTTTATTGTGGGCAGTCTGGGGCACACCTGTGCACTGGTCATGATGTTGGATCGGCATCTTGATGTGGCGCACCTGTGAGGTGGGGTGGATTGTCTCGGCGGGGCAGAGGTGCTCGCTGTCACACATTTGGACAGATTTGTGAACAATGTTTGAGAGAAATGGTAGTGTTGTGTATCTGGAGTGAATTTTGGATCTTTGGGTCCATCTCAGGAAAAATGGGAGCAAAAACAAAAGTGTTGCGTTTATATTTTTGTTGAGTATATATATAGGATGGGTTAAAATGCAGAGAAGAATTTCTCCAGTGTGAGATCAATAAAGTCACTTCTTCTTCAAATCAATGTCATATTACCAGTGAAACGTTATGTTGGCTGCTACATCCTCCTCATCGGTGTCGTAGTCAGACATTTTACTTCCCGAGTATTAAAACACAAACAGGTACGGCTGTCCAGCTGGAGGCAGCGTGCAGTGATAGGAATCGAGAGGAAAATGGCACCAAGCGATTATGACTTCTGTTTTGTGACACAAATATATCACTTTTTGGACAAATATTGTTTTGAGAAGGAAAAACAAGCTTTATTAAACTTAACAGCTCTAAAACTGAAGTCCTCCTAGTAGGCACCCCCTTCACTATCTCCAAATCCAGCAGTTTCTCTATATCTATCCATGATTCCACTGTCCTTCCTTCCCCTCAGATCAAGAGTCTGGGTGTCATCCTTGACAGCACACTTTCTTTTCAATCCCATATTAATAACATCACCCGCTCCGCATACTTTCACCTCCGCAATATCTCTCGTCTCCGCCCCTCTCTCACTCCTCACACCACTGCCATACTCGTTCACAGCCTTGTTACTTCCCGGATTGACTATTGCAACTCCCTCCTCTTTGGTCTCCCCAATAAATCCCTCCAGAAACTGCAGCTTCTCCAAAATTCCGCTGCCCGCATCATCACCAGGACCCCCTCCTCCAACCACATCACCCCCATCCTCCAACAACTACACTGGCTTCCCATAAAACAAAGAATTCACTTTAAAATTCTTCTAACCACATTCAAAGCAATCCATAACCTGGCCCCACCTTACATCACTGACCTCCTACACATCTCCATTCCTTCTCGCTCCCTTCGCTCCTCCTCCTCTCTCCAGCTCTCTGTCCCCTCTGCTCGTCTCGTCACCATGGGGAACAGAGCCTTCAGCCGCTCTGCTCCCCTGCTCTGGAACTCTCTCCCTCCTGACCTCCGCAATATTGACTCTCTTCCCATTTTCAAATCCAGACTCAAAACACACCTGTTCAGACAATCCTACACCACATAACAGTCACTTTCACCATCTTCCAGTTTTTGTATCTCTGTTTTTATCTTTGTATTTTAAGTATTTTTATGTTTTAACTTTGTTTTGTACAGTGTCCTTGGGAGTCTTGAAAGGCGCTTTTAAATAAAATGTATTATTATTATTATTATTATTATTAACTGTTCTGGCTAACTTGCAGGACTACTTTCATCAGCTCCAGAACCGGGCAGAACTCGGCTCAGAGGACACTGTCAGCGATAAGTCAGTGTTAATGCACGACAGTGCTGAAGGGGATGCTATACAGATTCATATCAAAAAACCCAAACTATCCCTTTAAATATTTTTGGTTGAGTTTTCAGATGACTTTATTGAGAGTGTTTGCCAATTTGGGCATCATGTCACCATGGTAACTGCTGAACATTCCACCACAGACATACATGTAGAACACCTCCAGTGTAATGTCACTGCAATGTATCAATAATTATGATAATCTCCAACACTGACTATATAGACCCCTTTACTGTTAGTAAACAGACGTGACGTCACCGGCATGCGCGCACATTGGTGACCTCAGAATCAACCATGGCGGACCATAGTGGAGTATCTGATTATTGCAAGTTATTGAATATGAACGATAAGGAGAGCTACAGGGAGAGCCCGTTGCGGGTTCGACTACCAGATCCTTATGCGATCACGGAGTGGCAGTACGATCGCAGAAAGTGGCCAGATTTACAGTGGCCAGATATCCACTGTTATTTAGTCGAGAAGCCCAGCGTGTATACAAGAGAGAAAGTGTGCGCATACAAATCCATGGATACCTACCAGTTTGCCGTGTGTGGCCATGTACAGGAGGTAAAATACCACAATATCGATGGGGAGTTTTGCGTGTTGTCATCTGATGTTCTCCCCAAAGACAAGGCCACAAGACGACCATGTACAATGCTTGGGCTATCATCAACAAGCGCGAAAACTACGTTCTGACCGCCAACTGCACTTGCGTTGCGGGGTAAGTAACATACTACGACTTAATTCACGAGTCACAGATGTGATCTCAGTCATGTCAAATGCCATTTATGATGGTCATGCGAAAACTTATCATGCATTTTAACAAAGTTATTCGTGTTCGTTTACATGTGTCTGTCGTAGAGGTTACCCGGTTAATATGTCTGTGAGCTTTGCGGTGTCCTGTGCTTGCTAGTTAATCATGCTGCTTGTTTAGGGTAATTTGCCCAGGTGTTCACTTGTGTGTATGTCAGTTGAATGATACAATGAACTATCATTTATTCCATCGGTTTCTCTTTATTTCACGTCGAGTTCTTCTCTTCTCTTCTATATCTTCGCTGGGGGTTTTATAGCAGCAGTGGCTTTGTTTTGAGTCAACAATGCGCGAGCATTCAGTGATGACGTAGCTTTGAAACTCATCTATACTAGATAATTTCACCAGAATGTGATACTATTGTTTATATTCTGCACAAAGTACGATTCTATAATGGTGTGTTTGGTTTATTTCTTGCAATGAACTACTACAGGATTGGTTAATCATAAACATGGTTTACTCCGACCTGAAATAGATTTGTTATAAATCTGGGGGTACTCAGGAGGTCATAAGTATTCTTAAGATGTCCTTGATTTGAAAAGTTTCAGATCTACTTCTATGTCAATCCCATTTTTCTCAGAAAATATAGAAAGCCTAAACGCACCGTGTTGACCACTCCTCCTCGTCTCTGGAGCGCTCTTTCCTCGCTGCTCTCTGTTTTTCCTCCAGTCGCTCTTTCTCTGAACTTGCCTGGTCTGTGAATCAGCATGTGATTTTTACAACTGGGTAAAGTGTTCAAACAAATATAAATGAAGAGTATATAGTTTGTATATATTCACCTATGTCCCCATTCTCCATGGCCCTGATGTCAGGCCTGAGTCTGCAGTCTGTTGGAGGCAGGAGTCTCTCTGTGCCTGGCTCCAGCTCGTTTAGTGTCATGGCAAAGCTGTTGAAGTTATACATCTACACAACAAGAACAGCTTTTGAAATAATGGTCCCTTGATGATGGTCACAGACTCGCTTGTTTTCATTGTTTTGGTACACTACTTTAAAAGGGAAAGTCAAACATTTGAGAGTTATGATACGTTTCTGATATGTTCATCTCAAGTAGGAGAGGCAAATTTGGAAATCCAAGAGCTCAACCAAAAAGCCCATCTCAGGGGCAAGAAGGTACCTGATTTGTCTGTTATTAATATTCTTATCTTGAATTAGTGAAACAAAAACACCAGTATCATGTAGAGTGGGTTAAAACAATGCTCAGCAGCAGTTAGTTTTTTCAATAGAAAGTTAATCGGAGCCAGTATCGATGAAACCAGTTCACACTTGTGCTCACTTTCTATTTGTAATTCTGTGCCTTAAAGGGACAGTGTGTAAGATTTTTACCCGTTAATTACCGAAATTGAAGATACCCATTCAAAAATACATTGTTTTTCAAGCCTTTTCACTTCCATCATGAAATCAAAGTATTCTTTTGGACCTAGATATAGTCACATAAAAGGGGGATCTTCCCCATATAGAGGCAGCCATTTTGAATACGAGAGCCGCAGAAGGACATTTGGGCTCCGCCTTCGCCTTCGGCAAGGCTCGTGGTAGCACCGGAGGCAAAGCAGGCGGAGCGCTCGGCGCGCTCCGCAAGAGAGAAGGAGAGAGGGAGAGAGGTGCGGGTGGGGTGGGGGGAGGCTCGTGGTTTTGGGTAAACAACAAGCATGCTGCTGTATCACACGTCGTAATGGATCTAACACGTGTTTTGGACTAAATTGTTTTACTGGATTTTATTCGCTGGATCCTTACGGACAGATTGATACCAAGCCTGTGGTGAAATACAGAGTTTGACCTGTGCAAGGCCTTCAAAGGTAAAGTAACAAACCTCGTTTTGTGCTTTTCCGTATAAAAGCCCCATGTGCTCAGGGAGTGATTGTTGTGCTGGGAAATTAATTGCATAGTCAAAAAGAGGAGACTGTAAGGTTTCATTTGATATGTAGATTATCATGGTACACGATCGGGAATGTGTGCTTTCATGCGAAAAAAAAAAAAAAAACAGTGAACGGGAGACCGCGTTTTATTAATACCGTTGTTGTCGGCCGGGTGCGCGGCAGGTACGCGAGCTGTCCGCTACGGCGCGTCCGGGTGACCCTCGAGGTTTGCCGTAGCTAAAACAGGAAGTGCCATAGCCACTATCCACCTATGCGCCACGAATCCTACACACTGGACCTTTAAGGCCATGTCCCTCTACATATACAGTCTATGGTATACCACAGGGAAGCTTTGGCTCAGTGGTAGCTTATGATAAGCTTATAAGCGTATGAGTGTGTATTGAATGAATAATGCATTGTGCTCTGGGTGTCTTGAAAAGCACTGTACAAATCCAAGGCATGCAACTGTTTATCAGACAATGACCAGTGCTGAGTGAGGCGGTAGCGGCGTTATCCTCCACAGTAAGGCACTTCCTGGGATCACAGCTACAGTCTCCTGAATCTCCGGCACATCGTCTGAGTCCTCTTCACAACTATGTTCCTAAACACAAACATCTTATAAGCAAATTTAATACAAAATAATCCATGTAAATACAGCTGATTCACAGAACTACTGAAAACTTCCACAACTTCAACACGTCTCTTAAAGGGATAGTGCGTTTTTTTTATGTTGATCTGTATGGGTTCCCCTCTAATAGTGTCGTGCATTAACACTGGCTTACCGCTCACCACGTCGTCTGAGCCCGGTTCTGCGCCGGTTATGGAGCTCGGGAACATAGGTCGGGTAAATTCGCGGAGACATGGTCATGGTAAAGCTTGTTTTTCTTCTCAAAATAACATTTGTCCAAAAAGTGATATATTTGCGTCACAAACAGTTGTCCACTAAAAATTCAGCAGCGTAATTCGCATTTGCATATTTTCTCTCGATTCGTATCACTGCGCCTAGGTTATCTGTATAGCCTGTTCACTTGTAAACATCCGCTTACGGCAGATGTCGCCCTACCGCATCCGCCGGATGTCGCTGTACCGAATCTGCCATAAACATCCGCTTAAAGTGAACAGGCCAATACAGCTAACCTGGGCTCAGTGATACGAATCGAGAGAAAATATGCGAATGCGAATTATGCTGCTGAATTTTTAGCGGACAACTCTTTGTGACGCAAATATATCACTTTTTGGACAAATGCTGTTTTGAGAAGAAAAACAAGCTTTATTAACTGTCCTGGCTAACTTGCCGGAACTACGTTCACGAGCTACGGAACTGGAGGAGAACTGGCCCCAGATCACGCTGTCATGGGTAAGCCAGTGTTAATGCATGACACTATTAGAGGGGAACACAAACAGATTAACACACACACACAAAAACGCACTATCCCTTTAAGCCACATCATTGCACAGTAGTATAGAATAGTGCTGGCAAAGTTGAGTACCATTCACTGTTGACATAACTAAAACAGGACAACAGCAGAAACACTATGGAAACCACATTCAGTTTAACCTTACCTTCTACTAAGCCACTGCATGTCAATGTGAAAGGAAATTTGAAACACATATTCAAATGTAAATAAAAGCAGATATAAGCAGGTAGAAAGCTGCACAATATGATAAAAGTAAATCTTACAATATCAAAACTGAACTGGGACCAACAAAAAAAAAAGGGAATATATGTAATACTTAAGATATTTCATGTTGTAAAACTTGGATAACCAACTAAGAAAAATTGCAACATACGTATTTAGCTTCCTGCCAGGTTGCGATAACCTAAGCCAGTGTTTCCCAACCAGGGGTACAAGTATCCCTAGGGGTACGCGAGCACATTGCAGGGGGTACTCGGCAGTGTCGCTGCCAGGCACAGGGGGAGATTTTTTTTTAATTTTTAAATTCTAATCTGAGTAAATTTGAGTTAAAGAAAAGAGAAAATGCCTGAGAATTAAATTTTCAAATTAAGGGGATGAAATAAAATGATTTTCATTTAATAATCCGTTGTGTCACGGTCTACTTTTGGAGAATTACCAACACGTATGAGTCAGGGGGTACTCGAGGTATCACAAAAAGACAAAAAAGGTTGGGAAACACTGACCTAAACCAATGGTGCGGTAATCATAATTTTGTTAATATATTGTGCATGCCTAAAGCAAATCTAACACTATGTGGTCATAACATGTTACATGTTAAAATATATGTATAAATAGTACCTGTTTTGTCTTCTTATCGGACTTTTTGTGCGTTTCATAAACTTTTGGGTCAGCACTGTACATACACTCTGTCCACTTCCCATATATGACCTTTAGCTTCTTTTTGCTGGTTTAACAAAAGATAATCGATTAGCACACACACAGATATATACATTAATATCTAGTCCTACAGTGTTAAACTGACATGAGACCATATTATTATACAAATCTTGTAGTTAAAAGGGCCCATATGCCATTTTTTGATCCATGTTATTTGCTATATATTATGCTATATATCCGATTTATGTTAGAATGCCATTTCCTCATCAAAAACATACCTCAAGAGATAAAAGTGACCAGTAAGTAGCTGCTGACAGCCAGCCTCAAGCTCACTTCTAAAAGATCATCAGTCATGGTGGAACGGTACTTGGGCTTGTGGGAAAAGGCTGACTCACATAAATAAGTGAGTCGGGAAAACACGAGGAGGCGGACTTCTCTGCTTCAGGTAAAATCCTCCAGCTTAGGTCCTGACCAAACCGAAGCAAGAAGATCATGGAGATGGTCCCCGCTGGTGCCATCCCGGGAATGTACACGTGAAACATCAGCTGTGCTCCTGGGACATTGAACTACTCGCTGTCGGTATGCGGCTGTACTATCTGCCCAGAGAAATTACCACATTATTGTGTTCTGTGTGTATATTCCTCCATCGGCGGATGGTGCGGCAGCATGCGAACAGCTCCACAGCGTCGTTAATGACATGATGATACGTCATCCGTGCACCTTATTTCTGATCACTGGGGACTTTAATCATACATCACTCTCCACATTCACTCATTACGTCACATTCCCCACGAGAGACAATAAGACTCTGGACTTGTTTTACGCCAACATCAAAGACGCTCCCCCTCCCCACGCTCGGAAGCTCAGACCACTGTCTGGTCTACCTGCTCCCGCAATACACACCCAGGGTGCGAAGAGAACCTGCGCAGAAGCGGTCTGTGAAGCTTTGGACTCAGGAGGCCTGTGAGTCTGAGAGACTGTTTCCAGAACACTGACTGGGACATTTTCACTGACTCTTATGGAAACGACATCAACGGCCTGACCCATTGCATCACAGACTACATCAACTTCTGCGTGGAGAACACTGTGCCAACCAGGAGGGTACGGTGCTTCTCCAACAACCACCCCTGGGTCACCCCTGAGCTTAAAGCCCTCCTGAACCAGAAGAAAAGGGCTTTCAACTCAGGGGACAGAGAGGAGCAGAAAAGGGTCCAGAGGGAGCTCCAATGGAGGATCAGACAGGCCAAAAAGGACTATGGGAGGAGGATGGAGGAGCAGCTGGCCCAAAACAACGTACGGGGCGTGTGGAGAGGACTGAGGAGCATGTGTGGTTTTGGACAGAGTGGCAGAGGAACAGTTGACGGTGATCAGCGCTGGGTGGACGAATTAAACTGTTATTTCAACAGGTTTGATGCGCCCCCCACCCCCTCTGCCAACTTCCTCCTCCTCTTCACACCTCCCCGGGCCAGTGGCCACATCCCCTTCCCCCTTCACACGGACCCAACCCAGCACCAGCCCCCCTCCACCCCCCACCACCACCCCCTGCAGTCCACCCCAGTCCCCCCCTCACTCCCCCCTCTCCATCACACCGGACGAGGTGAGGAGGGAGTTACGGCAACTCAGACAGGGGAAATCCGCAGGACCTGACGGTATCTGACCCAGGCTGCTGAAAACCTGTGCAGACCAGCTCTGTGAGGTTCTCTGCTACATGTTCAATCTGAGCCTCAGCCTGGAGAAGGTCCCCGTCCTGTGGAAGACCTCCTGTGTGGTCCCAATTCCCAAAACAACAAACACCAGGGAACCGGCCCACTACAGACCAGTCGCCATAACCTCCCACCTCATGAAGACCATGGAGAGGTTGATCCTCAGCCACCTCTGCTCTGTGGTGAGCCCCACCTTGGACCCGCTGCAGTTTGCCTACAAGCCAAACGTAGGAGTAGAGGACTCCGTCATCTACTTGCTGCAGCGGGCGCTCACCCACCTAGAGACCGCCGGGAGTGCTGTGAGAGTCATGTTCTTTGACTTCTCCAGCGCCTTCAACACCATCAGGCCGGCACTGCTGCAGGGGAAGCTGGAGGACGCGGGAGTGGATGGACATCTCGCTGCCTGGACCATCAACTACCTCACTGACCATTCACAGTACGTGCGGCTGCGCGGCTGTGAGTCAGAGGTGGTAGTGTGCAGCACTGGGGCCCCCTAGGGAACTGTCGTTTCACCCTTCCTCTTCACCATCTACACCTCGGACTTCACCTACAACACAGACAGCTGCCATCTCCAGAAGTTCTCTGACGACTTGGCCATTGTGGGCTGTGTGTCGGAGGGGAACGAGCTGGAGTACCGCTCGGTCATCAGGGACTTTGTGGACTGGTGTGAGCAAAACCACCTGTGCCTTAACACCAGTAAGACAAAGGAGCTGGTGATCGACTTCAGGAGGAGACCACTACCTCACTCACCGGTGAACATCCAGGGGCAGGACATAGAGACTGTGGACAGTTTCAAGTACCTCAACACCTCAACAATAAACTGGACTGGTCCCACAACACCGACGCCCTGTACAAGAAGGGCCAAAGTCACCTCCACCTCCTGAGGAGACTGAGGTCCTTTGGAGTGTGCAGGCCTCTGCTCAAGACTTTTTATGACTCTGTGGTGGCCTCTGCTCTCCTCTACGCTGTCGTCTGCTGGGCCCCGAGCAGCACAGAACGGGACAGGAAGAGACTCAATAAGCTGGTCAGGAGGGCCAGCTCTGTCCTGGGCTGTCCTCTGGACTCTGTAGAGGAGGTGGCTGAGAGGAGGGTGCTGGCCAAATTCATGGCACCTCTCACGACACCTCTCACCCTCTGCACCGGACTATAGAGGAGCTGAGCAGCTCCTTCGGTAACCGACTAAGGCACCCCCAGTGCAAGAAGGAGCGCTACCGCAGATCCTTCATCCATGTCACTGCAAAGTACACTCAACAAAAATATAAACACTTTTGTTTTTGCTCCCATTTTTCATGAGATGGACTTAAAGATCTAAAATTCATTCCAGATACACAATATTACCATTTCTCTCAAACATTGTTCACAAATCTGTCTAAATGTGTGATAGTGAGCACTTCGGCTTTGCTGAGATAATCCATCCCACCTCACAGGTGTGCCACATCAAGATGCTGATCTGACATCATGATTAGTGCACAGGTGTACTTTATACTGCCCACAATAAAAGGCCACTCTGAAATGTGCAGTTTTGTCTCACAGCAAAATGCCACAGATGTCACAAGCATTGAGGGAGCGTGCAATTGGCATGCTGACAGCAGGAATGTCAACCAGATCTGTTGCTCGTGAAATGAATGTTCATTTCTCCACCATAAGCCGTCTCCAAAGGCGCTTCAGAGAATATGGCAGTACATCCAACCGACCTCACAACCGCAGACCACGTGTAACCACACCAGCCCAGGACCTCCACATCCAGCAGGTTCACCTCCAAGATCGTCTGAGACCAGCCACTCGGACAGCTGCTGAAACAATTGGTTTGCATAACCAAACAATTTCTGCACAAACTGTAAGAAACCGTCTCAGGGAAGCTCAACTTCATGCTCGTCGTCCTCATCGGGGTCTTAACCTGACTCCAGATCGTCACCGTAACAGACTTGAGTGGGCAAATGCTCACATTCGATGGCGTCTGGCACGTTGAGAGGTGTTTTCTTCACGGATGAATCTCGGTTTACATTGTTCAGGGCAGATGGCAGACAGCGTGTGTCGAGTCGTGTGGGTGAGCGCTTTGCTGATGTCAATGTTGTGGATCGAGTGGCCCATGGTGGTGGTGGGGTTATGGTATGGGCAGGCATCTGTTATGGACGAAGAACACAGGTGCATTTTATTGATGGCATTTTGAATGCACAGAGATACCGTGATGAGATCCTGAGGCCCATTGTTGTGCCATACATCCATGAACATCACCTCATGTTTCAGCAAGATAATGCACGGCCCCATGTTGCAAGGATCTGTACACAATTCTTGGAAGCTGAAAATGTCCCAGTTCTTGCATGGCCAGCATACTCACCGGACATGTCACCCATTGAGCATGTTTGGGATGTGCTTGACCGGCGTATAGGACAGCGTGTACCAGCTTCCACTAATATCCAGCAACTTCGCACAGCCATTGAAGAGGAGTGGACCAACATTCCACAGGCCACAATTGACAATCTGATAAACTCTATGCGAAGATGTGTTGCACTGCATGAGGCAAATGGTGGTCACACCAGATACTGACTGGTTCTGAGTCCCCAGACCCCCAATAAAGCAAAAAAATGCACATTTCGGGGTGGCCTTTTACTGTGGGCAGTCTAAGGCACACCTGTGCACTAATCATGATGTCGGATCGGCATCTTGATGTGGCGCACCTGTGAGGTGGGGTGGATTGTCTCGGCGGGGCAGAGGTGCTCGCTGTCACACATTTGGACAGATTTGTGAACAATGTTTGAGAGAAATGGTAGTGTTGTGTATCTGGAGTGAATTTTGGATCTTTGGGTCCATCTCAGGAAAAATGGGAGCAAAAACAAAAGTGTTGCGTTTATATTTTTGTTGAGCATACATACATACACACACACACACACACACACACACACACACACACACACACACACATACACACATACATACATACACACATACATACATACATACATACATACATACATACATACATAAATCAATCAATCAAACATTTATAAGGCGCTTTTCATACAAAATTGTAGCACAAAGCGCCTTACAGTGGTCAAGGATTAGAAGATTGACCTTTATTGATCTCGCACAGGAGAAGTTGTTTCTATATTTGACCCGGGGACCATCCCCATGATTTTGTTTTGTTATTTATGCTTTGGTCAGGCCCTAAGCTGGAGGATTTTACCTATGGCGCATGTTTAGGTTGGTGGGGGAAACCGGAGTACCCGGAGGAAACCCACCCAAACACGGGGAGAACATGCAGTCTCCACACAGAAAGGCCCGGGCAACCCGAACCTTCTTGCTGTGAAGCATGAGTGCTAGCCACTCAGCCACCGTGCCGCCAGGGGAAAAAAAAACACACACACACACACACACATATATACATATATATACATATATATACATATATATACATATACACATACACATATATACACATACACATATATACACATACATACACATATATATATATATATATACACATATATATATATATACACATATATATACACATATATATATACACATATATATATACATACAGTATATATATATACACATATACACATATATATACACATATACATATATATATACACATATACATATACACACATACATATATATATACACACACATATACATATATATACACACATACATATATATATACACATACATATACATATATATACACACATACATATATATATATACACATACATATATATATATATACACATACATATATATACACATACATATATATATGTGTATATATATATATATGTGTGTGTATATATATATACACACATACATATATATATATATATATACATATATATATATATATATATTATATATATGTGTGTGTGTGTGTACATATATATATATATATATATATATATACAGGGGGTCCTCGGGTTACGACGTTGAGCCCACACCTGGTACTTCCGCCCACATTGGACACGCACACGAGGCCGTCTTCTCCGCCCTACAACCACAACAAAGCGTATTCTTCCGCCGTGCGCGTTTGTTTACGTTGCTTACCACGCTAAACTGAGCAAGTGTGTGTATGTATGTATATTATATATTATTATATTATATATTTATATTTATATTTATATTTATATTTATATTTATTTATATTTATATATATATATATATTTTTTTTTTTCTCTCAACAGATTTGCACGGATATAAAAAATGACCCAGGCGGCTGACAAAAAAGCGGAAATCCGCCAAAAAGCAGAAATTTTCCATCCCTGATACCTGGAGTTGTGTTTTGTTTCATTCACGTTTGACACCGAAACCCTGAAAACGCTTGTGATGTCATACATGATGTGCTCCAATGTGTTTTGAAACTCCATGCATCTTCTTTCAGCTCACTACAAGGTGGAACAGAACATTTTGAGCATTGGAGATGTAGACAGACCAATAATAAAATCTTACTTTGTCAATGAGACAAAGCACAACTCCGGGTATGTTTTTTTATGAGGTAACAACATTCTAACATGGCTTAAAGCTCACAACTGAGTTTTGTGTAATATAGGACCTTTAAATATAGCGAGCTAATGAACCATGTCAATACAAATGACACCTTTTGTCTTGAATGTAGCCTTCTACTTTGTGCAGCTCTTTTCCAAACATGCTGCATGCTTTGAAGTTCAAAACACACTTGTCTCCAGTGCTGAAAAACAAGACAGAAACAACAATGTATTAATTTAGAAAAAAAAAAAAAAAAAAAATCTCCCAGTTGCCTTAAAAGTAAATATGTAAAGATATCAAAATCTCACGGTTATCACATCACAATATGAATCTGAAGGTACGATACAGAATTATGGATATGCTACTTTTCCCTATTTAAATGCCTTCAAAAGACTTCAGTGTGAAATATTGTCATAATTCAAAGAATGACAATTCAAAAGTGCTTAATAATATTATATAATAATAATAATTATTATTATTATTGTTGTTATTATTATTGTTATTATTATTATTATATAACAATACAGTATAATATTATATATACATTATATACTGCACTGAAATGAAGCAAAAGATCCTAGCTTGTGTAGATTCCTTTTTTTAATACACCTTGAAATTCAATATATTGGGACAGCCCACAGTATTATTGTGAGAACTTTGATAATATGATATCACAATATTTTGGTTATTGGTACATCCCTACTAAAACCTAAAAGCAGCATAAACTACAGGGTTATTTGGGGGTTTTTTTACGTAATAATTTGACAAGCTATATCATGTAAGTGCAGATAAAAGAAGTAAACAAATATATAGCTCATGCTGCTACACCTCCATACTTGTCAATGGTTGATATGTATTTTGTATCCTGTATTTTGTTATTTTCTTTGTAAACCTGGACCAAATAATTATTGAGTGTGAAATAAAATATATACCTGTGGTTGAGGATCTCCACGGTTCCATATTGCTCTATCCACAGTTTCCCTAATATCACATTATGCACACAACACATTGGGTTCGTCCACGTGTATGCTTCTTTATGTCTTAAAAACAAAACACACACAGACACATTAGTAAAGAAAGATTTCATATTTATACTACTGACCCAATCCCAAACTCACTTGAGCAGCTCCAGTGTCATGGTTCCTTTGGGTTCAGCTTCGATGCTTTTGCCCCAGAACTTGAGTTTGGGGTAAATGGAGCCATGGAAAACAAACTCCTGCTTCAGAGACTCTGCGTGGAAAGCACTGACCGGAGGATGGTGGCTCACCTGCTCCGAGATCAACCGGTAACCCTCGTCTTCCCTGGAAATTCAAAAATATTCTGATCAGTTGGTTATTTTATTTAAACCAAAGGCAGTCCCATCTCACTAAAGCATTAATTAATTAATTAGGCATTTATATTAATATCACCTCTGGGCATCATTACAGTATATAGAAGTAGTTTTAATCTAGTGCATTTTTATATTATATTTTTGGACACTTGTTTGCTTTATTATTTGACTGCTCTTCTATTTGTACAATTTCCACACTGTGAGACAAATAAAGATTACTTTAAAATCTCTGATACCTTATAAGTTCATAGGTTTCCCCAAGTAGTGGATTAAATGGTTTTCCAGTCCTTTCCCACTGAGATGCTACAGCGGACACGGCAAAAGCAGCTACAACCTGTCAAACAAATGAATGAATTCATAAATAATAAAACTGATCAATAATATCCCTATACTACATTCTTAATATTAACAAAATGTAAACTTAACATGTATTCTGAGCGTATACCTGCATGCGGTCGATGGAATCCGACAGGCTGCAGGCTTTGTGGATGAGGTGAGTGTGCTCCATGTACTCTGAGATTCTTTGGAGAAAGCTCAGTGGCTCATTAAAAACCACCGGCATTGCAATTTTGGACAGCTCCTGCAAATAAATGAAATATGAAATAGATCTAGGAAAATAACAGACATTATGATGGTTCTTTTTATTTTAACATTATTTAAAGTTGCACTATGTAACTTTTTGGTTGGGGGTCCATCGCCTTTTTGTTTCTATGGCTATGTCATTTCTCTGCCTGCAGTGTTCCACAGTGACATTAAGCAGCGCTCAAAAAAAAAAGAAAAGAAAAATGTAGAAAAACGCATGCAATGCATTCTGACTGTGAGAGGGGTTGCCTCTCCACTGACCTGACCTGTAACTTGGTCTGGTTTGGTCTCTATGAAGATAGAAAGGTTTAATATCATGTGTGTACACAATGGTTTAATACAATTTTTAATACACTGTGTATACAATGGATGGCCCAGGTACACAATGCACCTTTAACATTTGTTTTATCATGGAGCCTTTACTCACCATGCCAATGCATTTCTTCAGGATATTCCACACACTGAAATTGCTTCTAGAAACCATTTCTGCAGGCAACGTTTTCCTAAATGCAACAAACATTAATATTATTAGCACTGGTATTAGCAAACTTTCACCCGTCTGTTGCAGTCAGCTAATCACAGAAATGAATCTTTGTCTCTCAACCAATGAGCTCTCAAAGCCATTACTCTGGCTGTATCTGCTCCATCACAAAACTCTGCCTCCTTTGTTTACAACTACAACTTGACTAATAAGTGACTGAGTACGGCCAAACAGGCTGCAACTCTGGATTAGTGAAACCCAGATAATTGAGTTTTTAGTATTTTTTTTTCAAAATTTGTGATTTTCATTTTTTTTGCAGAATGTGCTAGTTGAGATCATGAAGAAGCCACTCCATGTTTCAAATAACAGCACTGGCTACTTAAGAATTGAGGCGTGGATAAATTACCATCCTACCACTGTGGACCAATCACGTGACATTTGTGCTCTTTTGTTTTCTTTTTCCGCCTATCAGCTGTGAGCAGTGAATATGTAGCTGCATTTCGTAGGATGCATTTGCATCTGTAACATAATTTTTTAAACTTTGACTGTAAATGCAACATAAGGAAGGAATCGCTCCTCGGGACATGGGACCCGTTTCTCCGAAGCTTACAGAATGCGATCGGATACTTTACTGCTGAAAGAGTGTGGATATGCGAATAATCGGACAACGAGGCAAACAACAGGCAAGTAAGTGTACCCGATGATGTTTGCAGGAACACATTTACTTTATAGACTTTAGGACGTTTAGGAGTATTTATGTGTAAATACTAATTCAGCTTTCGTGTGGCGACCATATTTCAGTATGTGCGCTGTGTCATATTTCCATATGTAAGGCATCATTGGAAAGCTTAGAGTCTATACTTTCAGAATCTGTGAATAACTCAAAACACCTCCGGGACAACTTGATTGGTTTTGCCGCGGTCGGTCACATAACTCCCAAATAATCACAGCTGCAATTTTAAAAGGCTCAATTTTCTGACCTATGCTATAATGTTGTTTCCTCATCAAAAACAAATCCAGAGTTGTGTTTTGTTTCATTTACAATGTTTGATATGTATATTTATGCTGCGTTTTCTCAAATAGAGAACACTTTGTTGAATATGTGTTGTATGTGTTGTAAGTATTTCAATCATCTTTCAAATCTTAATGCTCCTGGATGTAATTTTAAAACATAAATCACAATTGCAATTACATTTGTTTCTGCAATTATGCAGCCCTAAATAACACCTCTAGTGTATAGTCTATATGGTGTGACTTTAGGCAGATCTTGTTTTATAGTATATAAACAAAGTCATGTGACTGACTAAATAAACAGCAGCTATGAATGAATGCCCTCCTCACCTGCGTTGCCACAGTCCATTCTCCTGAGAGGCACTTTTGGACACTTGGGCATCTTTAAAACTCTGCTCACATGAATCATCTGACTCAAGCCCTGAGGGACAGACACAGAGTTACAGAAGAAGAACACTGGATGATACAATACTCACAAAACAACATAAATACTGTCATACTTTTTTGCCTGCCATCTTTTTTAAAAATAAGAATTAGATCACATTGTTGTCATATGCATTGTATTTATTTGTGAGACATACACAGGCTGAAACAAAACTCCCCAGCAAGATAATACATGTGTTGCTTAAGTTCTTCAACTGTGTAAAACTATACAAAAAATGAGTAGTCTGCTTTCTAAAAAGAATGGGTTGAAATGTATGATTGAAAGCTCATATTATTAACCCAACCAAAAGTGTATTTAGTGAACGGTGGAACGTGCACACCTCTGATATATTTAATAAAGCACGACAGCAATAGCCTACTACATGTTTGACGGCAGTTTTCTGATCCTTCACTTGCACAAACATGTAAGAAAACAAGCACAGTATGATTTACTCTCCCATAATCATGCATTACTTACATTTTATCAGCTTGTTTTCTATTATTTGGGCATCTCACCTGTCTCAGCGTCGTAAAACTCCTCTTCGCTGTTCATACTGAGCACCGTAGTAAAACTGTCATTCAAAACTTCATGTTTGTCCCATCGGCCTGGTTACGTGCATCATATTTGGACCTACACAACACCTGCACCCGCGGACAGCCAAAACCACAAAATCAGCGGCTTAATAAACTGTAAATGCTGATAAGCCTGTTAACCACAAATCTGATCATAACGATAAGAATGATCGCTTGTAGCATTTTGTTGCTACACAGGAACTAGCATTCAGGCAAGAGGGTAAATAAATGCATAGTAAATGATAGGTTTCAAGCAACGTCATTAAAGCACAGATTAACGTACATTGATGAATAATGTGCAGTGTACATTGAAATATCATACAATTACGACTACCTGATATTTAAGGCCAAAATGAAGATGCAGGAGCATAAACAATCCCGAGTTCACTACATACAGTCGGAGCGGAAGTGAGCGCAAGGACACCGTGATTGACACGTGCGATAGCCAATCAGATAACTCCCTGATGAGGCAATCCCTACTACTTTTGAAAACATGTTATTTTTCTTAAATAAAATAATAATTTGTGGTATTATAGTTGTATTGTTCGATTAAAATGCATATTGGTATGAAAACTAGCTTTATTTTATTTATCATTTAAAACTGCTTCTTTCATACTTTGCACTCATGACCCAAAGATTAGATGTGACAAATATGCTATAAATCAGGGGTCTTCAATGTTTTTCAGGCCAGGGACCCCCAAACAGATGGCAAACTGGGCCAGGGACCCCCTACTATATATACGGCATAGAATTGTGTTTTATATTCAATTGAGCTTAGTGTCATGTATAAACATTGCTACTCTGTTATGGTACATCCAATACAAGGAAATAATACACAGGTTAATACTGTATTTTACACTATAAAATATAAAATTCTATTATTTTAAAGTGAAAAAAAAAAAGATTTCGCGCCCCCCCTGCAGTACCTCCGCGAAAGACCTCTGCTATAAATAATACATATATATGTAGGCCTATTTATAGCTATCATTATTAGCCTAATTTTTAAAAAATAAAACAGAATATCTGAAATTAAGTGAAAAGATATCTTTTTTTTTTTTTTTATTCAGTTTATTTAAAAACAAACAAACAAAAAAACTAGATATTTACCATACAGCAGTGCTTCTCAAATAGTGGGGTGGGCCCCCCTGGGGGGGAGCGGTGTGATGCCGGGGGGGGGGGGGGGGGGGGGGCGTGTGTGACCCTGGGAAACATGCTTTTTTTGCCATACTGTACTAGAACTAAGTGTAATTGTACATCAACAATAGTAGTTGGCAGTGGCGCTCTCGTTGTCGCTCTGGGGCAGGGGTCGGCAACCTTAAATACACGATACAGCGGTCCCTCGGTCTATCGCGGTTCACTGTTCGCGGCCTCGCTGTTTCGCGGATTTATTTTTTCAAATTTTTTTATAGAGTAACTTTTTTATTTATTTATAGTATAACGTGTTCTGCGTCCTGATTGGCTAAGAGACTGTAGACCTTTGCCGATTGATAGATGGGGGATGCGGGGGGACCGGGACCAGACTGGAACTAGACCAGGACCAGACCGGGACTAGACCAGGACCAGACCGGGACTAGACCAGGACTAAACCAGGTCTAAACCTGGACTGGTCCTGGACTAAACCAGGACTAAATCAGGTCTAGACCTGGACTAAACCCGGACTAGACCAGGTCTAAACCAGGATTAAACCACCACATGTCGCTTTTGCTGGTTTCGTGCGGCTGGTTTGTGGCTCGGGCTGAGAGGACGCGGTCCGGTCGCTGCGGTTCGATCTCGTGCTCGCAGCCCCGATGTACGTGCAGCCTCGCGCCGGTCGTGCTGCTCTGTCACGGATTTTACCACGATGAGGGGTGCACGTGTCACGCACTTCTCCAAGGGGTTGGTGCGCGTCGCGTCCTGGGACGTGGCAGTGCCGGGACTGTGCACTGCGATATGAGTCACTGGATTCCTGCGGATCCAGTGACTCATATCTCCGCTCCCCTAGGAGGGGCGTCACAGAAAATAATTGAGAAGCACTGCCATACAGCAACCTTTCTGTATCAACATGGCAATGATATCATACAGTACAAAACTTAGTTCAACATGCTGATAATCAAATAAAATCAACTACAACAACCTCAAGTTGCCAGTGAGTTAGAAATTAAGGTCTAAAGTCTATGAACATGTACATTATTTCAGTGTTTACACTTTTAACTTTTTCCTTATCTTCTTCGTCCTCTCCCTCGTGGCCTTCCATGTGATTGAAAGGGAAATAAGGGACCCTCAGGTGTGGGAAGTAAAGCAGTTTTGTGCCTAGGATGCATCACTTGTTCAGTTTGAGCATTAGGGGCTGCAGTGCTGTTATCAAGCTGTTCAGATCCAGTTGCTCCCGATGTAGTGCCTTTTATTTCTCCAGATTTATGGTCAGAATCAACTTTTTGTAAATCTTCAACCCTTCTGTGGGCAGATCGGTCCCTGCTTGGACTTCTTCTACGAAGGGGTCCACAATGATCACCTCTAATAACTTGCCCACTATCTCTTTCGCTGTCATGGGACCTCCTGTCCCTTCCAGAGTGTGATCTTTCTGGTCTGTCATCATCTTGTCTGTTTTCCCAGTTTTGACTCCAATCAGCTTCTGGTCTCCAGCCTTCAGGCCTTTGATCATGCCATGGACCACTAAAATCGCCCCTGTTCCGTCTATCATCTGGGCCATCCCTCAAGCCTCCAAATGGTTTGTCATGTGTTTGACCTTGTCCCCTATTGTCTGGGACTCTGCCCTCATATTGAGGACCTCCAGTACTGGGATGGGGGTTTCCTCGTATACCCCCCCAGTTCTCACTTCCAGGGCTACAAACTTCACCTTCAGGTCCAAAGTCTGCCCTAGGCCCGCCCCTTTGAGATCCAGGATTTCTTGGTCCACCTCTTCCTCTAAAATCTTGCACCCTTGGTATGCCACTGTGCACTGGACCGGGCCCATTCATAGGCCCACATCTATATTCACCACCCCTCTCAAAATCTGGCCCTCTATGCAACTCTGGACCACAAATTGGGCCCCCCCTGTTTTCACCATCTCCTCCAAAGCCTTGCTCTCTAGGACCCCCTCTGTGTTCCCAATGTCTACCCGGGCCTAGATCCCCATGTCCCCCTCTATGTGGTCCTGGGCCATCTATAGGGCCCAGGACCACATAGAGGGGGACATGGGGTCCTGGGCCATCTATAGGGCCACCTCTGCCAAAGCCTGGCCCTCCAAATCCTCCTCTGTGTGGGCCCTGTCTGTGAGTTCCTGGACTATCTACTGGGGCTTCTTGATGCTCACCGCCACTACCAAACCCTGGCCCTCCATACCCCCCTCGGTTTAGACGTGGGCCATCCATAGGTCCATCATTTCCAAAACCTCTATGCGGTCCGTGATTTCCCATATCTCTTTGTTCATCATCTCTATCTAACTCAGGTCCACTAAATTCTCCTCTGTTCCGTCCTGGACCATTCCTTGGGCCACCTGTACATTCTCCACCTATGCCAAAACCTTGTCCCCCATGTCCCCTTCTTGGGCCTCCACCTCTACCAAACATGTGGCCATGATACCCTCCTCTGTGAAAGCCTGGGGCATCCACAGAACCACCTCTATGCTCCCCTCCTCTAGCAAACCCTGGGCCTCCAAAACCACCTCTTTCTGATCCTGAATTATCCATGGGGCATTCTCTATCAAACTCTGGCCCCTCATGTCCCTCTATGAGATGTCCTGGGCCATCCACAGAACCACCTCTATGCTCCCCACCTCTCCTAAACCCAGGTCCTCCAAACCCACCTCTATGGGGCCCTGGCCCATCCATAGGCCCTCTATCATAATCTATCTTTCCACGTCCTCCCCTGTGATGTCCTGGACCATCTATTGGACCATGATGTTCCCCGCCTCTACCACACCCTGGCCCTCTAAGTCCCCCTCGCTGTGGTGGTGTATCCATAGTGCCTCTGTCAAACTCTGGTTCTTCATGCTCTCCACTCTGAGGTCCCGGCCCACCCATAGGACCATCTCTACCAAACCCTGGCCCTCCAAATCCCCCTCTACGGGCTTTTGGGCCATCCATAGGGCTATCTCTATCACAATCTGGTTCTCCCCGTCTTCCCCTGTGGTTTCCTATTGAACCACGTTGGCCCCCACCTCTGCCAAAACCGGGCTCTCCAAATCCCCCTCTATAGGGTCCTGGCCCATCCACAGGACCACCTCTATCAAATCCTGGCTCTTCATCTCCCCCCCTTTGATGTCCAGGGCCACTCATAGGACCCCCTCTGCCTAATTTTGGTCCCCCAAACCCACCTCTTTGGGGTCCTGGGCCATCCATAGGGCTTCTATCAAAATCTGGCTCTGCATGTCCTCCTCTGTGAGGCCCTGGGTTGTCTATTGGACCACCTCCATGATCCCCACCTCTGCCAAACCTTGGACCTCCAAATCCACCTCGGTGAGGGCCTGCGCCATCACCTGGACCATGATGTTCCCCACCTCTGCCAAAACCTGGCCCTCTAAATCCCCCTCTCTGTGGTGGTCCATCAATAGGCCGCCTATCAATCTCTGATTCTTCATGCCCCCCAAACTGAGGTACTGGCCCACTCACAGAACCATCGCTACCAAAAACTGGCCTTCTAAAACCTCCTCTTTGAGATCCAGGGCCATCCATAGGGCCTCCTCTATGCTCTCCACCTCTGCCTAATCCTGGTCCTCCAAACCCACCTCTATGGGGTCCTGGGCCATCCATAGGGCCTCTATCAACATCTGGATCTCCATGTCCTCGATTGTGAGGTCCTGAGTTCTCCATTGGACCACCTCCATATTCCAAACTTCTACTAAACCTTGGCCCTCTAAATCCCCCCCTCGGGGGTGGTCCATCCATAGGGCTTCTGTCAAATTCAGGTTCTTCATAGTCCCCACTTTGATGACCTGGCCCATCCATAGGACCATCTCTACCAAAACCTGGCCCTCCAAAGCCTCCTCTATGGGGTTTAGGGCTGTCCATAGGACCACCTAGATGTTCCCCACCTCTCCCAAACCCTGGCCCTCTAAACCTGCCTCTTTGGGGTCTCTCTACTGGGCATTTATCACACTCTGGCCCTTCAAGTCCCACCCTTTGAGTTCCTGGAACATCCACAGGACCACCACTATGCTCCCCACCTCTCCCAAATCCTGGCCCTCGAAAATCACTTCTATGGGGCCCTGGCCCATCCAAAGGGCCATTATCAGAATCTGGCTCTCCACATCCTCCCTTGTGATGTCCCAGGCCATCCATTTGACCACGATATTCTCCACCTCTTCCAAACCCTGGCCCCCCAAATCCCCCTCTGTGGGGCCCTGGGCCATCCATAGGACCTCCTCTTCCAAAACCTGGCTCTCCCTGTCTTTCCAAGTCCCCCCTGTAGTGCCTCTGGGTCTCCATTGGACCACCAAACCCTCCCTTGCGTGGACCTTGGCAATCTACAGGGACATCTCTATCTTCAAATTCACCAAAATTTGAATCTACACTTTTATCTCTGTGTGGACCTTGCCTATTCATAGGGAAATCTCCAGGTTCACCTCCTCTGTCAAACTGTGGGGCGCCATGTTTCCCCCTGTGAGATCCAGGCCCTTCAAATGGCAACCCTCTAGAATTCCTCCCTCTAAAAGCAGGACCACTGTTATCACAGGGAGCATGAAAATCTGCTCCTTTCTGTTCAGGTTGTTGTGGGGTATCAGTTCCAGCTAGTTGTCCATGTAAATTGGGATTGGCAAAACCAACATCAGACCTAGTGGTCATGCCTCCTCTTAGATTAGGTCCCAAAATATCACCCCCACCTCTTACGTCAAATTGTAATTCAGGGATGTTTTGACTTTGAGCAAACGTCACAGGCCCAGTATTCCACATGTTTGGATTTCTTTGACTGAAATCACTTTCTATACTAGATCTTCTTCTACCCTTCCCAAAGTTTGACACTGAATGCTGATCTCTAGTCAAGCCCATAAGTGTATTCTGGCTAAAATTACTATTGGCTGACTCTGTGCTATTTCTAATACCCCTGTCAGCATTGGGGTTTTCAGTTATTTGAGGTCTGCTACTAATCTGTTGATTGAGCGTTCCCTTATTTCTCAAAGTAGCAATGTCTTTATTTGATTTGCTGAAAATATCTTCAAGTTTATTTGTGTCTTGTTTTGGGTCTGTTAAGGCTGGGCTACCATCCCTTGATGCCTGGGGAATATTTTCAAGATCCCCCAAGCCTGGAATGGAATCTTTACATGGACTGTCTTCACGGCTGTCTTTATTCTTTGTTCGAGGGGTTTCAACTCCAAGAGGCTTGGGATCATCCAGTTTTTTAATCTCTGAAATAGTTTCTTCAGATATTAATTCTACTTTAACACAAGCCACAGCAACTGCCTCCACTAAATCTACTGGCTTCTGTTCATTTGAAAGAGAGTTATCAAGAGTAAGAATTGGTTGAGCATAACTTTCAATTTTCTCTTCAGTAGGTTCTAATTTTACACTGGTCTCCATCTTTATAATGTTCATACTTTCAGTTACATCTTCTGAAAACCGTGGCTCTGGATCTGGACTTTGTGGTGAATCTCTTGTAGGCGGTTCAAGCTCTCTCAGTGGTATTAGACTATCAAGTTTGCCATCCAGTAAAAGGTCTGTAGCCCATTTCAATTGTTTAAGGTCACCTGGTATGTAATCACTGCTTGCAGGTTGCTCTTGTGTCGCTATGAGTGTCGGTAGCTCTGTCTCTTCTGTATCCACATCATTTGTATTATAAGGAGACTGGAAAGGCAAGTTCTCTCCAAGGTTTTTTGCATGCGTGGCAAAATCACTCATTTCATTTTTTGCAGCAATTTGACTTGGGGAGGGGGGTTCTCTTCTTCGGCATGGTGAAAGAGACGCAGAGTTTTTATTCCTTTGTGATGATGAAGATCTTCTACGTCGTCTTGACCTAGTCTGTGAGGTACTGTCTCTCCGTGCTCGAGTGTGGCGCCCCAACCGGTCTCTGGATCTGTGCCTTGAAATGGTTCTTTCACTTTTGTGGTGTCTGTCTCTGTCTCTCCGTCTTCGGGACCGGGAAGGAGAGCGATGCTGGGATCTTCTGGGTGGACTTCGATGGCGGCTCCTTTCGTGATTACTTCGTCTCTTTGGTGAATATTTGCGCCTTTTGCTATGGCTGGAACTTTGTTCAGTTTTAGAGACAGACGAATCCCGAGACTTCGACCTGGGCTTCTCTAACATACCAGCCTGAATTTCATCAAAAAGAGATTCATCTTCTGGATCATACGCTACATCAGAGTCCTCTACCTCACCAGGAGAGGGAACATTTTCATTTCCTTTAGAGGTTTCTAGTGTTTCACTTTTATCATTTAAATAGTCTGTTTCACTTATGATAGCAGAGGCAGAGTTATCTTTTTCTGATGTAGTAGTCAAAACAGGACTGCTGCCCGGTTCCGTTGCGCCACTCTGCAAAGTTACAATTTTGCTTAGCGGCAGCGCTGATGATGGAGGAGATACAAGAGAATCAGAGACCGAAAACTGAGCCATAAACATCCCCACAGCCTCTCTCTGTTTACGGAGAGCCTCTTCCTGTTCTTTTAATTGTCTTTTCTGCTCTTCAATTTGCCGGTTCAGTTCCTCAAGCATGCGCTGTTGTTCAGTCAGGGTTTCAGCTGATATGACCACAGCCCCTGTAGGAACCGCATATGGTACAGCAGCTGGAGCAGTAGCTGGAGGAGCAGGTGAAGCAGCAGCTGAAGCAGATGGGGCAGCAGTTTCGGTCGAAGGAGGTTTAGAAACAGGAGCAGATGTCACTTGGGGAGAATCTAGAATTGTAGGTGGGTTTGGCATTGTATCTGAAATGTTTTTGGAGGCATTTTCATTTCTAATATCATCAAAGATTGTTTCATCCTCCGGATCATAAGCAACATCATCATTAACATTTTCTATAAATTCAGGGATATTTTCTTTAACGTCCGTGATCTTTTTGGGAACGACACCATATCCACCTACAGGATCATACTCCTCTTCCGGATCATACGGCCGATCAAAATCATCATTGTCCTCTTCTTCTATTTCTTTAACTGTTGTTTTCCCTCCAAACTGCTGAACTATTGGATCCACCATTGACAACGGATATTTCTTAGGACGGGCTGCTTTTGCTGTGCTTCTTGCTTCCGACGATACGTTCGACTCTGTTTGCTTTGTTGGAAATAATTGTTTTAATATTGTCTGTAGGGGCGTTTCATTACTGGAGGATGTTGTTGTATTGATCTTGGATGACGTGCTTTCTTTGCTTGTTTTGGACTGAGAGACAGATGTTACAGATGTGGTTGTAACAGAGGTAGAACTAAAATTTGATCTTGGAGGTGAACTTGGAGGCGTTACACTTATGGGAATCTCTGGATCATAGGGTTGGAAGTCGTCTTCTTTGTTCGAACCATAAAGACTTGGAGGTTTCGGTATCCACAAGGGATCAGAGGACACTGACACTTTGGGACGCTTTTCTTCAACTTCTGCCGACAAGCTTCCAGGTCGTTTTGATTTTTGAATGATTGCAAGGCCCAGAAGAAGATTTGGACGGTTCTTTTCAAAACCTGAAAAAAGTGACATAAGTACACCTTAGTATTTCAACCAGTTTACCTTTTCTATATCAAATTACCTTATAGATTACTATTACATTACCTGGTCCTTCAAGAGGTTGAAGTATGGCTGGTACTGCTTCTTTTGCACTTAGTGGAAATAGGTACATGTCTTTAATAGAACGACTGCTGTTTGCTACAACACCAAAGCGCCCTCTGCTGCTGAAGTACGAGAACAGTGACACATAGGCAACGTCCTCTTCATCAGTGGCTGGTTGAAATCGGATGACACACAAATCCTATTAACAAAAATAGCAAGAATTTCCAAGCATTAATGTTTGATTTAAAATCGAACCAATCAAGGAGAGAAAAACACATTTATGTTGATCTTGCCTTTGTAACTGAGGTTTTCAGTTTTGCAACATAGTCCCAGACAGTTTTTGGTAAAATCCGCCCTCCAATCTGTATTGTATCAGGTAGGTCCTGACATTGTGAAACAACAAATCAACAATCAAACAGGGGGTAAAACTATAAAACACATCACAGACACTGAATATTACTATACCGCTTTTAGATGTTCAGCTGGACCTGAAACCAAGTATCCTTTGGTAACAAACTTTGCAATGGTCAGCATGTTCAAAAAGCCTTTCCAGAGAATGTCCTGCTTTGAAAGAAACTGTGGAGTTCCACTCTCAGAAGGAATTTTAGGAGTTGGATTTCTGAAAGAAATTACATAAACCGCATGATACCTATGTTTATATTTGAAACATGATGAAACTATGATTTTACCTTGAGGATGAGCCATAAAGTCGAGGATCTCCTGAATGTGATGGTTTCATGAGGATAGATTTGGGTAATATTGTGGCGGAGGGGAGAGACACAGGTGGAGCAGGAGTGTCATTTAAAGAAAAGTAGGAGTCTGATTTCTGAGTTTCTCTATCACTCAGAGCTGCTGAACTGTTGGTCAGAGCAGCATATCTATTTGCTGCAGTGCGAGGATCACGTTGTGTTATGGTTACCGTGGAGACAGCTGGAATGACAACTGGTGTGTATGACTTCATTGGAGCAGACTGTTGATCATCAGAGGTGGGGGATGCGGGGGACTCCATGACAGGGGAGGCGGGTGTATCCACAGAGGGGGAGGCAGGAGAGTCTTGGGTGGTGGGTGAAGCAGGAGATTCTACAATGGTCAAAATCGGAGAGCCCATAGTGAAATGAGGCACTGGTGAGTCCATGTCCGGGGAGTCGGGAGGGGCTAGGAGAGGGGAGTCCTCTCCTTTGGACCTTTTCCATAAAGGCTCACGCTTCTCCTCAGAAACCCTCTTTTTCTTCTGCACAGTCTCTCCCACTTCATCTTGTTGCATTTGACCTATAGATAAAGCAGGGAATTGGCAAGGCATTGAGAAACAATTAGGTTAGGTTCATGTGGCATCCTATAACAACAAAGAGTCCACAGTTTAAAATGAAGATTGATGTAGGTCAAATTTTTAATAGCAATAGTTTGGAACTAGTTTATCTATAGTTAATATCTTTCACAAGCAAAAATTTAATTTACACAGATAGATTTCTCCAAATACTTCTCCAACTGGTCAGCCTCTGCCATGCTCAGAGCAACAGGTCGATTTTAATTACCTGCTAAAGGCAATATAAAACATAGTTTTTGTACAAGAATCGTTACCATAAAAAACGGTGATATTAATGTTTTGGCATACTGCCCATCCCTAATGGAAAGGCCATCAAGCCATAACAATAAAATTGCTTTCTGGCTTCAATCTGAAACTGTGACCTTCTGCATGACTGACCTGTGCAGATTTTGCATTTGACATCAAACAGGTGCTTATGATGTTCTGCTGTAGTGTCCTTGAGCATACAGGTAAGAATATCAGATATAGCACCCCCTCCTTGGTTGGGCTGGCTCATCTTTGACTTTATATTAGATTCAGGGACAGTTTTCTTTTGTTCCAGTAAAGGCACATTCTACAAAAGAAAATATAATTCAAATTTAAAAACAGCATAAAACACACCATTTCTCTGAAGTAAATTTAAAATGTATGCACCTTAGTCCTATCAGTTCTGGTCTGAATCAAACTGCGTAAATCTAGCTTCACTGGTTCAGGCTTTTGCAGTGAACCTCCCACAGATGGTGTGGCCTTCACCTATAGACAAAATTACACACATAGCATTACTTAAATTAAGTTACATTTTTCTGGTTACTATTTTTTCATCATCATCATCATCATCATCATCATCATCATCATCATCATCATCATCATCATGCACTAGTAGCATATTATTGTACTGTATTGTATAAGATCATCTTATCAGTGTAAGTACTGGTACCTCCTTAGGAGGTTCTGGAGGCTGTATTGCCTGCATATCTTTCTGGCTCATTCTGACCAATCTGAAGGGGCTGATCTCTCCTTGCACCAGCCGAAACAACAGGCCCTACAACGACCAAAAAATAAATTATATAAATAATAATTAAAGTCATTGTAAACATGAAACATAAAACACACTTGTAAAGTTAAGTGTACCTTATTTTTTGGATCTTTCAAGTTGAACATTATAGTACGATACTTATTCATATATTTGCTGTCTGTGTTACGAAATATGTTGAACATCTCTGTCTCAATATTTGTGACAAGTTTTCCAACGTCATTTTCAGACATATCCAGCGCCTCACTGTCACACACTCTGCACAGATGGACACATAAACACTAGTACGTTGGGAAGAGTTTAAATTACATTAAGAGTCTAAAGATTAGAGTCAGTCACCCTCACTCCACACTTGGTGGTGGTGGTAGCCAAAGCTGGCCTAAGGTAGGCTGACGGAAGGCTGCCAATCTGCACTATTGGCCCCTCCGACCACCACCACTCATATTAGGCATACTAATAAGACATCGTCACTTTCTAAAATCTGAAAACCACCCATATGTTTCAAGAATAATTTCTCACCTCTTGAATAGGATGCTGACTAGAGAGCGCTGGATACTTTGCCTGACCTGGTTGTTGGGCTGCGATGGTGGTCTTGACGAAGGGGCGCTGGGGGCAGGAGGCACGGGCAGGTTTCGGGTCTCTGTTTGCACCATAGAAGGAGAAGGGGAGGGCTTCTTGGTGGGTTCTAGGCTTGGACCAGGGGACAGCTTTTTGGTGGGCTCTAGGCTGGGTGGAGGTACTTGGTTGGATCGAGTTTGGGGTGCAGGGGTCTTCTTTGGTATAATGAAAGCTGTCTTTTTGATGACAATTGCACCTGTTTCATGTAGTCTATTGACAGGTGGAGCAGTGGGTGGAGTTTCTGGAGGTTTAGTCTGTTTTGTGATGGGTTGTGAGGGTACTGGTTTGACTGGTGAGGTGAATGCTGTGCTTGGCTTTGGGGAATTTACTTTTGTAGAATTCAGTTTTGAGACATTCTTATTAGTGATTGGCTCTTTTGCCTTTTCTGGAGGTTGCTGTTTTAATATTGATTTAGGGGCAGGTTTTGGATTGAGAGTATTGTCTTTAGGGGCAGGAGCAGGTGTAGGTGTAGAGGGAGGAATAACAGGTGCAGTTGGGGCAGTCTCAGTAAAAGGCTCTTCTGAAGTTTGTTCTGAAGGAGTGATGGAGTCTGTAACATCTGCTGTGACTCCAAGATCTTCAACAGCCACTAGAAATGACAAACAGGAAGCATGGTGCATTTTAAAAGGTGAGTTTATAACACTTATAACATAAGTGTTGCCTAGTACTGAAACACCCAAGACGCATCATCAGTTCTGTACTTGGAGGCAACATTATGAAATGTAACAATGTTGTTACAATGTAAGAAAACACCTGGTCATTTAGTTAACAATTTATGTGATCACTATTCTGTGTTCTGATGAATGGTATATCCATGCCTTGCCTTTAACACTGTTTTGGTTCATGTAAGTCTGAAAGGATTGAAAAACCATTACGATGGTCCTTTTGGATGCACAATGGATTTTTTTGACCATCCTTAAAATATAATGAACGTCATTATTTTAAATTATAAATTTATACTTTGAACATACACAAGTATGGGACCTTTCAGTGTGGAGATTGCAATCCATTTTGGGTGTGGTCACATTGAGCTCCATCCATTAACTGAACTGACTGTGGGTGCAGTAACAACTCTTGCTGGAATGGAACAGTGCATCTATTTTATTAAAGAACAGTGAATGTCTGAAAAGGTAACCCTCTAAACTGTCTAAAATATCTCTTCTTCAATATATTATATAAATAGATATTTAATCAACTATGAAGTTTAGAGCAGCCATATTTACTGAAAACAATTGTGGACTCTCTGGACTGGGGAGTCATATTAAGTGTGTATGGCAACTGTACAAAACTTCTGAATAATTAATCAGGCCAGCAAAATAACTCAACCTCATGAGCTCTCTGTGCTATCTATAGCTGCTCAGTGCTGAGAAAAAAAAACACCATTAAAAAACTCCTCCAACTGCTTCTGGCACATAAAATATACACTTTTTTTTTTTTTTTTCAAATGAGATACGAAATAGATGGAGATGTTAAATGCAAAAAGGATAACAATATTGTATGAATACTATTTAAAAGAAGAATAATGTGAGTAAAAAACTGTTGATTGTACACAACTTAGTCAAATGATGCGGAAATATGTATAAAATGTTATTTAACGCCGGATAAAAGATAGGAATAAATAACTATATACTTCACGTCAAACATATCTTTTTTTTCTATATGAGGATTATGAATTCGCATTTTTTTAATGCCATGTGCTGCATCAGATTATGTAATTGTCTTTATTGTTTTGTCTTGACTTTTATTTTGTCTGCATGTCTGAAATAAACAAAGATTAACTGTATAAAAATACGCAAAATAAATAAATCGTGTTGAATTTTTAATCTGAATAATTTTATCAAACATGCATCGACAGGAACACTTTAAAAACAAATCAGATCTCAATGTGAAAAAAAAAGTTTGATAGCTATAAAATATGGACAAGAACAAAAGGATGCCACCTCTTTTAATAATTTGAATAATTTAATAACATAACATTTTCAGCCTACAGAGGCCTTAATTTTATTTTACTCCTTGAAATTCAAAGTGAACTAATGATATGCAGGCTAGTCCATGCTAAAATTTAATTTCTGCAACTCAAAAATGTTTTACAATATCTTGTATGGCCCACGTGCTTGTATACATTGACAACATTGTGGCATGCTCCTGTAACGACATGCTCCTACTGAGATGATGGATGGTGTCTTGTGGAATGTCTTCCCAGATCTGTACAAGGGCGGGCATCACTGAGCTTCTGTAGTCTGAGAAGCAACCTGGTGGCATCTAGACCAAAACATAACGTTCCAGCGGTGTTCTATCGGGTGTCAATCAAGGGATCTTGAGGGTCATTCAGCTGTATCCCTTCATCCTCTAGATACTGCCTGCAGACTCTTGCCAATGAGGCCAGGCATTGTCATGCAACAGGAGAAACCCAGGACCTACTGCATCAGCGTAGGGTCTGACAATGGGTTCAAGGATTTCTTCCATGGCAATGGCAGTCAGACTGCCTTTTTTCTAACTGGTAGAGGTCTGTGTGTCTCTCCATGGATATGCCTCCCCACCAAACCACTCACGCTGAATGATGTTGCAGGCAGCATAGCATTCTTGTTTTTTCCATACTCTTTCACATCCATCACAGGTGCTCAGGGTGAACCTGCTCTCATCTGTGAAAAGCACAGGGCACCAGTGGCGGAGTTGCCCTTTCTGGTGTCATCTAGCAAATGCCAATCAAGCTCCACAGTGCTTCACTACACAAAGGACGTTCTCCTAGATAACTGCCCATCTTCTGAAATCTCTATGTTCTGGAGGTTGTGCTGCGAGAGACATGAAATCTCCTTGCAATGGCACATCCAGATATGCCATCCTGGAAAGACTGGGACAATCTGTGCAACTTCTGTAGGGTTAAGGCACTGCCTCATACTCCCAGTAGTGATGATCACTTTAACCAAAGCAGCACTAGTGGAAAACCAGCCAAAAAGACCAGGAGGGAGAAACTTGAAATGACCTCCACATGCAAAACCAGTCCCGTTTTAGGGGTTGTCTCATTGTTGACACTCTAGTGCACCTGTTGTTCATTTCCATTAAAAGAGGTGGCATCCTTTTATTCCTAAGACATTGCACTGCAAATTTCTCTGATCTGGCCAAGATTTTACAACTTATATCAAGTTATTCATTTTGTTTTCAGATTTATTATCTACTTTCTAGACCAGACTGCATAATTTTAGTCAAGGTAGATTATTTTAAGATAACTTGTTACTTCTTGCTGTATGGACAGATAATTTCACTACTTTTAAGTCATTTTCTGATAGATTTAAGTGTTTATTTCTTAAATTTTGGCCAAGCTTTTTTGCAGTGTGCTCTGTCCATATTTGCATAGATAACCAACACATTTCTTTTTCACATTGAGATCTGATGTGTTTTCAAAGTGTTCTTTAAACTTTTTGAGCACAGAGTTAAGAACTACAACAATCTGAATGAACAATGAACAATGATTGTTGGGAGTTCCTGCTTAATACTGTATGTCATGTTACGATTAGTTCAATCTCTAGAGCTGAAGTTTATAATAAATTGTCATACTGTACGCATAGATAACCAACACATTTCTTTTTCACATTGAGATCTGATGTGTTTTCAAAGTGTTCTTTAAACTTTTTGAGCACAGAGTTAAGAACTACAACAATCTGAATGAACAATGAACAATGATTGTTGGGAGTTCCTGCTTAATACTGTATGTCATGTTACGATTAGTTCAATCTCTAGAGCTGAAGTTTATAATAAATTGTCATACTGTACTTAAATGTGTACCATGTTACATTTGTTATTTTTCTGCCTGCCACAGATGGACATGCCATTAAAGTTTCCATCTTGTCTTATTCTAACTATAGCTGTTTAATTAAAGTTCATTCTTTTTTGTCTCCTGTATGTGTATTGTGTGGGTTTAATCTTGGACATAATCTGTCATATTAACCGTATAAGAAACGAAAAAGGTACCTGTTGTCAGAGATGCACAAGGGGCAAAGTGGTTAGCACTGCAGCCTCACAGCAAAAAGGTCCTAAGTTTGATTTTTTTTTTTTTTTTTGGTGGGGCCATGTGTGAAGTCGAATGTTCTCCCAGTGGTTTGTGTTATCAGCGGCTTTTCATCAGAATCAACTGATATTCCGTACCATTTATTCCCTCTGTGATTATTTTCCTGAACTTGCCCAAGGTTAAATTTTGTTTTTTGTTTTTCCTGAACTGCCATACTTGAAAATGTGTTCTCTGTGTGTTTGGTCAGGTGACTGGAATGAACAGCACTTTAAAGGGATCAATAATGTTGACAGCACCTGAGTGAGAAAAGAGTGAGAAAACAGAAGCACCCTGTTGAAACCCAATCAAATGAACACCAGTCTAGATGCGTCTCCAGGGGATGCAATACGGTCATTTACTCCTCAACATTTAGGAAAGGGCCAGTAAAGTTAATCAACTTAAAGAATCTTAACACGATTTGATGCTTATATTGAAATGCTAGGGGTGTACTGCATGTATGTCTATGGTGGAATGTTCAGCAGTTACTATGGTGACACGATGCACAAATTAGCAAACACTGTCAAGTTTTAAAATCCAAAACTGCCTGAAAATTCTGAAAACAAAATGGATTTAAACATATCTTCCTGACCCTAGGATCATCACAAATGTTCATGGTACCATGTACGTTTTTTTTTTCCCCCCAACAAAAAGGTGACCGTGAATAACTGAAAAACTGCTGGCTAATCCTAGCTAGCGTATGACTGTAATGTTATTTTAGAACAGGGCTCTCAAGTCTCACGCATTGAGTGTGACACACGCAATTCGACGTGTTCACACGCTCACACATGGTATTTCTCACGCACAGCGCTTCTGTGCCCAGAAAATCTGTAAGATCATGCAGGCACCGCGCGTTTTCAGCCGCTACTCTGGAAAAATTGTTCACTCGCACCCCCGCCCCCTTGGACTACAGCTCATCTGCTGTAGTCCAAGCTATACCAGTTCTTTAAAGTCAAATTGTGTTAAAACAAATCTTAGATTAAAGTCTAATTTGAGTCACAGTGCTTCAGACACAGTAGTGCCTTTGGTTAGCACTGCAACTCCAGGGAGTGTTGAAGACAATAGTGTCACATCCACAGATGTCAGCGAGCATATCTGCCCACACATGGATTTGATGAGGGCACACAGGTACACCTACGCTAAAACCAAGAAGGTTGTTTGGAAAAGACCAGTCTTGTTCATCATTTCAGTATATTTCATCCTACAAATACAAATGTCGCTCTGGTCAAAATCCACTGTCTCCATCCTGATGTTGTGTCCTTGGGCAAGACACTTACCATGCCTTGCCTTCAGGGTCTGTATTGGTGTGTATGGTGTGTTTTGCAAATAGTCTCTTAATGTAAAACTTTGTGAGTGTCCACTGAAGGAATAGCACTATAAGACCATGAACCATTAACCGACATCAGCACAGAAGAAGAGAATAGACTGCAAGCTCACAAACAACGTGGAGTGAAAAAACTGGTGCAGCCTTGAAACCACCAGTCACAGACGTGAAGTTGCTGAAATCTGACCCTAAGCAACAAAGTAAAACTTTATATTACCCAACAATAACTTTGTATTGCTCAAGGAATCAGTAGAATATTAAGAGTACAAAAAAAACAAATTATGTTAGTAAATTTCCTCATTATAACCCTACCCCTACAGATCTCTCCACTCGGATTGAACTACGAGTCAAATGCAGATAACCAGTTTCCCTGTAGTTTTATGTAGTTAAAATAAAAACTATAATGACTTATTGATCAACCGCTATAGTGATCTACGCATTAATAGTATTTCACAACAGGCTTAATGCCAGAGTGCAAAACTGTCTGGCAAGAAAAGAGACTAAGAGTCTTCATTAAGGGTGTTGTTACTTTGAGCAAACTTGCAACTCTTCAAACTTGAATGTTGTTCCTTTGTCTATAATCATCCACGATATGGCATAAGACCTATCTATCCCCATGGAGAATGTTACAGATTATGGTTTTAACTTTCTATTTCCATGGAATCATAGATCATCAGTTAACCTTCTACCTCCAGAAAATTATATCCCTTACATCACTTTAAGTATAACCCAGTGCCAGCGGTACAGAGACCCTCTGGGGTACGCAAGCACTCGTCAGGGGGCACATTCAGATTGTAAAAAGAAAGTGTCATTGTGCTTAAAGATGTGCCATGTAAATTTCTGGTTGTGGATCAATCACCTGCTCGTTTCTGTGGATGTCACTGCTCTGCCTGGAATGTTCCACAGTACACAGACATTAAACCGCTCTAACATACACTTATTCAATTGCAAGTGGATTTTTAGCTCAAAATTACGAAGAAAAACAAGCATTCTGACTGTGAGCAGGGTTGCCTCTCCACATATTTGATCCGTAACTTGGTCTGGTTTGGTCTCCATGAAGATAGAAAGGTTTAATGCCATATTGTGAAATATTCCAAACAAAGCAATAACATCTCCACAGAGATGGACCCTCCACCAGAAGTTATACAATGCACCATTACAGAGAGAAAAATCCCACACAGCGTTGTACTTAACACACTTTGCAAGCAAGAGTGTGCAGGATTTTTCTTTATGTTCTGGTGCTGCTCTCTCTCCTCCAACGCACCCGTTTCAAGAAATTGATGTGCGAAGTTCTCATTCTTTTATACAATGCACATTTAACATATTTATGGTGAGTATCGGAGTATAAAGTACCCCTGTCCATCCTAAGAGCATTCTATAAGATAAGATAATCCTTTATTTGTCCCACAATGGGGAAATTGCAGTGTCACAACGCAAGTTTCAGGAAAATATGAGCATGCATCAAAATTAAGATAAATAATAATAATAATAAGTATGTACAATCAACTAAAAAAACACAACACTGTAAGGTTAAAAGGCACAGGAACGTTGCACAATAAATGTCTTTGATTCTGGGCAGTGAACAAACAGCAGTTAAAGTGACTCCAATATAATATATAATATCACTACAGTAAAGTGACTCAGAGGATTGTGTACAGTGCAGTGATGGACAGTGGTTGTTAAATAAATAAGTAGCAGGTAAAGTGACTTTAAATAATATTGCACATTGTAATTATTACTATGGAGATGACACATAGTTGCTATGGAGATGAACATGACTAGCATTGATGATTGTACAGTCTGACAGCAGCATAAGAGCACCATGGAGAAAATCCTCACCAAATACTCTGTATATATGTGTGGGCAGAGGCAGCACTGCCTCTGACTGGGAGCATAAGAGGAGTAGTGAGGACTGTTGAGACCTTTTTGACCCTCATCATGCTCTGTTAGAGCATTTGTATTTGATGCAGGGAAAACCAGGTTGATGCAGGTTGATGATGCAGCTGTTTTTTCTTCCCTTCTAATTCTTTACAAATCCAACAAAATTTGGTGTCAAAACAATATTTAGGGGCTACTAAAATTACTGTCTACAGTACTGAGACATGGACAACACAATGTATACTTGATCCCTGGGAAATAATCCCCAAGTGTTACCTCAGCACATACTCAGGTCCCATACTCAGGGATTGTGAGAAGCACATTGTAAAGCACTTAAAAAAAAAAAAAAAAAAAAAAAAAAAAAAAAAAGGTATTATTTTTACTTAATAGTAAAAAATAAATCACATAGCAGATGGTTTACAGTAGACTGAAAAGTCTAAAAGAAAAAATCATATGCAACCAATGATTCTTAATCTTTTTAAGTTATAAAATATAGTAAGTCGTGTAAATTTGACTTCCTTGCAATATTAGACAGTAAATACTGTTGTAATGCATTTTTTGTTTTAATGAAATGTATGCTTAAATTTAATAAAAGAAAAAACAAACTAAATATAGCTAGAGTTTGAGTGAGACTTTAATACTTAATCATGAATTAAGGTAATAAAATAATGAAAAACAAATTCAGTATTATCTGATATTTTGTTCAGTTAGTTGCTACTGTAAATATTGTATTATGATCTTGAAAATAAATAGGCCACATGCAGTGGACTCATGGAATTTAGTTATTCTCAAAAGGCACTGCATCTCACGACTCACTCTTTTGTAGCCAATTAAAAATGTATATTTTTCTCAACATTCACTCCACGTACCACTATTCAATTTTTCTTTGTCAAGGCTTATGTGACTGAAAAAAGTTAAACAATATTTAATACAAATAAATGTAATGCCTTCCGTTTTTCATATAATCCTTGCAAAGACTGATTATGGAATTAATGTGGGTGCCAAAATAATGCTATGTATGCACTTAACAAAAAAAAAATTTATTTTTTATTACCCAATGTCTTTTAGAGAAACCAGAAGAACACGGATTAAGGGTTGGATTAATGTAACACCAGACATAAAATGTGTCTCGTCCTGGTGATGCTCAGTCCCACTCTGTTGGACAGACGTTTGTTGCACAAAGGTCTCGACCCTGGTCACCACAAAGTCCCAACAACATATGTGGTGTGTTTTTTTTTTATACAAGGCACTATTCTAGATAATCCTCTGTCTCTAAAATACAGCATTATAAAATGTACAGACAGGCTATGAGGAGGCAACTTTATCTTCAGGTTGTGTTTCCTGAACGTGGAGTAAAACAGTTAAGACAGGTGAGTATTTGAGACATTTAAAAGATTGGGAAGGATAGTACTACCTAAGGGTACTGCCCAGAAGAAACAGCAAACTGACCCAAAAAAAGAAAAAAATATAGTCACTGCTGCTCCCATAAAAATCTTAAGGATTGTGTTTGACACCAAAGGAAATGTGATATGAGCAGCGGAATGTGAGTCAACATAGAGACGTGTCTGGCAGCAGAAGAGCCATTTCAACACTGACTTGGTGTTTATAGGAAAATGTATCTGGCAATTTCAGAGAATATGGGGAAAAAAATGTTCCATTGTATAGCTTTAATAGACCAAGTGTATGAAGTAACATCTATGTACACTGGTGTATGAATGTGTGTATGAATGTGTGTGTGTGTATGTGTGTGTGTGTAAAGGGCTGAGTGGTTCCTTGATGTTGAGTGCCTTGAAGGTAGAAAAGCGCTATACAATTGTGACCATTTATTTTAAATTCATAATAAATTGTACTGTTATTTTGTAGTGTGACATCTCGTCTTCTGAACTCTGGTCACATGAGTTGCTGACAGAAGCTAGTAGCTAAATCTGGTATAAATAATGTTTTCTTTCATAAAATCAATGCTACAAGGTACCTGTTGAATAAAAACCAAAACAAAAATAATTCACCAACTATATCATTACCATGATGTGATAATAGTGTCATAAGACTTTAGTTTAGTATCCATTTTTAATTAAGAATATTGTGTGGTTGGACCACTTTCTGTGCATGTCCCAAACCAGAAAGAATGCAGAAAGATGTAGGACCAAGCACCAGAAGGCCCTCATCAGAACAGATTTTTGCCAGTGAACCACAGGTGTTTTTCAGGAACTGCTTCTATGTGTTTGCTACTTTTCACTTCAACAAGTCCTTCCTGCCCATTCTTTTGCTTTGAAAGGGGCTGAATGTTTATTGTATTCTATGGAAAGATCATTGCCCAATTTATTTTTTTTAAGATGAATAACTTCAGACTTTGCTTCCCTATAATAACCTCTGGGCTGTATCATGTGGTTCTATTCTTATAAACCACTGCATTTTTACAGGTAAGAACTTTAGACTAAATCTTTACTGGCTAATTGAATACGCTCAGATGAATCCTCATAGTAAAATGTGGTTTTAGATGTTCTGTACAGCTCCATACCAATCTTAAAATGCAGATGAGTGCAGGTGATGTGTGTACAGTGTTGAAAGAAAGACTGGTCTTGATCTTGTCATAAACTTGCTTCAGTTTCTTCTCAGATGCAGCAGATTAATCAGTTTATGTAATGCTACAACTGTAATTTGAAAGAAATAGGAACACAGTCAGATTTTACTTGTGGTGTATGATGACATTGATTTCTTTGTCTTTTCAGTTTGAATCATGATCGTAGAATTAGGACTGCCACTAGAGGGCGGTGGTGATCTATACATTGCAAGGTCATACCGTGCAAGGACTAAACCACGTCAAATCATACACGGAGAATGACAGGGACAGAAGCAACTGCCAATTTAACGCGACATCAAGTAACTATCAAATGTACCACCTTAATGTCAACTGTAACCGAAACACGCCATCAACAGTGTAATTGAATATGACCTGCAGAGAGGGTGTTCACCAGAACACCAAAAGACTCAGACTGAACAGGTTGGGTCACAAAGTGAAGTCAAAGAAAAATTAAGCAACTCAAAACTACCAAGAAAGACAAAAGTAAAACATGTGTGGTGATGTGTTGGATGTCGTTTTGTCACAATACTAAAACTAAAATGTAATAATACTATATTTAATATTACCACTTGGTCTTATAGCAGTACTGCTATAGATTAATACCATTCACAAACTATTCAGGAAAAGTCAAATTTGTCCTTTTTGATTTAAAAAATATATATTTTCAGTATGGATACCTGTGAGTTTTTAATTTTGTTTCTAGTTTTAATATTGATAAGTATCTGGTGGATATCAACATATTTGGCATCCCTGTAGAACATTTGCCCTCACACTGAGCTCGTGTAGAGCTGAAAGTCACAAAACACTGGAGCCTCTTCAGAACGCGGAAAATAAAATTCTGGCATACAAGATGCCACTCATGAGACAAATTAAATTAAGAAAAAAAAAAAAAACATTTAAGAGCAGGTGGATAGTTCCTAAAACCAAGTTCAGGAGCACTTCAGATACCACTTTGTCTGCCATGTTTCTTGTTTTTTTGTTTTGTTTGTTTTTTGAGGAAAACTGATGTGAATAATAACACTAGGACTGTTCCGACCCCCCGCTCTGTGTCAGTCAGTCACATGACCCTGTGCTGGATTTTTTTGCACCTGATCATTACCTGCACCTGCACTGTTATATTCTTGTATTCTTGTAAATTTAAGTTTTCTACTTTATTTTATTCTGCTCCAAGTACTGAAGCAATTTCCTAATGTTGTGAACATGTTCAAACATATGGCAATAAAACCTTTCTGATTCTGATGTGTTCTTGTATGTGATCCATATATGTATGTATGTGGCATGAAGAAATTATTTTGAACCTGCAATTGTTGAGGTAAGAATAGCCCCAGCACATTTGTGCTTGCTGAAATAAGTGTTTTAGTGAATGCGGCAAAAAGAATTTTGGTTACATTTAAATAAAACTAGAGAAGAATCTAACCTTAAAATCTGCTAACAAAAGCCAATATCATACCAACAGACCCCATCTGCATTATTTCCAACACTGATGTTCATGTACAGCTTTCAGAACAGACCCCATCTGCATTATTTCCAACACTGATGTTCATGTACAGCTTTCAGTGGCACAGTGGTTGCATGTGATTGCTGATCCTCATGCTATAGTTGACACATCTATTCAATGAACCTAGATGGATTGGACTTGTTTAATGTTGCACTTGTGTATAATGCAAAGAGGACTACATGGTAGACTATGGTGACTAACTTTGGAGAACAATTAAAATTATAACCACTGACATGGTTTCAGAGGTAGTCTTATGGACAGTTTTTGAAATGAAGGTGGTTTATCTCCAGAAGTAAAGTGTCCAAATGACCTACTCTGAAACTTTTTCTACAGACACACTGACATTATGACCATGAAAACTGTTAAACAGATGTGTACATCCCTGTACATTCTGTTGCTTAGTTACTTCTACGTATAATGGCAATATCAAGGATGATGATTTGTATGCAGTCCTCAATGTGACAAACTTCATCCTCCAAAAAGACAGTGGCATTTAAGATGGGATGCCAGAAAGAAAATTACAAAATTAGTGTAATGTGAGAATACCAGAACAATATTTGCTCTCAGACTTAAATTCCACTGTCTCAGAAAAAAAACAATGCTACAATGAATGTGAAACCTGTATCAAAATTTCAATACAATAAATATCTTATTTTGGTTGGTTCAGAAATCATAGATTGTGGCAATGCAGTTGCTCAATGTCTGTATGTTTGATTGTATTTGGGTACAGAGTGGTAGCTGCTTCCCCGTCAGGACAGATATTTTTTACCACCAATGGGCATTAATAAGGCATTCATGGATAATACATGGAGACTAACTAGAGAGCTTCCAGTTGTCTATTAAAATCTCTACATTCGTAATGTTTTTATCCTCACATAAATCCCTGACACTCGTCTCCACGGGGGACGTTAGCATTGATGAGTCTTCTTGAATCCATTGCACTTTGTACAAGAGATGAAGGGTCTTCTTCCTCCTCCTCACCCAATGCAGATTTCAGTGTCTGTCAATATCAGCTCTGTATATGTATTTGTATAGGGCATCAGGATGAACCTAAAAACCCTAAACCCTGAAAACTAATACAATTTTTGTGCAAGAAATGTCAAATAAATCAGGTATGACATCTGCATGTAGTTTGTTAGAAGAATCAACTTAAATACGCATTTCTTTTTATGATAGCTGTGAGAATGACTATTTAGAAAATAAATTGACAAAATGAGAATTTAATTTTGACTGCTATATTAAGTATAAAAAGTAGCCATTTTCTTCAGATCAATTCAAAGACTCCTGGGTGTAAGGGGTGGACACTTTCCCAACTTTCCGTATTAAAAGAAGACAAAACTGACTTGACTATTGTCAAGTGTTGGGCAGTATCTCAATGGTTCAGTATTATGCTCATTGAAGGAGTTTGGTGTATGGGTCATATAATTACCAGGAGAACTCCCTCCATTCAGGATTGATCAGAAAAACCTTGGCAAAATATATGTTCCCCTACTGCCATGTGCAAAACTACTAGCCTGACCACTGTGTCCAGTCACATGGTATTTTCATTGTATTCTACAGAGAATGCCACTTACTTATTTCAATGTAATTTATAGGTGGGGTGAATTGGAGTAAACCAATCAGAAATAACACAGCTATGATCCATGCATTTGTTCTTCACTACGAGACACAGCTGTGGCTTTCTACAGTTGTAAAGACATCCAGGTTATTTAAAACAGGAACGGCCATTGATTTGATGTGACCACAATCTGGTTGTGGTGGTTTAGGAAAATTAATTTCTGGTACCGATACACCATCGGTAATCAAATCTTTATGGATCAATACCAAACAAATTTTCTCCGTATAGAATACAATGAGACATCTACACTACAGTCTTAATGATAAGAGTTTGTCAAAATAGCTTTGCATGTTTAGTGAACTGCTTGGGCACATTCAATGGGAACATCGGAGATGGCTGAAACAAACTGTAAAGTGATACTTACCGCTGCTGACTCTCCTCAGAGTAGTGGTGTTGTGTGGTTTGTATTGTGTAATGTGATAAGTGCTTATGTTGTGTAGTATGTGTCTGAGTGGCTGGTGGTACATACAGGCACTACACTGTGCAGCCTGAGCCTCAGTGACACTGGGGTCACAGGTTTGACAGGACTCTGATGGCTCCTCCTCTTTCTTCGACTCCTCACACACTTCTCTGTTTGCCAGTCGCTTAGACACCCTACTCCCCCTCTGGGCCTGCAATTACACATTTAAATGTACAATGATCAATGCTAGTCATGTTCATCTCCATAGCAACCATGTGCCATCTCCATAATAACAATGTGCAATATTATTTAGTGTCACTTTACCTGCTACTTATTTAACTACCACTGCCTATCACTGCACTGTACACAATCATCTGAGTCACTTTATTGTAGTGATATTATATATTACTATACTGGAGTCACTTTAACTGCTGTTTGTTCACTGCTCAGAATCATAGACATTTATTGTGCAGCATTCCTGTGCCTTTTAACCTTACAGTGTTGTGTTTTTTTTAGTTGATTGTACATACTTATTGTACATGCTCATATTTTCCTGTTTCTGAAACTTGCGTTGTGACACTGCAATTGCCCCATTGTGGGACAAATAAAGGATTATTTTATCTTATCTTAAAGATATGGAAAGTGGTCTATTAATTTTCAGTTCAATTTTTTTTTTTTAGTGGGTTGAATGTATACTTGAAACTTTGTTAATGGTGTTAATGTCCTCTGCAGACACTACATATCTATTTACATACTATGTACAAGTCTAAATGACAGGTTTTGTACAAATATTGTTCTAAAATCAATTTGATTCCTTGTGTTAGACCTTTTAGTACATTTCTCAGATGTTAATGCTAAAATGTGCACCGTGAAATATTGTTGATTTTTACATCAAAATTGTAGATAAATAAATCACCATGAAAATATTTGACCAATAGAGGTAACAGAGCCTCACCTTAGCAGGGGCTCGTGCAGGGGCAGCTTTCCTCTGCGCTTGGGCTCTGGTCTTGGGGGCTTTTGGCACAGACAGATTCTTGATAGTGGCGGCAGCATGCTGCATGATGCAGTCACTGCCACAGTAAACAGACTCAGGTAAAGCAGATTTGGAGCAGCCAGGTCCAATACAGACAGGAGAACTGGACTGGGACACTGGGGCCAGATCTCGTTCAGTTTTCACTAATAAAGGGCTCTCCTCCACCTCCATCATTTCCAAAGTGCTCTAAAACCACAAGCTCAAGTCAAACTTAAAAGAAATACAAATCTATTAACATGACAAAATGCCCACATATACAACAGCATTATACCCAATTTGTGTGGCAATATTATGTCAATGCTAGCGCCTTCCTGAAAAGCACTTATATCGATCCATCTATGTCGGATTGTGCATTGCCCTCTACTCCACATTTCTTCGTTTTGTGTGTAACTGTAGGCTCAATGGTAGCTTTTCCTCAGAAATGGCTAGATGAGCTTTTTTTGTTGTTGTTTAATTCAAACATAGTTTGAGTTTTCATATTTCACAATAAGGCTGTGCAATTGATAAAATTTTGATAGACTTTTTAATATTCTGATATGCATAGGTATTTGTAATTGAGAAGTCTACAGACTATGTCAGTAAAAACATGTGGTTTTGAGCTGAGTTTTTTGTGTTTAGGCCCCCACACACTACAGGATTTTTCTGTCTTAAACGATTTTTAATAAGCAACAAAAAGCGCACACCACAGACGAGGAGAATCTTCTGAAACTTAAAATCTCAGATTGCAAAGGCTGCAGCTGGATATGGCTGCAGACCACAGGCTATAAAGCGTGATCATGTCAGCCGTTTCCTGTCTAGAGGAAAATAACTTGCTCTGAGACTCTTTAAGTGTTCAAAAGATCTCTATTTTTGATACAAGTCAAAACCTGCAAAGTCCTCTGCATTGCGGGTGATCCCACCCACCCAACAAACTGCCTCTTCATTCTGCTGCCATCAGGAAGGAGACTGAGAGCCTCAGGGCAAAGACCAGCAAACTGAAAGACAGCTTCATCCACCAAGCTGTCAGGATGCTGAACTCTCTCCCTGCCCTGCCTCCCCCAATGACACTGCTACTTAAATGACAATGACACTGCTACTTAAATGACACCATTTGAGCTTTATTAGGCTACACATTCACTGCACTACACTGCTCCTGAAAAAGGATGGGTCAAATGCAGAAGTCAAATTTCTCCCGTGTGTCACTGTGTGTCATTGTGTGTGAGACCAATAAAGGCTAAAAGCCCAAGCTTTAAAAGCCCAAGCTTAAACATTGTGTTTTACTTATTTACTTATTTGTATTATATACAGGCCTTTTGTACTTTTGCTATGGGTATATGTAATGTTTTAGTCATTGTGTTTATTGTCTTGTTTATCAGATGTTTTATGTTCACTGTGGGCCTAGGGACTGCTGCAATTTCAAATCCTGTGTGTGCAACCTGTACATATGTTTTCTGACAATAAAGCTGACTTTGAACTTGAACTTTTGAAAACTTATAATTTGTGAAATGTGGTGCAATACTTCAGATACATGATTTTTAAAGCATAAATGATTGGCGATAAAGTTCACAGAAAGTAGTCACTATCGCTAATCTGTAGCTTCACCTTGATCCATGTGCTGTGTGGATGTAAACAGACACACGTGAGGAAATACTCTTGCCTTTTTACTTTCAAAAAAGGCCTCAAACTGGATTAATAGCCTGGTTTTGTGGACTGGATGTCAATATTTGTGGAGGACAATTTCTACAGATATCCTTGCCTCAAGTGGAGGAGTTCAAGTATCTCGGGGTCTTGTTCACGAGTGAGGGGAGGATGGAGCGTGAGATTGACAGGCGGATCGGTGCAGCGTCGACAGTGATGCGGTCGCTGTACCGGACCGTTGTGGTGAAGAGGGAGCTGAGCCGAAAGGCGAAGCTCTCAATTTACCGATCAATCTACGTTCCTACCCTCACCTATGGTCATGAGCTCTGGGTAATGACCGAAAGGACAAGATCGCGGATACAAGCGGCCGAAATGAGTTTCCTCCGCAGAGTGGCTGGGCACACTCTTAGAGATAGGGTGAGGAGCTCAGTCACACGGGAGGAGCTTGGAGTAGAGCTGCTGCTTCTCCACGTTGAGAGGAGCCAGCTCAGGTGGCTCGGGCATCTGTTCCGGATGCCTCCTGGACGCCTCCCTCAGGAGGTGTTCCGGGCATGTCCCACCGGGAGGAGGCCCCGGGAAAGACCCAGGACACGCTGGAGGGACTGTCTCCCGGCCGGCCTGGGAACGCCTTGGGGTCCCCCCGGAGGAGCTGGAGGAAGTGTCCGGGGTGAAGGAGGTCTGGGCGTCCCTGCTTAGACTGTTGCCCCCGCGACTCAGCGCCGGATAAGCGGAAGAAAATGGATGGATGGATGAAATTTCTATGGATGTCGATGAGATTCTGCACTTTCACTTTAGGAAAAGTAATAATTTTACATAATTTTCCCTACATCTCGAGTTTCTATCTTGCCTCTCTATGTAGGTCACTCCGTCTGGTCCTGATGCTGTTTTATTGGCCTTTACCGTAGCGTTGCTGATGTTTTGTGGTCATGATCTGACAGAGCAGCTCAAGAGTCACACTCACACCATACAAATCGCACATGAAGACGCAAAGTCAGGTCATGCCTCCATGGACAGTGGAAAAGTAAATCACAGCCAAAATCAGGCAAATTTTCCTGTAGTGTGGTGGCCTTTACCCGCTATTCATTAAAAATTTGTTTTGTTTATATTCAGGGAATTAATACTGAAAGACATATTAACTGTTTCAGACAGAATAAATTGTATTATTTTGTAAAATTACATATTAATGTAAAGATTTTTTGCTATATTGCCCAGCCCTATTTGAAAATACTGCACTGAAGACTAAATAATACATAAAATAATACACAATCGTGATCAAATTTCCTCTGTAGGCTTAGCATTCAATTAAAAAATGTATTGCATTCAATGTACTAAAATGCTTGTAGCCCCACACTAGTATGTATGTAACTTGTACATATTTTTTCACCTGTGTTTGCTGATTCTCTTGTTCTTCATTGTCCTCTGCAGGTGGACTCTGCATTAGGCAATTTAAAGGGCTCATCCCGAGATCAGACTGAATAGTGAGATCTGCCTGGAGGAGGTTTGGTTCAATGCAAACCAAACATATATACTCTTTTCCTTCTGTCTTCATATCACCTACGCAGTCACCATGGAACCAGCCCTGGCAACCACTGCAGCAAATCATCAATCTAAATGCAATGAGGTGATGGTTAATATCTGATAAATGATAAAATAAACGCCAATATAAATAAAGTCGTACCGATTATTTTGTGTTTGTTCACAGATGCGACATACAGCATTTGAATCAGGCGCATTCAAAAGCTCTCCTACTCTTTCCTCCTTTCCGTCTTCTGCTGCATTATCAAACTGACCACAAAGGGACCGATATTGGTCAACTATGCAGTCAGACTGGTGAGGAGGACTGATGTTCAAATCAAAACACATCTGAGCCATTTCTTTTGGGACTTGCGAATTTAAGGTTAGTTCTTCATCCTCCACCTGCTGTAATGGCTGCTTTGGTAGTTCACCAATAGTTAACTCATCATTATTGGTCACCTGTATTTCAGTAGCTTTGCCCCGCCCTCTGCCTCTCCCCCTTCCCCTGCCCCTCCCACGACCCCTCCCCTTACCCCTAGCCTTCCCTCTTCCACCTTTTGCTCCTTTAGTCTGCTCTTGTATTTCATCTTGTTTTAGCATAATATCTGATTCAGTCATTTCATTGCTACCCTCTTCCCTACTTGAAATCGAGACAACATCGTCATCCTCCTTTGCCTCTACAGGAATCTTTAAATCATCATCATCTGAAATTTCAACAGCTTGTGAGGGTAATTCGTTTTCTTCTGGGGGCTCATGAGGGGGTGATTCTGGCTCATCATCGCTGACTTCGAATAAATTTGGGGTTGCTACCACCTCACCCAAGTCCATTAGTGACCCATCTGCACCGCCAAGTAAAGAGAAAGCCGTATGGAAAGCAGAACCAAAGTTTTGCCACATACTGGGGTCCATATTCCCACCTGTAGAAGTTTCAGAGGTGAGCTTACTCTCCTCAGACGCTGGAGAGGAGGGAGCAGACCACTCCAACTCATCTAGGACAGTTTTGCTTGAACACGTGGCCTTTTGGTTGTTCCGGGCAGTGGGCGTGGTCTGTAGTGAAGGGGGTTTGCTTTTGCGACCTCTACCTTTTCGTACAAGAGGAGGGCTCGTGTTCAGATCTCCCACCTCATCCATGAACTCTCTCTTAGCAATGGTGGATCGCCGAAAACCCCAGGACTTCTTGAACTGAGCCAAACTGGGCTTGGTAGTTGAGTTGGTCTCAGAAGTCTCTGACTGTTGTTCCACTGGAAAATAGGATAAAAATAAAATTGGTTAGTACAAGCGTAATTCAGGTCTGTACCTGAATTTCTTCATGGAAATGCTAATACTTTGCCAGAAATATTTCACAGTATGACATTAAACTTAACTAAGCAGGCTATGCTAGTAAGCCACAGGTTATATCTGCAGAGAGGCCACTGTCACAGTGAGAATGACCATTTTTAGGGGCATAAAAAAAACAAACATGTAATTTGGAAAAAATACATATTAGCGTAATGCCATATTATGGAACATTCCTGGCAAAGTAACATCTGCTTGGAAACAGGAAGGGAGCAGACCCTGCACCAGAAATGAAATACGCACCAAATAAACTGATATGATATAAAATATTGAGGTGATATAAGTGTTACCTGGACTACTACAGTTCGTGGGGCTTTCCATTATAGAAGTGATCTAAAAATTAAAAAAAAGAAACAAACGAGCATGTTAGATGGAGAAACCTAATGCTTGTGCCCTAGATATGATATAATTCATAATGGCCAACAAGTCCAGTGTTAGAGCCATTTTCTTTTAAGTTAATATTTACGTTGATATGTTGTACATATTTTTTGATCTTGTTACTTTAACCTTTGATCCTTAATCCTTTGATTTAATTTCAGCTAACTTAAGGTGTAGGATAGATAGCGAAGAAGAGAGAGGAAGCCTCGTAGGACGTCACGTAGGGTAGCTACAAGCTCTAGAAATTCCTTTTGTTGTTCCTTTTTTTGTTCTGTTCAGAGCAGTGGAGCCTGTGGAAGAGAGGTGAAGAATAGAGTGAAGGCAGGATGGAACAGCTGGAGAAAAGTGTCAGGAGTGATCTGCGATAGAAGACTGCCAGCTAGGGTGAAGGGAAAGGTTTACAGGACAGTTGTGAGACCAGCCATGATGTATGGATTAGAAACACTTGGAAGAAGACAGGAGGCAGAGCTGGAGATAGCAGAGTTAAAGATGCTCAGATTCTCTTTAGGAGTGACAAGGATGGACAGGATCAGGAATGAGGTCATCAGAGGGACAACACAGACAGGAAGGTTTGGAGAAAAAGCTAGAGAAGCCAGATTGAGATGGTTTGGACATGTTCAGAGGAGGGACAGTGGATATATTGGTAGAAGAATGTTAGAGATGGAGCTACCAGGTAGGAGACAAAGAGGAAGACCAAAGAGGAGATTTATGGATGCAGTGAGGGAGGACATGGAGGTAGTTGGAGCCAGAGTAGAAGATACAGAAAACAGGGCGAGATGGAAAAAGTTGATTCGCTGTGGCAACCCCTGAAAAAGGGACAAGCCGAAAGGAGAAGAAGTAGTTCATTTTTTTTGTTCTGTATGACTGTCACTTTAGTAAAGATAGAAAAGACAACCCTTGGATTCAAGACTCTTTATTTTTTGTTACGTGCCGCGTCCGAATGAACCTTCAAGAGGCTCAAGACTAGTGAGTCAGCGCGCTGCACTCACATCAAATATATTTTTTTTTACCACATGTAGTCTACAACAAACAGGTGTCTGCACGCAACAAACACATTGCTTTTCACAAATACACCCTACAATTACAGTGTGCTACAATATTGCTACGATACCACAAACATATATAGCGACACAAAATAAAAATAAAATGGGTAAAACGTGAGAAAACTGCGATTGTTTCCAGCGACTTATCATGATGCTGTGTGGGTTACGTGGCTAACAGTGGCGTAACATGGTAATAATTCTTCTACGTATAGGCTTAAAAAAACAACCGTATCGTAAAATGCAATGTGCCTTGAGTCTGGCATAGCAAGCATATTGAAAAAGATAGTAACCTACCTTGCTTTTGTTACAATTTTTCGTCGTGGATAATTTTGTAACGACGGCTAGCTAACGCCATCCTCCATTTTCACTAGCCCTCGTTTACAGTGAGATCTCGCGATAGTATCTCACGAGAGTCACATGCAGGTTTGCAGCAGTGTTGCCAACTTAGCGACTTTGTCGCTATTTTTAGCTACTTTCTGGACCCCCCTAGCGAGAAAATTAGACAAAAGCGACTAGCGTCAAATCTAGCGACTTTTTCTGGTGATCAGAGGCTCCAAGATCGCGGGAGGGGGAAAAATAATTGCGCCGTTTTCTCTCTTTCCCCGTTCAGAGAAAGAGACAGAGAGAAAGAGACAGAGAGAAAGAGACAGAGAGGGGCAGTGGAAGAGACACTCACCAGTCTCTCCTCTGCTCCCTCCCATCTCGTCAGATCGCCTCGGAGTCTGGTCATTCCTCTCTCTGTTTCTGTCATTCAGTTTCTCTCGTCACGTGCATATCCCTCTCATTCTTTAGAGCTTTTCTTTTTTCTCCTCTTGTATTCAATCGCAATGCCACAACCAAAAGTGTATACACAAAAGTACAGACGGGAGTGGGAAAAAGCTAGTTGTACAGCACAGAAAAGTTTTAAAAAGCTAGTTCTTTAGCACAAAAAAATAAAAAATATAAAAAAGCTTTAGTTAAACTACAGCACAAAAAAAAAAAAAAAAACACAAAATAAAAAAGCAAGCTATGGATCTTGGACTACAGCTACAAAAAAAATATCTAAAAAATAAAAAACAAATAAAAAATAAAAAACAAACAAGTATATGTAATAACAACACCAATAAAATCTCACGTTTGGATTGGACCGCTCGCTCGTCTAGCTACTTTTAGCTACTTCTGGGCGGGCCAATAGCTACTTCCGATGCTGGGGAGTTGGCAACACTGGTTTGCAGAGGTTGGTTGCAGACTGCAGTGGTTGTGTTGAATTGACCATGTTTAATTTCCTGTTCTCATAAGAAAATTGCATCTTCTGCTTACTTGTTTAGTGGGATTTCGGTGGAATACCCATTGGAGTATGCCGAACAATCAAACAGAACCAGAGTTTACAGTGTTTAACCACGAAAAACCATAGGAAAACTATAAAACCAATTCACTGCATTGTTTTTTCGAGGTAAAAATGGCAGCACACTGGCATCTTTACATGGTGGTGATTTTGAGCTTGAATAAATAATGGACCTTGAATTCCTTGGCCAATTGATATACACAGGTATAAATAGTCATGGCCCCATTTGTGAGAGGAGGAGATACTTACATTTCTATTTTTGACATCTTGGATACACCAATAATGGTTATGAGCTATTATGACCTAAAGGTACATTGCCTAACTTTTCTGCGGCAAGGTCCGTCAAATGCTTTTATTATGTTATTGCTTTGCCTGGAATGTTTCACAATATGGTATTAAACCTTTCCATCTCCATGAAGACCAAGTTACAGGACAGATCTGTGGAGAGGCAACCTGACTCACAGTCAGAATGCCTGCTTTTCTAGGCTTTTTAGAGCTATAAAACAACCTGTAATTGAATAAATGTAAGGTAGAGCTGTTTAATGTCATGCTGTCAAACATTCTAGGCAGAGCAATGACATCTCCATAGAAAAAACAAGTGATGGATCCCCCAACCAAAAACTTATTTAGTGCACCTTTAATGAAAGAGTTGGATTATCGCAGATAACCAAATATTATTTTATACACAAATCCATTTATTTTATGTACAATATGTAAACAATAACATAAACCATATAAAACAGACATGCTCACAATTCAATGTACAACCAAACTGCAACCTCTAGCACAGGCAGACTTTGAATGAGCTGAGGAGAGCACTGGGGACATTCATAAGAAGTCTTTTACTTGTTCTCAAATAAATTTTAGACACGTAAAAATATGATATAATTGAACATACTATAAAACATACACTATAAATATTGTTTGTATTTTCTTACAAAAATGTACAGTTTACATTTTAATTATTTTTATAATCACACATATCTTCTGTATACATGTAATCTGGAACTACAATACAAAATTGGTAAATGCAATGAAAGTTGAAAACAGCGTTAAACTTAATATACCCAAACACTGCTTAAAACCATCCTGTGAAATTGCATAACTTAAGAATGAAATGGCATCATGATAGAGAACTGCTTAAAGTGCATATGACAGGTTAGAGTACTTTCACACTAAAATATAGTTAACATAATGGTATTTCATATTTTACTTCTGGAAAAATTGCCCATTTTCTGTGTTGATAACATAGGTAGAGATATTTGGGATTTTTAACTCTCCATTACTTCAACTAATACTTCCTGTAATTTTGTACTTTTCTTCTCAATTTTTTCCCACAACCTCACTTAACTGATGTAAAACTATGATAGATATTTATCACAGGTACTATTTCACAAAACCAAGTAATAATTAGAAAAATCTGAAAACTCGTCATATGCACTTTATGTTGCTAATTTAACCAAAATTGTCTAAATTGACAAAATAAGCACTAGATTTTCTCCTTTAGATTTGACGAAACATGTTCATACAGTCCTGTTTTTGAAAGAAAGAAATTTAGCGCCACCACAAACTAAACAGACTCACGGTTTGGACAAATTACTTCCACAGAGATTTCACTTGACTTAAAGACACTGCCTAAGATCAAATGTCCAATCACAAAATTGAGAGGAATGGAAAAACAGTTGATTTGTCACAGAAGTGCAGGGTACAAGTGTTGACTACAGTTCCAACACCTGCGGTTCACTACAAAAAAGCTATTTACACAAGGCAAAATGACTTAATCAGAATATTTGATCAGAGTATTTTTGATTACTTAAATTTTATTAGTTAGTAGGTTTAAATAATTTCACTTGTTTTAAAGACATCTACTGGTTTCAGTACTGTTTAATGAATTTATTATTATTATTATTATTATTATTAGTTTCACACAAAGTAGAATGTTTGGTTTGATAGCTGTTGTAATTTGCACCAAAACATGCACCATAGGTAAAATCCTCCAGCTGAGGTCCTGACCAAACCGAAGCAAGAAGATTATGGAGATGGTCCCCGGGCACCCTAATGTGTGCTGCCCACTGCTCCTAATATATATACAATATATATAGGATGGGTTAAAATGCAGAGAAGAATTTCTCCAGTGTGAGATCAATAAAGTTCACTTCTTCTTCTTGTAGGGACTACCATAGAAATTGCCCTAAAAAACGCTACACCCTTTACATGTACAAGTCTCATGTATGTTAATTAATTGTTGAAGCTAAACAGAAACATTATACAAATCTGCCAGCAAAGACAATTGAACTTGAAACCAAAATCCTTATTTTACTGACAGATATTTGTATATTATTGTTACATATCAGACTGATTTTAAAACATTGATCTAGTCCTGATAACTAATAAATCAAAATTACTCGTATCAAGAGAAGTTTTCTGAATTCAATTCATTTTAACTCATGTGATAGTCTGTTTTTGCAGTGTTTATTTCAGTCAGTCTCAGAAGGGCGATGCATTAGGTTACTGTTACACTTGTGCCCTCTTTGTTTTTGTCCACACAGGAAGGAGAGGTGCTCTTCTCTGTCCCGGCTCCAGGGGGCAGTGTTTGAGCAGCTGGAGACAGTCCTGAAGATTTAAGGGAAGGGTCTGAACTGGACTCTCCCTCTGGCTCTTGCTGTGATGCTGTAGCTGGAAAAAAACAAAACAAAATGTAAATTATATGCCTTTTTTCTTGCATTTTGTAATGAATATGCAATGTATTATAAACAGGGGTGGGCAATATATTGAAGGAATTTCAAAGATATAGGTCCAATATTGAAAATGTAGCTGATGATTTGGATTTTTTTCCAAAGCTGCCCCAGTTTGTGTGCCCATGTGCCATTTCAAGTTTCTCTTATTTTACATGCAAGATCAATTGAAGCTATACTATAAATTTACTATAACATAAATTGTTGACCTTGTTTTAGATTTTAAAATCTAATTATTTGGTGTAGACAATTATCGATTTTAGGCCACAGCACTAAGACAAATATCAGATAACATGTTTTGGCACCTAGAGCAAATGTTCTGTTATGTGTATTTTAATTGAACTGCTTTATTTTATAGTGGTGATAAATGAAGATAAGATTTGAATAAGTTATTTGATCATCAAACAGGAAAGAATACAACATTGTAATGTAGATAATGTAGTAAAAAGAAAAAAAAATTAACAATGCATTTGAAGTTGTAGGAAAGAAGTAGGAAATAAGTCCACAGACTTTTTGAAAATGTCACTTTGTTTATCATAGTTACTTGTGAAATAGAAAGCGAAATTTATGTAGACCTCTCTGAAACTGCTGACCCTGATTACATATGCCAAATAATGCATTACTTAATAACCTCTCATCTGTTTACCGGACTGTGTGCAGGACTTCATGTGCTCGGGCCAGTGCGCCTGCTGACAGGGGTAGTCACAGTAGCTCGTGTTCCAACAGCAGTAGAAAATGGCCTCCTTCCTGCAGTTGGCACACCACTGTTTCTTTTTGGTTTCGTCGACAGCCTGCTGTTTCTCCACCTCCATCTGCTTCTTCACCTCTGCCACCAAACGGTCCCTCTCCTGCTCCAGACTCTGCCTCATCTCCGCCATGGTTAGCTCTGTAGAAAGGACAAAGAAAAGTATTACAGACTGGAGATATTTGTTAAACTTAAAGACATACTAAACGTACTAAATACCTGAAAATACATAATATAAAACTATCACATACATAGATACATATTTTACATTTTGTTCATTTAAAACAACAATGTTTAAATAACCTGGCTAAACAATAGAAGCAAGTCACAATCACCCATTCATATAATACACTCCATGGGTTTGTGTGATGTTAAATTATAAAATAGATAAAATAAATATGGCAATATTTTTAATTGCTAGATTGCAGTTTTGCCAAGTCTTTTTAAGGGTCTTTTGACATTTTGATTTAAACAACATTGTTCATGGAGAAGTCATGTGACACAAACCCTTGATTTTCCCCAACAAATCAATCACTCTCTCCTTTTCATGATTACAGACTATTTGCTGGAGTCCAAGTATCAAAGCTTACTCATTCAAATGCCTCTCACAAGTTTTGCTTGTTATGTTAAATATAACCAAACTGTGATCACCTACCTAAGTTGTGTTTCATTTCTGCCAACTCCTGCTGATGTAACCACTGAAGCTTCTCAATTTCTATACGTAATCGCCGGATCTGCAAAATAAAAACATTAGCACATAGCCTAGAAATTTGCAAATGTGACATACTAGTATGTATTAAAAAAGTCACCTCCGCGATTGTGTTTCCGGATGTGCTTTTTGAGAGATCATTGTAGATTTCAGTCATTGTTCCTTTGATTGTGTCCATTATCTGCAATACAATACAACCAGCACCACACAAATTGTTATAGACTTTCACTTGAACAGATACTAAGAAACCTGTTGTAGAGTAGACCAATGGAAAAGTGTATTATTGTAATCATGTATATTTTGTCACCACTTTAACCACTTTAAAAAGACTCCTAACAAGCATTAAAACTTGGAGGTATCTGTAAGTTTGTGTTTGTGTTTTTTGTGTGATCTTTTTTCAACTTGTCCTTTAACAATTATCATTTTTACTCAAAAGGTTAACCAGTGTGGACATGCGGATTGTACTAAAGGTAGGAAAAAAACAAAGGAACCAAGGCACTCTCTTATGATAAAAATGCCTTTATTAGTTCTGGCATGTCTTAACAGACATGAACTCCAACACCTTTCAGCCTATACTGCCCTATATTAAGGGTAGGGCGTATAATCAATAAAAAATGTTGTACCCTCTGGAATGTCTTTAATGATGTGACCAAAATAAACAACTATAAACTGAACCGGATTCTCAGTATTGTAACACACCTTGTTAGTGTACTTTGCAATGTCAGCTGCTACATCAGCTGAAACCGTTGGGATCTGCACGTCTCCAGACACGTATGAAGAGCCGCTGGTGGAGAGTGCATTTTGAGGTGTGTCTTTCTGTTGCCCTGTACAAAAAAAACACTTAATTAGTACAACAATACTTCCATTTTTATATCATAACCAATATATGGATGTACTGAATTAATGTGGGTATTGGGTAGTATTGTGGAAATGCTACGTTTCCTCTCAATTAACATAACTTGTCCTGATACTATTTTTTTTAGTAAGATTATTTTTTGAGTGTAAAAAGAATCACTTGTGTCTGCAGTGAAATGAAGCTAAGGATCAGTGTAGTTTGAAGTTCCCTGTGCTTTTAACTAGGGGTGGACAATATATCAGTGCTAGTGTAGATTGATGTATGAATCTTTAATTCTAAATCTAAGATCTTGAATATATATTTGATACTTTTCAGCTTATTTTACTGCTGCAGTTTGTGTAAAACCTTTGCACTTCCATTGTGGGAAAAATAAACAAGTTATCCAAGTCTGTGTGTGCGTGTTTACCAGAAGACTATAATTTATGACATTATCAAGTCAATCAAATTATTGCCAGAGTTTTGATATTGCAATCAGTGTTGGGAAGTAACAATGCATGGACTGAGAATACATATTCATATGCCTGTCACAATAATTACTATATCCACTTATCGTTCACTATATGACAGATGGAACAATATTTTTATGGGGTCAATATTTATCATGTGTACAACTCTTCGCACTACTGGGAATTTATTGTTTATATTTTGGCTATATGACAACATTTGGGTTGCAGAAGGTTGAATTAAATGTATAACAAGTGGTGAAACAAATATAAAGCTGTTTTTAATCCTATGTTGAGTTTTTACACTATAATTAAAGTATGCAACTCGATGTAAAAGTATTTTAAGTATTCAGAATACAGTACTGTGACTGGACCAAGTATTATAATATGTTACAAAATATATTTTAATGCAGTTATTCAGTATTCATACATTTTCAAATTATTCTTCCCATCACTGATTGCAATACATGACCAATTTGCATATTTTATTCCATCCTTCGACCATACCTTTGACAGCTTGTCTGGTCTGATAACGAGTGCTGGAAGAGGAGTTTTGCTGCGGATGTTGTGGACTGCGAGTTTGTACAGATTGCACTGTTGACGTCTCTCCGTGCGGTTGCTGCTTTTGGACTTTCTGCGCGTGATATTTTTGGGTTTGAAGCTTCGATGGGGTCCACACTACAGCTGGCTGTTGTGTCGGTTGTGGAGTAGTGTCTTTGGGCAGTAGAGGGCGCTGTTTCTTTAGGGGTGCAGGAGAGGGTGAGGAGACAGGCACAGGAGGAGGGGTGCTGGTGGTGGTGTTGGTGGTTGTGGAGGATTGGTTTGGTGCAGAGGCAGTGGCCAGGTTCAGGGCGGCTGTGAGCACGGGCTGCAATGAGTCCTTTTGACTGGAGGCTGACGAAGCTGAAGGGAAAAAAAGCAGTTTACAGTTAATTATGGCAAATTAATAATGAAGAAAGTGACAATATATAATGGTGAGGTTGCATTTTTTGTCTACTCCCTTTAAGGAGGAAGTTTCAGAAAAACTAACAAGAGAAATGGAAAAGGTGTCAGTCTGGCTACAAAATTCTTGCCTTGCATTAAACATTGAAAAAACAGTCTCAATGCTGTTTACAAACAAGCGCAAATTTTCCCAAACGTTTGAAATATTAAATTATTTGAATTATCAAATTATTAAAAATATTAAAAATGTAAATGAATTTAAATATCTAGGTTTAATGATTGACTCCAATATCAACTTTAAAAATCACATAAAAAGACTTGGAAATGCGCTCAAGTTCAGTTTAATGAATTTCAAACATATTAGAAATTCCCTAACAACTGAGGCCTCCTTTGCATATTTTAATGCCATGGTAATGTCCCATCTTCGTTACTGCATCACCAACTGGTCTCAGGCCTGTAAAACATTCTTAAAACCAATTGAAACTCTATATAAAAGGGCACTAAAAATACATGACAAAAAATCTCGTCTGTACCACCACTGCCCAATTTTGGAAAAATACAAACTGCTGACTTTCAAAACTTGCTTAATTTTAATCAAATTATAACCTTGTTCAAAATCATTCATAACACTGCTGCTCCCCCTCTGAAACAGTTTGTGGTGCTCAGGTCAAAGAGAAGCTCCCGAGCCACACGCTCCACAGTCCAAGGACACTGCACTGTTCCAAAGTTTAGAACCTCGTTTGGTCAGTCCTCCTTTTCATACAAAGCCATAAGCCTCTGGAACACACTCCCATCTGAAATAGCTTCATGCACAAGTTATGCAATGTTTGCACGTCTGACCAAACGATGGCTTTTATCCAATCAAACATGCACACATTAATGAACTGCGTGAATGCACAAATACGAAATGTATATATGTATATAGCACGTGTGGTTGTGATGTATGTATCTTTATGACTGAGTTTTTGCAAGTTGTTTTTTATGGTTTTTTATTGGTATTCATGCCATTTTATATCAACCTGTCCAGGGACTGCAGGTGGAAATTAGCATATTTGCTATAACCTGGCACAAACATATTACCTCTTTTATGTAGGTCAATGTTTTTATGTGCATTGTCCCTGTCAAATAAACTAATAAAAGGAGAAATTCAATTTGTCAACTGGACAAAGTTTGTTTGGTCGAAAACGTTTCTGCGGGGAGGAGCTCCCTACACTGAAATCCCCGCAGCTAGATATAAACAGGGTCTAACCAGCACTAGAACCAGAGCTGACGAAGCCTCTCGGATGAGCGGCAAAACGTTTTCGACCAAACAAACTTTGTCCAGTTGACAAATTGAATTTCTCCTTTTATCATGGATTCTACCTGGACGACTGAGGGACTCTTCACGCAAACTAATAAACTAAACTTTAAGATCAGAGGTAACTTGCCAAATTGCATGCTAATCGGAATGGGACACTATTAGGGCAATATTTGAACAGGTTTTCATTTGGTCCAAGGGTGACAGATATCGATATAACTTCGATATCTGATTCAAATAAAATCTACTCTAAAAAGTAGCATCAGTAGCTCTGGTTACATGCACCCCTGAATCTGATTATTGTCAGATTTTTGGACTTGTAAATCTATTTAACTGACATGCCAACTGCAAGATCTGATGTGAGTAATCAGAAACCAAGATAAAACAGAATTCAGATATAATTTTAATAGTTTTCTCTCCAAAAACCTAATAATAATCACATTTTGTGCATGTAACAACAGCCAGTGAGTTAATCTGGTTACATTCATAACATTATTAGTCTCACAGTTAGTGAAAGTGTACAGGATTACATTTTTCTTCCTTTAAAACTAAGTGCTAGCGTAGCCATACAAAATAAGTATTATGACAACAGTGTAAATTTCTTTTTTATTTTAAATAATCAATCAAGTAAATAATTTAGCTTTTTTTCATATGTAAAGTGTTCTCTTTTTAATTTTTTTTTTAACCATTGTTGATATATAAAGGGTTTAGCATAGTAATTTTGTCTACTTGATAGCAAAATAAAAATATTAATAGTATTCCTACCTTCTGATTTGGCTGTAGCCTCCTTCTTGGCCACTCCAGGGTCTCTTCTTGCCCTTTTCGAGTCCCGTCCTCCATGTTCTTCTCCTAAATCGATCACCAGCTCCCTCTCAGAGTCTGAGTCCTGTTCAGCTGATTTTGTTGCCGCTCTCGCCTCCTCTGGCACCCGTGCCTTCTCAAGAGGAGACTGTGGGACCTTGGTTTTGTCCTGGGGGTCTGAATTGCTAACATTAACACTTGTCTTATCTTCAGTGGCAGATTTCTCGCCCGTGCTTGGTTCTCCCTCTTTACTGTCCTCCGTCTCTGCAGTAGTTTTGGGCCTCTTTCGGTCGGGTTTGTCCTTGTGTTGCGTGGAGCTCTTTGGCTTGTGTTCATCGTCGCTTAAATACTCGCTGTCACTGGAATCAGATTTGTCAGAGTCCTCAGAATCGCTGTGGTCCACGTCTTTGTACACATCTTCAGAGATCTCATCGATACCTAAAAACAGACGGGAATGAAGTCAAATAAATTAGCAGTTATACTATCATACTAAAAATTATTCCTCTATTAATACTTCGTAGCAGATGTAATCAACATTCCCTGGGTGTGTGAATCTAACTGAAAACACTGCTCTGTCTGAAGCTCTGTTACTCAAGTTAGACTTCAACAGTCTGACTTAGTTGGAACTGCAACAGGTGAGCTGATTTGTCTTGTTAAACAAGTCTCTCTCACAATTACAGTGACAGGCAAGCTAGCACTAGCCAGCAGTTTTTCAGTTAGTCGGTCTCAACTTTTTGTTGAAAATAAAACACTCTCACTGGACCATGTACACTTGTATTGATCACAGGCTCTTCAAAATATGTTGTTTCAATCAATTTTGTTATTTTTCTTGAGTTCAGACTCAGATCTTAAACCCCCTAAACAATAAAAAGGAACCGGACTTTGCATAGTATCATAGTACTCTACATATCTACTGTTTCTTACACATGTGCCTTCAGTGAATGTCATTATTGTGCCAATGTTTACATAGAGGTTATTTATGGCTGTAAAAGAGGCCAGGCCAAATATGAGCCAGGTTTCTGGAGATGCAAGCTGGCTCAGAGTAAAGACACATGTTTTTCAGTGCAATAAACACAACCAAAAGAAAAATAAAAAGGTTATAGCCTAGTCTGTTTTTGTCTTTGCTGTATTTAATTCATTTGTATCTTTTAAGTCTCTCTTTGTTGCTATGTTTATCCAGAGATAGATGTAACGTTGTATTGTATTCATTGTACCTAGTTGTGCCTTGCAGCTCTCAATAGTTTTGTCCAGGCTTCTCAGAGGTCGTTTGGGGGTTGCTGGGGCAACAGATGCCCCCTGCTGTTGCTGCTGCTGCTGGACAGTTTCACTCAGCTCCTTCAGGTCCATCTCAGCTTTTACCCGATCTAAAAATAAATAAATAAATAAAATTATATAAGTTAAGATAAGATGCAAGATAAGTGCATGCAGGCAAGAATGGAATAAAGGTAAAATAAAGTAATAATAAAAATAAGTAATAATAATAATAATAATAATAATAATAATAAATATAGCCGCAAGCGGCGATGATCGGCCCTCGCTTGCACTCGCAGCCCCCTGCTAACGCGCCATTTTCCTATTCCCATGAACCATCTATGTACCAAATTAGACCCTGTCACGAATGTGTGTACCAAATTTGGTATGTCTACGACAAAATAAAATTTTGCACTTCCCTAGGGGGCGCTATATCGTCCATTGCAGATTTTCTTATAGAAATCTGTTCAGGGCCGGGGTGTCCACAAATGATTGAAGTTTGAGTGAAATCGGCCAAAGTATGTGCGAATTATCACTCGTCGAATTTGATGGCGAGCCACAAAAACGAACCTGAAATTTGTGGCGTTGTCACGGAAACACCGTTCACTTTTTTAGAACGCTTTTAACAACTTTTAATGTCCCACTTGTCTAGATGATACAGCACGATTCTGGTGAGTCTGGGTCAAAAACCTTAGGAGGAGTTCGTTAAAATACGAGGACAGAAAAATGCGCCCTCGGTGCCAGGTCACGTGGTCGGTCCAAAATGGCCGACTTCCTGTTGGTCGCTTAGCAACCGCATAATATACTTTTTTGTTCCTTATCCCATGATGCATCTGTGTACCAAATTTGGTATGGCTACGACAAAGTTTATGCCGGGCGTCCCATTGGCGACGACAGATGTTTGGCCTGTTGCCATGGCAACACGATGGTACATGGCGTGTTGACGTCATTAAGTTTTTTGATCGATACCCCGTCACGAATATGTGTACCAAATTTGGTATGTCTACGACAAAGTAAAATTTTGCGCTTCCATGCAATCTCCCTAGGTGGCGCTATAGCACCTATTTCATATTTTCTTATATCAATCTGTTCAGGGACGGGGTGTCAACGAACGATTAAAGTTTGAGTGATATCGGCCAAAGTATGCGCGAATTATCGCTCGTTGAAATTTGATGGCGAGCCGCAAAAACGAACCCGAAATTTGTGGCGTTGTCACGGAAAAACCGTTCACTCTTTTAGAACGCTTTTAACAACTTTTAATGTCCCACTTGTCTAGATGATACAGCACGATTCTGGTGAGTCTGGGTCAAAAACCCTAGGAGGAGTTCGTTAAAATACGAGGACAGGAAAATGCATCCTCGGTGCCGGGTCGCGTGCTCGGCCCAATATAGCTGACTTCCTGTTGGTCGCCTAGCAACGCCATAATATATTTTTTGGTTCGTAACGACATGACCTATCCACCACCCGAATTTCGTTTATCTACGACAAAGTTCATTTATCGGGTATAGCCATAGGCGCAATGTATTTTGATTTTTGAGGTGGCGCTGTGGAGCCATTTTTAAAGATTTTTTAATACAGATTATTTGTAAATTCCTTTTTTGGCGTTCTTGAATTTTGCGCAAAATTTCGTGAGTTTTCGTCCGTGGGAAGTACCCGAAACCTGAAAAAGTGGTCGGGAAAATAATAATAATAATAATAAGAAATATAGCCGCAAGCGGCGATGATCGGCCCTCGCTTGCACTCGCAGGGGGGGTGGCGCTAACGCGCCATTTTCCTATTCCCATGAACCATCTATGTACCAAATTAGGTGTGGCTACACCAAAGGTTTTGCCGGGCATCCTAATGGCAGGGACAGATGTTTGACCTGTTACCATGGCAACATGATGTGAGATGGAGTGGGGGTGTCACTGTGTTTTTTGATCGAGACCATGTCACGAATGTGTGGTCCAAATTTGGTGTGTCTACGGCAAAGTAAAATTTTTCTGTTCCATGCAATCTCCCTAGGGGGCGCTATTATGGCCAATTGAGATTTTCTTATATCAATCTGTTCAGGGCCGGGGTGTCCACCAATGATTAAAGTTTAAGTAAAATCGGCCAAAGTATGTGCGAATTATCACTCGTCGAAGTTTGACAGGAAATGGCGCCTTCGCCACCAGGTCACATGGTCTATCCAATATGGCTGGTTGGTTGCCTAGCAACAACGTAATATACTTTTTTGTTCCTCTTCCCATGATGCATCTGTGTACCAAATTTGGTTTGACTATGACAAAGTTTTTGCAGAGGATCTAATGGCGAGGACAGATGTTTGGCCTGTTGCCATGACAACACGATCGGAGCTTGCGTGGGAGCGTCATTGAGTTTTTTGATCGAGACCCCGTCACGAATATGTGTACCAAATTTGGTATGTCTATGACAAAGTAAAATTTTGCACATCCATGCAATCTCCCTAGGTGGCGCTATAGTGTCCATTTCAGATTTTCTTATAGAAATCTGTTCAGGGCCGGGGTGTCCACCAACGATTAAAGTTTGAGTGAAATCGGCCAAAGTATGTGTGAATTATCGCTCATCGAAATTTGATGGCGAGCTGCAAAAACGAACCCGAAATTTGTGGCGTTGTCACGGAAACACCGTTCACTCTTTTAGAACGCTTTTAACAACTTTTAATGTCCCACTTGTCTAGATGATACAGCACGATTCTGGTGAGTCTGGGTCAAAAACCCTAGGAGGAGTTCCTTAAAATACGAAGACAGGAAAATGCGCCCTCGGTGCCAGGTCACGTGCTCGGTCCAAAATGGCCGACTTCCTGTTGGTCGCTTAGCAACCGCATAATATACTTTTTTGTTCCTTATCCCATGATGCATCTGTGTACCAAATTTGGTATGGCTACGACAAAGTTTATGCTGGGCGTCCCATTGGCGACGACAGATGTTTAGCCTGTTGCCATGGCAACACGATGGGACATGGCGTGTTGACGTCATTAAGTTTTTTGATCGATACCCCATCACGAATATGTGTACCAAATTTGGTATGTCTACGACAAAGTAAAATTTTGCGCTTCCATGCAATCTCCCTAGGTGGCGCTATAGCACCTATTTCAGATTTTCTTATATCAATCTGTTCAGGGCCGGGGTGTCCACCAACGATTAAAGTTTGAGTGATATCGGCCAAAGTATGCGCGAATTATCGCTCATTGAAATTTGATGGCGAGCTGCAAAAACGAACCCGAAATTTGTGGCGTTGTCACGGAAACACCGTTCACTCTTTTAGAACGCTTTTAACAACTTTTAATGTCCCACTTGTCTAGATGATACAGCACGATTCTGGTGAGTCTGGGTCAAAAACCCTAGGAGGAGTTCCTTAAAATACGAAGACAGGAAAATGCGCCCTCGGTGCCAGGTCACGTGCTCGGTCCAAAATGGCCGACTTCCTGTTGGTCGCTTAGCAACCGCATAATATACTTTTTTGTTCCTTATCCCATGATGCATCTGTGTACCAAATTTGGTATGGCTACGACAAAGTTTATGCTGGGCGTCCCATTGGCGACGACAGATGTTTAGCCTGTTGCCATGGCAACACGATGGGACATGGCGTGTTGACGTCATTAAGTTTTTTGATCGATACCCCATCACGAATATGTGTACCAAATTTGGTATGTCTACGACAAAGTAAAATTTTGCGCTTCCATGCAATCTCCCTAGGTGGCGCTATAGCACCTATTTCAGATTTTCTTATATCAATCTGTTCAGGGCCGGGGTGTCCACCAACGATTAAAGTTTGAGTGATATCGGCCAAAGTATGCGCGAATTATCGCTCATTGAAATTTGATGGCGAGCCGCAAAAACGAACCTGAAATTTGTGGCGTTGTCACGGAAACACCGTTCACTCTTTTGGAACGCTTTTAACAACTTTTAATGTCCCACTTGTCTAGATGATACAGCACGATTCTGGTGAGTCTGGGTCAAAAACCCTAGGAGGAGTTCGTTAAAAAACGAAGACAGGAAAATGCACCCTCGGTGCCGGGTCGCGTGCTCGGCCCAATATAGCTGACTTCCTGTTGGTCGCCTAGCAGCGCCATAATATATTTTTTGGTTCGTAACGACATGACCTATCCACCACCCGAATTTCGTTTATCTACGACAAAGTTCATTTATCGGGTATAGCCATAGGCGCAATGTATTTTGATTTTTGAGGTGGCGCTGTGGAGCCATTTTTAAAGATTTTTTAATACAGATTATTTGTAAATTCCTTTTTTGGCGTTCTTGAATTTTGCGCAAAATTTCGTGAGTTTTCGTCAGTGGGAAGTACCCGAAACCTGAAAAAGTGGTCGGGAAAATAATAATAAGAATAAGAAAAACCAGAACAGTAACAATATAGTGCCACGAATGGTGGCACTAAATATATCAATGGAAAGGGCGCGCGTCCAGTAACCCACCCGCGGGGTCCATTGACACCTACCAGCGCGTTACACACGTTCCACGCTGGTTCTGCAGTGCTTCGCACCGCAGAACGGTTACAATAGGCCCTATGCGCTCTTCAGCGCTCGGGCCTAAATATAGCCGCAAGCGGCGATGATCGGCCCTCGCTTGCACTCGCAACACCCTGCTAACGCGCCATTTTCCGATTCCCATGAACCATCTATGTACCAAATTAGGTGTGGCTACACCAAAGTTTTTGCCGGGCATCCTAATGGCAGGGACAGATGTTTGACCTGTTACCATGGCAACATGATGTGAGATGGAGTGGGGGTGTCACTGTGTTTTTTGATTGAGACCATGTCACAAATGTCTGGTCCAAATTTGGTGCGTCTACGACAAAGTAAATTTTTTCTCTTCCATGCAATCTCCCTAGGGGGCGCTATTATGGCCAATTGAGATTTTCTTATATCAATCTGTGTAGGGCCGGGGTGTTCACCAACGATTAAAGTTTGAGTAAAATCGGCCAAAGTATGTGCGAATTATCACTCGTCGAAGTTTGACAGGAAATGGCGCCTTCGCCACCAGGTCACATGGTCTATCAAAAATGGCTGGTTGGTTGCCTAGCAACGGTATAATATACTTTTTGTTTATCTTCCCATGATGCATCTGTGTACCAAATTTAGTTTGACTACACGAAAGTTTTTCTAGAGAATCCTAATGACAAGGACAGATGTTTGGCGTGTTGCCATGGCAACACGATGGGAGATGCCCGGGGTCATCATTGAGATTTTTGATCGAGACCCTGTCACGAATGTGTGTACCAAATTTGGTATGTCTACGATAAAATACAATTTTGCACTTCCATGCAATCTCCCTAGGTGGCGCTATAGCGTCCATTTAAAATTGTTTTACATTGATCTGTTCAGGGCTGGGGTGTCCACCAACGATTGAAGTTTGAGTGAAATCGGCCAAAGTATGTGCGAATTATCACTCGTCGAATTTGATGGCGAGCCACAAAAACGAACCTGAAATTTGTGGCGTTGTCACGGAAACACCGTTCACTCTTTTAGAACGCTTTTAACAACTTTTAATGTCCCACTTGTCTAGATGATACAGCACGATTCTGGTGAGTCTGGGTCAAAAACCCTAGGAGGAGTTCGTTAAAATGCGAGGACAGGAAAATGCACCCTCGGTGCCAGGTCACGTGCTCGATCCAAAATGGCCGACTTCCTGTTGGTCGCTTAGCAACCGCATAATATACTTTTTTGTTCCTTATCCCGTGATGCATCTGTGTACCAAATTTGGTATGGCTACGACAAAGTTTATGCCGGGCGTCCCATTGGCGACGACAGATGTTTGGCCTGTTGCCATGGCAACACGATGGGACATGGCGTGTTGACGTCATTAAGTTTTTTGATCGATACCCCGTCACGAATATGTGTACCAAATTTGGTATGTCTACGACAAAGTAAAAGTTTGTGCTTCCATGCAATCTCCTTAGGTGGCGCTATAGCACCTATTTCAGATTTTCTTATATCAATCTGTTCAGGGCCGGGGTGTCAACGAACGATTAAAGTTTGAGTGATATCGGCCAAAGTATGCGCGAATTATCGCTCGTTGAAATTTGATGGCGAGCCGCAAAAACGAACCCGAAATTTGTGGCGTTGTCACGGAAACACCGTTCACTCTTTTAGAACGCTTTTAACAACTTTTAATGTCCCACTTGTCTAGATGATACAGCACGATTCTGGTGAGTCTGGGTCAAAAACCCTAGGAGGAGTTCGTTAAAATACGAAGACAGGAAAATGCACCCTCGGTGCCGGGTCGCCTGCTCGGCCCAATATAGCTGACTTCCTGTTGGTCGCCTAGCAACGCCATAATATATTTTTTGGTTCGTAACGACATGACCTATCCACCACCCGAATTTCGTTTATCTACGACAAAGTTCATTTATCGGGTATAGCCATAGGCGCAATGTATTTTGATTTTTGAGGTGGCGCTGTGGAGCCATTTTTAAAGATTTTTTAATACAGATTATTTGTAAATTCCTTTTTTGGCGTTCTTGAATTTTGCGCAAAATTTCGTGAGTTTTCGTCAGTGGGAAGTACCCGAAACCTGAAAAAGTGGTCGGGAAAATAATAATAATAATAAATATAGCCGCAAGCGGCGATGATCGGCCCTCGCTTGCACTCGCTGGGGGGTGGCGCTAACGCGCCATTTTCCTCCCCTTTTTTCTAGCTCGATGCATGTGTGAGTTTGTGCGTTATCTGGATGCATTTGTGTTGAATGCCTGGGGTTGAGGTGGGGAGGGGTTGTTTGTTTTGCCTTTTAATTTAAATTATTTTAAGAGGAGGGTCAATCATAAGCCTTTCCTGCACTGTTCTGTTATTTTCTTTTTCTTTTGTGTGTATTTTTGTTCTTTTAAATGCTGGGTGCAAACATTAAAAAAATCAATTGAATAAATAAAAATATGAGGACAGAAAATGGTGCCTTTGACACCAGGTCACATGGCCTATCCAGTATGGCTGGCTGGTTGCCTAGCAACGACGTAATATACTTTTTTATTCCTATTCCCATGATGCATCTATGTACAGAATTTGGTGTGGCTATACCAAACTTTGTCGAGCATCCTATTGGCGGGGACAGAGGTTTGGCCTGTTACCATAGCAACACGATGTGTGATGGCATGGGGGTGTCACTATGTTTTTTGATCAAGACCATGTCACGAATGTGTGGTCCAAATTTGGCAAAGTTTACGGCAAAGTAAAATTCTTCTTTTCCATGCAATTACCCTAGGGGGCGCTATTATGGCCATTTCAGATTTTTTTTTATGTCAATCTGTTCAGGGCCAGGGTGTACACCAATGAGTAAAGTTTGAGTGAAATCAGCCAAACTATTAGCACATTATCACTCGTCCAAGTTTGACAGGAAGTAGCGCCGTCACCACCAGGTCACATGGTTTATCCTCTATGGGTGGTTGGTTGCCAAGCAATGGCGTAATGTACTTTTTTGTTCCTCTTCCCATGATGCATCTGTGTACCAAATTTGGTTTGACTATGACAAAGTTTTTGCCTGGCGTTCCATTGGCGAGGACAGATGTTTGGCCTGTTGCCATGGCAACACGATGGGACATGGCGTGTTGGTGTCATTGAGTTTTTTGATCGAGACCCTGTCATGAATGTGTGTACCAAATTTGGTATGTCTATGACAAAGTAAAAATTTTCTGTTCCATGCAATTACTCTAGGGGGCGTTATAACGGCCATTTTAGATTTTTTTATATCAATCTGTTTAGGGCCGGGGTGTCTAACAACGATTAAAGTTTGAGTTAAATCGGCCAAACTATGAGTGCATTATCACTCGTCGAAGTTTGATCGGAAGTGGCGCCTTCGCCACCAGGTCGCATGGTCTATGCAATATGGCTGGATGGTTGCCTAGCAATGGTATAATATACTTTTTTGTTTCTATTCCCATAATGCATCTGTGTACCAAATTTGATTTGACTACACCAAAGTTTTTGCCAGGCGTCCCATTGGCAAGGACAGATGTTTAGCCAGTTACCATGGCAACACAATGGGAGATGGCGCGGGGGCGTCATTGAGTTTTTTGATCGAGACCCTGTCACAAATGTGTGTACCAAATTTGGTATGTCTACGACAAAGTAAAATTTTACACTTCCATGCAATCTCCCTAGGGGGCGCTATAGTGTCCATTTTAGATTTTCTCATATCAATCTGTTCAGGGCCGGGGTGTCCACCAACGATTAAAGTTTGAGTGAAATCGGCCAAAGTATGTGCGAATTATCACTCGTCGAATTTGATGGCGAGCCACAAAAACGAACCTGAAATTTGTGGCGTTGTCACGGAAACACCGTTCACTCTTTTAGAACGCTTTTAACAACTTTTAATGTCCCACATGTCTAGATGATACAGCACGATTCTGGTGAGTCTGGGTCAAAAACCCTAGGAGGAGTTCGTTAAAATACGAGGACAGGAAAATGCGCCCTCGGGGCCAGGTCACGTGCTCGGTCCAAAATGGCCGACTTCCTGTTGGTCGCCTAGCAACCGGTTAATATACTTTTTTGTTCCTCTTCCCATGATGCATCTGTGTACCAAATTTGGTTTGGCTACGACAAAGTTTTTGCCTGACATCCCATTGGCAAGGAGAGACGTTTGGCCTGTTGCCATGGCAACACGATGGGACATGGCGTGTTGGCGTCATTGAGTTTTTTGATCGATACCCCATCACGAATATGTGTACCAAATTTGGTATGTCTACGACAAAGTAAAATTTTGCGCTTCCATGCAATCTCCCTAGGTGGCGCTATAGCACTCATTTCAGATTTTCTTATATCAATCTGTTCAGGGCCCGGGTGTCCACCAACGATTAAAATTTGAGGTAAATCGGCCAAAGTATGCGCGAATTATCGCTCGTCGAAGTTTGATGGCGAGCCGCAAAAACGAACCCGAAATTTGTGGCGTTGTCACGGAAACACCGTTCACTCTTTTAGAACGCTTTTAACAACTTTTAATGTCCCACTTGTCTAGATGATACAGCACGATTCTGGTGAGTCTGGGTCAAAAACCCTAGGAGGAGTTCGTTAAAATACAAAGACAGGAAATTGCGCCTTCGGCGCCGGGTCGCGTGCTCGGGTCAATATGGCCGACTTCCTGTTGGTCGCCTAGCAACAGCGTAATATATTTTTTGGTTCGTAATGACATGACCTATCCACCACCCGAATTTCATTTGTCTACGACAAAGTTCATTTTTCGGGTATAGCCATAGGCGCAATGTATTTTGATTTTCTAGGGGGCGCTGTCGAGCCATTTTTTAAGATTTTTTAATACAGATTATTTGTAAATTCCTTTTTTGGCGTTCTTGAATTTTGTGCAAAATTTCGTGAGTTTTCGTCGGTGGGAAGTACCCGAAACCTGAAAAAAGGGGGGGAGGAAAATAATAAGAATAAATAATAAGAAAAAAACCAGAACAATAACAATATGGTGCCACCTATGGTGGCAATATATATATCAATGGAAAGGGCTCGCGTCCAGTAACGCACCCGTGGGGTCCATTGTCAATGACGAGCGCGTTGCGCTCGTCATTGACCTCATCGATTACTCACTTGCCCAATACACATTTTTGGCGTTTACGATGGTTAACGATTACAATTATGCCGCTTTCGCGGCAATGGGCAGTGCCAGTCTGTGCTATTGGATCCTATGAGTGTCACTATAGTGTGGCATTGAGTGTTTGGAAAAGGGAGAGCGCTTCGCGCTCTGGTTTTGTGGGCACACATGACATCGTGCACTGCGTGCACGATGTCATGTGTGCCCACAAAACAATTACAATTTTGCCGCCACGGGCGGTGCCACCGTGCCAGGTCAGCGGGCACCAGTCGTTGACATGAGTGCTAGGTGCTTAAAAAGAGGAGAGGGCTTCGCGCTCTGCTGCGTGCGCAAAACAAAGCGCTTCGCGCTTTGTTTTGCGCACGCTGGTGGGCCGAGAATGTTTTGGGGTGAACAATTACAATTTGGCCGCTATCGCGGCCACGGGCGATGCCACCGTGCCAAGTCAGCGGGCACCAGTCGTTGACATGAGTGCTAGGTGTTTAAAAAGGGGAGAGCGCTTCGCGCTCTGCTGCGTGCACAAAACAAAGCGCTTTGCGCTTTGTTTTGTGCACGCTGGTTCTGCAGTGCTTCGCACTGCAGAACAGTAACAAAAGGCCCTACGCTTTAGCGCTCGGGCCTAAATATAGCCGCAAGCGGCGATGATCGGCCCTCGCTTGCACTCGCAGCCCCCTGCTAATGCGCCATTTTCCTATTCCCATGAACCATCTATGTACTAAATTAGGTGTGGCTACACCAAAGTTTTTGCCGGGCGTCCTAATGGCAGGGACAGCTGTGTGACCTGTTACCATGGCAACATGATGGGAGATGCCGTGGGGTCATCATTGTGTTTTTTGATTGAGACCATGCCACGAATGTGTGGTCCAAATTTGGTGTGTCTATGGCAAAGTAAAATTTTTCTGTTCCATGCAATCTCCCTAGGGGGCGCTATTACGGCCAATTGAGATTTTCTTATATCAATCTGTGTAGGGCCGGGGTGTTCACCAACGATTAAAGTTTGAGTAAAATCGGCCAAAGTATGCGCGAATTATCACTCGTCGAAGTTTGACAGGAAATGGCGCCTTCGCCACCAGGTCACATGATCTATCCAAAATGGCTGGTTGGTTGCCTAGCAACGGTATAATATACTTTTTGTTTATTTTCCCATGATGCATCTGTGTACCAAATTTTGTTTGACTACACGAAAGTTTTTCCAGAGAATCCTAATGACAAGGACAGATGTTTGGCCTGTTGCCATGGCAACACGATGGGAGATGCCCGGTGTCATCATTGAGATTTTTGATCGAGACCCTGTCACGAATGTGTGTATCAAATTTGGTATGTCTACGACAAAGTAAAATTTCGTACTTCCATGCAATCTCCCTAGGGGGCGCTATAGCGTCCATTTCAGATTTTCTTATATCAATCTGTTCAGGGCCGGGGTGTCCACCAACGATTGAAGTTTGAGTGAAATCGGCCAAAGTATGTGCGAATTATCACTCGTCGAATTTGATGGCGAGCCACAAAAACGAACCTGAAATTTGTGGCGTTGTCATGGAAACACCGTTCACTCTATTAGAACGCTTTTAACAACTTTTAATGTCCCACTTGTCTAGATGATACAGCACGATTCTGGTGAGTCTGGGTCAAAAACCCTAGGAGGAGTTCGTTAAAATACGAGGACAGGAAAATGCGCCCTCGGTGCCAGGTCACGTGCTCGGTCCAAAATGGCCGACTTCCTGTTGGTCGCTTAGCAACCGCATAATATACTTTTTTGTTCCTCATCCCATGATGCATCTGTGTACCAAATTTGGTATGGCTACGACAAAGTTTATGCCGGGCGTCCCATTGGCGACGACAGATGTTTGGCCTGTTGCCATGGCAACACGATGGGACATGGCGTGTTGACGTCATTAAGTTTTTTGATCGATACCCCGTCACGAATATGTGTACCAAATTTGGTATGTCTACGACAAAGTAAAATTTTGCGCTTCCATGCAATCTCCCTAGGTGGCGCTATAGCACCTATTTCAGATTTTCTTATATCAATCTGTTCAGGGCCATGGTGTCCACCAACGATTAAAGTTTGAGTGATATCGGTCAAAGTATGCGCGAATTATCGCTCATTGAAATTTGATGGCGAGCCGCAAAAACGAACCCGAAATTTGTGGCGTTGTCACGGAAACACCGTTCACTCTTTTAGAACGCTTTTAACAACTTTTAATGTCCCACTTGTCTAGATGATACAGCACGATTTTGGTGAGTCTGGGTCAAAAACCCTAGGAGGAGTTCGTTAAAATACGAAGACAGGAAAATGCACCCTCTGTGCCGGGTCGCGTGCTCGGCCCAATATAGCTGACTTCCTGTTGGTCGCCTAGCAACGCCGTAATATATTTTTTGGTTCGTAACGACATGACCTATCCACCACCCGAATTTCGTTTATCTACGACAAAGTTCATTTATCGGGTATAGCCATAGGCGCAATGTATTTTGATTTTTGAGGTGGCGCTGTGGAGCCATTTTAAAAGATTTTTTAATACAGATTATTTGTAAATTCCTTTTTTGGCGTTCTTGAATTTTGCGCAAAATTTCGTGAGTTTTCGTCAGTGGGAAGTACCCGAAACCTGAAAAAGTGGTCGGGAAAATAATAAGAATAATAAGAAAAACCAGAACAGTAACAATATAGTGCCACGAGTGGTGGCACTAAATATATCAATGGAAAGGGCGCGCGTCCAGTAATGCACCCGTGGGGTCCATTGACACCTACTAGCGCGTTGCACACGTTCCACGCTGGTTCTGCAGTGCTTCGCACCGCAGAACGGTTACAAAAGGCCCTATGCGCTCTTCAGCGCTCGGGCCTAATAAGAAGAAAAACCAGAACAGTAACAATATAGTGCCACGAATGGTAACACAAAATATATCAATGGAAAGGGCGCACGTCCAGTAACCCACCCGTGGGGTCCATTGACACCTACCAGCGCGTTTCACACGTTCCACGCTGGTTCTGCAGTGCTTCGCACCGCAGAACAGTTACAAAAGGCCCTATGCGCTCTTCAGCGCTCGGGCCTAATAAGAAAAACCAGAACAGTAACAATATAGTGCCACGAATGGTAACACAAAATATATCAATGGAAAGGGCGCACGTCCAGTAACCCACCCGTGGGGTCCATTGACACCTACCAGCGCGTTTCACACGTTCCACGCTGGTTCTGCAGTGCTTCGCACCGCAGAACAGTTACAAAAGGCCCTATGCGCTCTTCAGCGCTCGGGCCTAATAATAATAATAATAAATATAGCCGCAAGCGGCGATGATCGGCCCTCGCTTGCACTCGCAGCCCTCTGCTAATGCGCCATTTTCCTATTCCCATGAACCATCTATGTACTAAATTAGGTGTGGCTACACCAAAGTTTTTGCCGGGCGTCCTAATGGCAGGGACAGCTGTATGACCTGTTACCATGGCAACATGATGGGAGATGCCGTGGGGTCATCATTGTGTTTTTTGATCGAGACCATGTCACGAATGTGTGGTCCAAATTTGGTGTGTCTACGGCAAAGTCAAATTTTTCTGTTCCATGCAATCTCCCTAGGGGGCGCTATTACGGCCAATTGAGATTTTCTTACATCAATCTGTGTAGGGCCGGGGTGTTCACCAACGATTAAAGCTTGAGTAAAATCGGCCAAAGTATGTGCAAATTATCACTCGTCGAAGTTTGACAGGAAATGGCGCCTTCGCCACCAGGTCACATGGTCTATCCAAAATGGCTGGTTGGTTGCCTAGCAACGGTATAATATACTTTTTGTTTATCTTCCCATGATGCATCTGTGTACCAAATTTTGTTTGACTACACCAAAGTTTTTCCAGAGAATCCTAATGACAAGGACAGATGTTTGGCCTGTTGCCATGGCAACACGATGGGAGATGCCCGGGGTCATGATTGAGATTTTTGATCGAGACCCTGTCACGAATGTGTGTACCAAATTTGGTATGTCTACGACAAAGTAAAATTTTGCACTTCCATGCAATCTCCCTAGGTGGCGCTATAGCGTCCATTTCAGATTTTCTTATATCAATCTGTTCAGGGCCGGGGTGTCCACCAACGATTGAAGTTTGAGTGAAATCGGCCAAAGTATGTGCGAATTATCACTCGTCGAATTTGATGGCGAGCCACAAAAACGAACCTGAAATTTGTGGCGTTGTCACGGAAACACCGTTCACTCTTTTAGAACGCTTTTAACAACTTTTAATGTCCCACTTGTCTAGATGATACAGCACGATTCTGGTGAGTCTGGGTCAAAAACCCTAGGAGGAGTTCGTTAAAATACGAGGACAGGAAAATGCGCCCTCGGTGCCAGGTCACGTGCTCGATCCAAAATGGCCGACTTCCTGTTGGTCGCTTAGCAACCGCATAATATACTTTTTTGTTCCTATTCCCATGATGCATCTGTGTACCAAATTTGGTATGGCTACGACAAAGTTTATGCCGGGCGTCCCATTGGCGACGACAGATGTTTGACCTGTTGCCATGGCAACACGATAAGACATGGCGTGTTGACGTCATTAAGTTTTTTGATCGATACCCCGTCACGAATATGTGTACCAAATTTGGTATGTCTACGACAAAGTAAAATTTTGTGCTTCCATGCAATCTCCCTAGGTGGCGCTATAGCACCTATTTCAGATTTTCTTATATCAATCTGTTCAGGGCCGGGGTGTCAACGAACGATTAAAGTTTGAGTGATATCGGCCAAAGTATGCGCGAATTATCGCTCATTGAAATTTGATTGCGAGCCGCAAAAACGAACCCGAAATTTGTGGCGTTGTCACGGAAACACCGTTCACTCTTTTAGAACGCTTTTAACAACTTTTAATCTCCCACTTGTCTAGATGATACAGCACGATTCTGGTGAGTCTGGGTCAAAAACCCTAGGAGGAGTTCGTTAAAATACGAAGACAGGAAAATGCACCCTCGGTGCCGGGTCGCGTGCTCGGCCCAATATAGCTGACTTCCTGTTGGTCGCCTAGCAACGCCGTAATATATTTTTTGGTTCGTAACGACATGACCTATCCACCACCCGAATTTCGTTTATCTACGACATTGGCTATTTATCGGGTATAGCCATAGGCGCAATGTATTTTGATTTTTGAGGTGGCGCTGTCGAGCCATTTTTTAAGATTTTTTAATACAGATTATTTGTAAATTCCTTTTTTGGCGTTGTTGAATTTTGCGCAAAATTTCGTGAGTTTTCGTCCGTGGGAAGTACCCGAAACCTGAAAAAGTGGTCGGGAAAATAATAATAAGAATAAGAAAAACCAGAACAGTAACAATATAGTGCCACGAGTGGTGGCACTCAATATATCAATGGAAAGGGCGCGCGTCCAGTAACGCACCCGTGGGGTCCATTGACAACTACTAGCACGTTGCACACGTTGCACACGTTCCACGCTGGTTCTGCAGTGCTTCGCACCGCAGAACAGTTACAAAAGGCCCTATGCGCTCTTCAGCGCTCGGGCCTAATAATAAGAATAAGAAAAACCAGAACAATAACAATATGGTGCCACCTATGGTGGCAATATATATATCAATGGAAAGGGCTCGCGTCCAGTAACGCACCCATGGGGTCCATTGTCAATGACGAGCGCGTTGCGCTCGTCATTGACCTCATCGATTACTCACTTGCCCAATACACATTTTTGGCGTTTACGATGGTTAAAGATTACAATTATGCCACTTTCGTGGCAATGGGCAGTGCCAGTCTGTGCTATTGGATCCTATGAGTGTCACTATAGTGTGGTATTGAGTGTTTGGAAAAGGGAGAGCGCTTCGCGCTCTGGTTTTGTGGGCACACATGACATCGTGCACTGCGTGCACGATGTCATGTGTGCCCACAAAACAATTACAATTTTGCCGCCACGGGCGGTGCCACCGTGCCAGGTCAGCGGGCACCAGTCGTTGACATGAGTGCTAGGTGCTTAAAAAGGGGAGAGCGCTTCGCGCTCTGCTGCGTGCGCAAAACAAAGCGCTTCGCACTTTGTTTTGCGCACGCTGGTGGGCCGAGAATGTTTTGGGGTGAACAATTACAATTTGGCCGCTATCGCGGCCACGGGCGATGCCACCGTGCCAAGTCAGCGGGCACCAGTCGTTGACATGAGTGCTAGGTGTTTAAAAAGGGGAGAGCGCTTCGCGCTCTGCTGCGTGCACAAAACAAAGCGCTTCGCGCTTTGTTTTGTGCACGCTGGTTCTGCAGTGCTTCGCACTGCAGAACAGTAACAAAAGGCCCTACGCTTTAGCGCTCGGGCCTAATAATAATAAGAAGAAGAAAAACCAGAACAATAACAATATGGTGCCACCTATGGTGGCAATATATATATCAATGGAAAGGGCTCGCGTCCAGTAACGCACCCGTGGGGTCCATTGTCAATGACGAGCGCGTTGCGCTCGTCATTGACCTCATCGATTACTCACTTGCCCAATACATATTTTTGACGTTTACGATGGTTAACGATTACAATTATGCCGCTTTCGCGGCAATGGGCAGTGCCAGTCTGTGCTATTGGATCCTATGAGTGTCACTATAGTGTGGCATTGAGTGTTTGGAAAAGGGAGAGCGCTTCGCGCTCTGGTTTTGTGGGCACACATGACATCGTGCACTGCGTGCACGATGTCATGTGTGCCCACAAAACAATTACAATTTTGCCGCCACGGGCGGTGCCACCGTGCCAGGTCAGCGGGCACCAGTCGTTGACATGAGTGCTAGGTGTTTAAAAAGGGGAGAGCGCTTCGCGCTCTGCTGCGTGCATAAAACAAAGCGCTTCGCGCTTTGTTTTGCGCACGCTGGTGGGCCGAGAATGTTTTGGGGTGAACAATTACAATTTGGCCGCTGTCGCGGCCACGGGCGATGCCACCGTGCCAAGTCAGCGGGCACCAGTCGTTGACATGAGTGCTAGGTGTTTAAAAAGGGGAGAGCGCTTCGCGCTCTGCTGCGTGCACAAAACAAAGCGCTTCGCGCTTTGTTTTGCGCACGCTGGTGGGCCGAGAATGTTTTGGGGTGAACAATTACAATTTGGCCGCTGTCGCGGCCACGGGCGATGCCACCGTGCCAAGTCAGCGGGCACCAGTCGTTGACATGAGTGCTAGGTGTTTAAAAGGGGAGAGCGCTTCGCGCTCTGCTGCGTGCACAAAACAAAGCGCTTCGCGCTTTGTTTTGTGCACGCTGGTTCTGCAGTGCTTCGCACTGCAGAACAGTAACAAAAGGCCCTACGCTTTAGCGCTCGGGCCTAATAATAATAATAAGCAGAAGAAAAACCAGAACAATAACAATATGGTGCCACCTATGGTGGCAATATATATATCAATGGAAAGGGCTCGCGTCCAGTAACGCACCCGTGGGGTCCATTGTCAATGACGAGCGCGTTGCGCTCGCCATTGACCTCATCGATTACTCACTTGCCCAATACACATTTTTGGCGTTTACGATGGTTAACGATTACAATTATGCCGCTTTCGCGGCAATGGGCAGTGCCAGTCTGTGCTATTGGATCCTATGAGTGTCACTATAGTGTGGCATTGAGTGTTTGGAAAAGGGAGAGCGCTTCGCGCTCTGGTTTTGTGGGCACACATGACATCGTGCACTGCGTGCACGATGTCATGTGTGCCCACAAAACAATTGCAATTTTGCCGCCACGGGCGGTGCCACCGTGCCAGGTCAGCGGGCACCAGTCGTTGACATGAGTGCTAGGTGCTTAAAAAGGGGAGAGCGCTTCGCGCTCTGCTGCGTGCGCAAAACAAAGCGCTTCGCGCTTTGTTTTGCGCACGCTGGTGGGCCGAGAATGTTTTGGAGTGAACAATTACAATTTGGCCGCTATCGCGGCCACGGGCGATGCCACCGTGCCAAGTCAGCGGGCACCAGTCGTTGACATGAGTGCTAGGTGTTTAAAAAGGGGAGAGCGCTTCGCGCTCTGCTGCGTGCACAAAACAAAGCGCTTCGCGCTTTGTTTTGTGCACGCTGGTTCTGCAGTGCTTCGCACTGCAGAACAGTAACAAAAGGCCCTACGCTTTAGCGCTCGGGCCTAATAATAATAATAATAAAAACATTAACGAGGAGAGCATGGAAAAAGGATATTGCACGTCTGGCCTATATAGTAGAATTATACACTCTGATGGCGGTGGGGATGAAGGATCTGCGGTAGCGCTCCTTCTTGCACTGGGGGTGCCTCAGTTGGCTGCTGAAGGAGCTGCTCAGCTCCTCTACAGTCCGGTGCAGAGGGTGAGAGCTGTCGTCCATAATGGACGTGAATTTGGCCAGTACCCTCCTCTCAGCCACCTCCTCTACAGAGTCCAGAGGACAGCCCAGGACAGAGCTGGCCTTCCTGACCAGCTTATTGAGTCTCTTGCTCGGGGCCCAGCAGACGACAGCGTAGAGGAGAGCAGAGGCCGCCAAAGAGTCATAAAAAGTTTTGAGCAGAGGCCTGCACACTCCAAAGGACCTCAGTCTCCTCAGGAGGTGAAGGCGACTTTGGCCATATATACTGATATATATATATATATATACACACACACATATATACACTGAACTAAATGTAATAGATAGATTTTGCATTATTGTAAAATTACTGACCGAGATTGAGATTGAGAATGCCCCCTGTGCCTGCTGTCCGCTCTTGTTTTGGTACTAGGCTTGGTTTGGGACTTCCTGTTGTGCTTCCCGCAGTACCCATCTTTCCTGACATAGGTGATGCTGTAATACAAAAATTACATAATACTATTAGTGACTTTTACTTTATTTTCCACAATATAGTTAAAGGTTTCCAAACTGTGGTATGAGGAGGAAAAGTGGTATGTGGGTTGTCTTCTTTAAAGGTCCCATGGCATGAAATTTTCACTTTCTGAAGTTTTTGAACGTTAATGTGAGCTCCCCTACCCTGTTTAGGCCCCTCCCCCCCCATGGCTAAAAGTTGCGAAATGTCTAAACTGAGCATTTGCGGTCCTTTTCTGCGTTACACAAAACCAGTGTTCAAACGGGCGAGTTCGGACAAGGCACCTTTTTGACGTCAGATCGGCAAATGCAGCTCCAGCCCCTCCCTCTGTCTCCGCTCAGCGCCCCTGTATATCCCGCCCATAGAGTTTGGACTGTGAATGCGCTACAATGCAAAATGCGGTTTTTTATTTGCCTGGAGGCACGTCCGAGTGTTTCTAGGCTCGCAAGTCCCTTGCCCGACCCTCTGGACCTCTGAAATACCAGTGGTTTAATTTTATTTTCTGTGTAAATATGCTTTTTTTCATTGCAAAGTCTCTCATCTGTCTTCCTGTGTTAAACACGGAAGCGAGCAGACAGCGGTGCAGAGCTGCGCTTCCAGCGGGGGAAACCCGCCCCCCCGCTCCTTAGCCAATCTCTCTGTCCTTCTCATTTGCATTGAAGCAGCAACACTCAGAATAAAGCATTTTAGACACATATCTAGCCTCATGAAGACTGTCAGAGTCATATCTCATGCAGTGAGTGTTGATTTTGAAGAAGGATTCATTTACAGTACTGTATTAGGGAACCATTAAGGAGCCATATAAAAGCATCAAGAAGTACCATGTCATGGGACCTTTAAGATGTATTTACCAATTATTTACCATTAGAGACTTGGCAGTTAGTAGAGTTTTCCCATTGTTTTTTGTTTACTTATTTGTATTTATTTATTTATTTATTTGTATTGTTTTGACTAATAAAATAAATGGTTTGTCTGAACCTCTTAATGAATTTAAGAGGGAAATAAGCTTTTCACCCTATATAATATAAAAATGCCATCCATCCATCCATCCATTTTCTTCCGCTTATCTGGGTCGCGGGGGCAACAGTCTAAGCAGGGACGCCCAGACCTCCTTCACCCCAGACACTTCCTCCAGCTCCTCTCGGGGGACCCCAAGGCGTTCCCAGGCCAGCCGGGACACATAGTCCCTCCAGCGTGTCCTGGGTCTTCCCCGGGGCCTCCTCCCGGTGGGACATGCCCGGAACACCTCCCGAGGGAGGCGTCCAGGAGGCATCCGGAAATGCCCGAGCCACCTCAGCTGGCTCCTGAGCTCCTCACCCTATCTCTAAGGGTGCGCCCAGCCACTCTACGGAGGAAACTCATTTCAGCCGCTTGTATCTGCGATCTTGTCCTTTCGGTCATTACCCAGAGCTCATGACCATAGGTGAGGGTAGGAACGTAGATTGACCACCCTCTTCACCACAACGGTCCGGTACAGCGACCGCATCACTGCCGACGCTGCACCGATCCGCCTCACCCAATCTCACGCTCCATCCTCCCCTCACTCGTGAACAAGACCCCGAGATACTTGAACTCCTCCACTTGAGGCAAGGACTCCCCACCCACCCAGAGAGGGCAAGCCACCTTTTTCCGGTCGAGAACCATGGCCTCGGATTTGGAGGAGCTGATCCTCATCCCAGCCGCTTCACACTCGGCTGCGAACCGCCCCAGTGCACATTGGAGGTCCCGGTTCGATGAAGCCATCAGGACAACATCATCTGCAAACAGCAGAGATGAGATCCTGTGGTTCCCAAACCGGATCCCCTCCGGCCCCTGACTGTGCCTAGAAATTCTGTCCATAAATATAATGAACAGAACCGGTGACAAAGGGCAGCGCTGGCGGAGTCCAACATGCACCGGAAACAGGTCCGACTTACTACCGGCAATGCGAACACAGCTCCTGCTCCGGTCATACAGGGACCGAACAGCCCTTAGCAAAGGGCCCCGAACCCCGTACTCCCAGAGCACTCTCCACAGGACCCCACGAGGGACACGGTCGGATGCCTTCTCCAGATCCACAAAGCACATGTGGACTGGTTGGGCAAACTCCCATGCACCCTCAAGCACCCGATGGAGAGTATAGAGCTGGTCCAGTGTTCCCCGGCCGGGACGAAAACCAGTCTGCTCCTCCTGAATCCGAGGTTCGACTATCGGTCGAATTCTCCTCTCCAGCACCCTGGAATAGACCTTACCGGGAAGGCTGAGGAGTGTGATTCCCCGATAATTGGAACACACCCTCCGGTCCCCCTTCTTAAACAGAGGGACCACCACCCCGGTCTGCCAGTCCAGAGGTACTGTCCCCGACCGCCACGCGATGTTGCAGAGACGTGTCAGCCAAGACAGCCCTACAACATCCAGCGACTTGAGATACTCACGACGGATCTCATCCACCCCCGGGGCCTTGCCACCGAGGAGCTTTCCAACCACCTCAGTGACTTCGGCCAGGGTGATGAACGAGTCCGCCTCCAAGTCTCCAGCCTTTGCTTCCTCCTCGGAAGACGTGACGGCGGGATTGAGGAGATCCTCAAAGTATTCCTTCCACCGTCCGATAACATCCCCAGTCAAGGTCAACAGCTACCCACCCCCACCGTAAGCAGTGTTGGTGCCGCACTGCTTCCCTTCCCTTCTGAGGCCCCGAATGGTTTGCCAGAATTTCTTTGAGGCCATCCGATAGTCCTCGTCCATGGCCTCTCCGAACTCCTCCCAAACCCGAGTTTTTGCCTCTGCGACCACCCGGGCTGCAGCACCTTCACAATACGCTTGGGCCTGCCAGGTCTCTCCGGCTTCCTCCCATGCCAGCGGACCCAACTCACAACCAGGTGGTGATCAGTTGACAGCTCTGCCCCTCTCTTCACCCGAGTGTCCAAGACACGCAGCCGGAGGTCAGATGACACGACAACAAAGTCGATCATCGACCTCCGTCCTAGGGTGTCCTGGTGCCACGTGCACTGATGGACACGCTTGTGCTCGAACATGGTGATCGCTATGGACAAACCGTGGCCAGCACAGAAGTCCAATAACAGAACACCGCTTGGGTTCAGATCAGGGAGGCCGTTCCTCTCAATCACCCCTCTCCAGGTGTCACTGTCGTTGCCCACGTGGACGTTGAAGTCCCCCAGGAGAACAACGGAGTCCCCGGTCGGTGCACTGTCCAGTACCCCTCCCAGGCACTCCAAGAAGGCCCGGTACTCTGCACTGCTGTTCGGCCCATAGGCCGACACAACAGTGAGAGACCTGTCCCCGACCCGAAGGCGTTCACCGGAGTGAACTCCAACACTCGGTGGCTGAGCTATGGGGCAATGAGCAGGCCCACACCAGCCCGCCGCCGTTCCCCGAGGGCAACGCCAGAGAAATGGAGGGTCCAGCCCCCCTCAAGGAGTTGGGTTCCAGAGCCCAAGCTGTGCGTGAGGCCGACTATATCTAGTCGGTAACACTCAACCTCCCGCACAAGCTCAGGCTCCTTCCCCCCCAGCGAGGTGACATTCCATGTCCCCAGAGCTAGTCTCCATGTCTGGAGATCCGGCCGTCGAGGCCCCCGCCTTCGACTGCCGCCCAGATCTCTCTGCACCCGGCCCTTATGGATCCTCCCGCGGGTGGTGGGTCCACAGGAGGACGGCCCCACGTCGCTTCTTCGGGCTTTGCCCGGCCGGGCCCCGTGGGGAAAGGCCCCGCCTCCAGATGCTCGCTGGCGCGCACCCACCCCAGGTCTGGCTCCAGGGTGGGGCCCCAGTGACGCCAGTCCAGGCGACGTATCTGACCTTGTTTTAAAGGTCCCATGGCATGAAATTTTCACTTTCTGAGGTTTTTGAACGTTAATGTGAGCTCCCCTACCCTGTTTAGGCCCCCCCGCCCCATGGTTAAAAGTTGTGAAATGTCTAAACTGAGCATTTGCGATCCTTTTCTGCGTTACAAAAAATTGGAGCTCAAACGGGCGATTTTGAACAAGGCACCTTATTGACGTTAGATCGAAAAAAGAAATGCAAATGCAGTTCCACCCCCGTCTGTCTGTACTCAGCGTCTCTGTAAATCACGCCCAGAGAGTTTGGACTGCGAATGCGCTAGGCAATGCGAAATGCGTTTTTTTATTTGCCTGGAGGCACGTCCGAGTGTTTCTAGGCTCGGAAGTCCTTTATCTGAGCCTCTGGACCTTTGAACAGCAGTGGTTTTATTTTATTTTATGTGGAAATGTGTTTATCTTTCAATGGAACGCTTCAAATCTCTCCCCCCGTGCAAAAACAAGGAAATGGATCAGCTGAGAGCTGACAGCAGAGAGCGGAGAGTTTGGCCATGCCCCCACCCTCTACTATTGGCCAGCTCTTTTCTCCTCATTTGCATTCAAGCAACAACGCCCATTATGGAGTGTTCCAGAGAGAGAAAAAATACTCTCTCATCTTATCTCTGTTTCTCATGCACTGAGTGTTGATTTTGAAGAAGGATTCATTTACAGTATTAGGGAACCATTAAGGAGCCATATAAAAGCATCAAGAAGTACCATGTCATGGGATCTTTAAAACTCAACATAAGGGCTTCTGAACTGCTCTTAGTCTGACCCATCCCCAGGACCTGTTTGCTTTGGGTGACCCTATCAGGGGCATAAAGCCCCCGACAACATAGCTCCCGGGATCATTCGGGCACTCAAACCCCTCCACCACGTTAAGGTGGCGGCTCAAGGAGGGGCATAATATAAAAATGTATATATATAAATATATATTTTTTTTGCCATTAGAATTCTAGGTCTAAAAATAAAAATGCATAAAGAATCAATTTTATATATACATTTTTTTCTATAATATAAAAATGTATATATAAAATTGATTCTTTATGCATTTTTATTTTTAGACCTAGAATTCTCATGGCAAAAAATGATTTATAGAAGATGACAATAGTACACTTTGTATTTATGCTTCAAAAAATGTTTTAAAATATAAAAAAACAACATGCAAACAAAAATCTGATTAGGTTAATATCAGCCAAAATCACTGGACCCAGAAGTCAACAAAGTACAGTTACGAAATGGTATGAAATCACATGAACACAACCCATTGCAGCATTGTAACTCACCTGTACAGTCCATAGACTCCTCCCCAGTGCTGTAGTGGAATGCTGGGTTCCTGATGGCCTTTTCCGTGTCCTGCTCGCCGTCTGACCCCGTGTGCACAGAAGAATTAGTGCTCATGGGAGACCGTGGCATATCAGTCATTGACACCCTCCTCCCCATCCCACCAGAACTCTTACTAAGCACCATTTTAGGCGACGCCGTAGTGTCAAAGTTTAACCGAAGTTTTTCAGGTTTCTCAATTTTAACCGTGCCTCCACTGGGGTTATTGGGGTCTAGCAGCATCTGTAGCTGATTGTTGGGGGTGTAGGGAGTTCTGAAAGGTGCGTAGTTGAAAACCCCAAATTTCTTGCGAATGTTTTCTACATAAACCTCCATCTCCTGCATGGCGCTGTTGAAAATGCTCTTTGTCTTCTTCACAGAAAATGGGATTTCTTTAGACATCAGGTAACAGTTGTTGATTGGAACCCAAGCTCTAAATGAAAGAATAAGACCACAGGAAGATATTCAAAGGGTTGTTTATAGTTTAAAATTTATAAGCAAAGTTTAAAGTTTATAGTTGAAAATTAAGATGAAAGACCGGTCAGGGTTCTATGGTGGAATTTCGTTTTTAATTGTCAGATTGCAGATTCGATGACCTGGTTCATGGTTAATATAATACCAAATGTAAACATAATAATCAGGTTCAGTATCTGTGGGTTCATGAGTTTCTTATTTCTTTTAATATTCAGTAAATGTCCCATAGCGTACAGAGGCCGATGTCCTCCATTTAAAATTTTGACAATCAAATTCTACTACGTAAACACAACCTCTTAAAAAGTCTAATTTTGGTTAAGGAACATTTTCTTTACCTGTCATGTTGTCCAAAGAATCGAGCATCAACCTGACCGTCCTTTTCCCGAAGTGCTTTTGCCGGCCAAAAGGGGAAACCTTTTAACTTTGCCCAGACCAAAGGATGAGGCTGACTCTGTAATTGATGTTAAACATGCAAACATTAGACTATTGTAAATGTGAGTGTTCATATGATTAAATTAAAAACTTACACATGGCTCACAAAACCAGTTTTCTCTTTTCTGACATGAAGACAAGTAACACTCTGGACACACTTCAATCTCATTCATCTGAAAATGTTGAAAAAATATTTTGTTATTCATTCATTAATTTAGAAAACATACACCTAACCACAGGACGTTACAATACCTCATGTTCACAGATCTTCACTATAACCTTTGCAGTTGCCGTTAATTTATGATTCGCTGGAATAAGAAACGCAAATTAAACATCTCTCATAACGAAAAAACAGCATGTCTTCGGGGACTTACCTCCGTTATAAATAATGCAGTTGTGTAATATCCATTTCATATCTGCAAGAAAGGCTTCAGTGCAGCCATACATTTTCTTTTTTATATTCTGATAAAGATATAAAATAACAGACAAATTATTTGAATGATTCATGTTATAACAATGTACAAATGTTATGAACTGTTAGTGTAATTTACCTTTTCTAAGGTGCACAGGTCCATGGGGTGGAAGATGTACTCTGCATAATCTGGATGTTGTTCCAGAGATACAGGTTTGTGAAAAGGCTCGGTCTGCACCAAAACAATGATGCTTTAATATTGGCTTATGTTTATTTTAAGATAATTCAGTGCATAATTTTAAATGAATGTTGGCAAAACTTACTCCAGGCTGTTTAATCTTCTGGAGTGCAAATTTCAGCAAATAGGAGAGTTGGTCTATGTTCAACATTGTCATTGCTTTGCTCTGCGTTTCAATGCATTCAGCAACCGTTATTTTCTGCAACGCATATTTTAGCAAAAAGAAAAATATGTTAAATGAATAAACAGTGTTATTGAACACGTATCTTCTGGCAGATCAATCACAAGTTTGTTAGAAGTTATTAAACATGCACTATGTAACTTTTCTGATGAAGGATCAGCAACCTGCTTGTCTTCATAGAGATGTTATTGCTTTGTCCGGAATGTTCCACAGTAAGGCATTTAACATATCCATCTTGCATTTACTTAGTGTTTTATGGTCTTAAAAATGCATTTTTACTGTGAGTGGTTTCGCCTCTCCACAGATCTGACCTGTAACTTGGCCCTGTGGCATTCTCTGCTTGCCTCTATACATAGAGATAAAGTGCAATGTCATCCTGTGGAACATTTCGGGCATCTCCATGGACAGAAGTGGACGCTCCACCAGGAAAGCTACACAATGCACCTTTAATCATTTGGCCAATCATCAGTCGCATCTATGATTAATCTAACAGGCAGGCGTTGCAGTCTGACACAGGACATGCACACGCAGAGAGATACCTCACATTCGGGGCAAAACCAGTCGCCCTCGGGCTCGGCGGGCAGTTTGAGGCACTTGGCGTGGTACACCCTGGGGCAGAGCTCACAGCAGAGCACCTGGCCCTCGCGGTGGCACAGCCAGCAGTAGAAGTCATTCCTGCCGTCCTGCGGTACAACATCAACAGGGTCTGTGGTGAGTGCTGGCTGCTTCATATAGTAAAAGGGACCATGTCTTAGCTCTGACTGAAATGCAGGCAAGAGAAAAAGGGGGGAGGTTTCAAAAACACGCCAACACAAAAGGTGCAGTGCAACAAAAACAAAGCAGTGTGAAGTGGGACAGGCAGGGAAAGTGCAGAGGGGTCACTGTGTCCACTGTCCATTTCACTTACCACCTGCAAAAGGCCACAGACATAGGTAAAACTCATTTAACAGGTGTGTGCTCAAATACATGCTATTATCTATGTGTCTGACTAAAGTTACTGTCCACGTGGTGTTCACGATTAAGTTTACACCTTTTAAAGGAGAGTGAGTGAAACACAACTGGAGCTTGTAGATGGTGTGGGGATGTTTTGTTGTTTTAGTCTGGTACATGTTTTCTTACTACTTTACTCTGCCCCATGACTCATAGTGCAATAGTGCAATGTCTATTGCAATGTAAATGTTCTTTCATGTTGTGAAACAATTTGAACACAGTATAAATGCGAACATACATACATACTTATTATTTATTATAAGCATTAATGTATTGAGTTAAGCAGTGAAAGGGAGTATTATTATTCTGCTTTTGACAGCAAGCCTTAAATAAAAAGGTGTTGTTAAAAGGATAATATCGTTCTTTTGAACATAATATAGAACATATAGTACATATAACTTAAAACTACACAAAAAGATTGCAAAAAGAGCTGTTTAAAAAACTAAATTGCTGCATATTCTTACAAATAATGTTATAAAGTGATATCTCAGCACCTTTGTTGGTAATTTTACCGTCTTTTCGCTCAATGAAGACATTAAAGACCATGGTTTAGGACAGTTCTCATGGATTGCCATTATATTGTCTGAAAAATGGCATCAAGATCATAAAAATAAATCTTTGATGTATTCATTTTTGTTTATATTGCCCACCTCTATAACAGACCATTTTCAGATCCTTTTATCTAACGTGGTATCTGACTGTTAGTGTGAGGAGGGAGCAGTGTAATTGGCTGCAGAGCCTCCATTTTGCTAGCACTTACCTGATCTTTGTTACTGTTGTTGACAGCACCGGGCTTCTTCTTCTTCTTGTGGGGGCTGGGCGATGTGTCGGAGGGAGAGTGACCATTGGAGGAGTGAGTGGGACTAGAGATTTTTCTTTTCTGAGGGGCAGAGCCTGGTGGATCCAGGACTGGAAAATAACAGAGTTGGTCCCATTAATGCAAAACAAATCTTGCATACATATATTAAAAGGATTCCTATTTCAGTTGTGGTTTTTATTTTGCTTTGCCATGAATACATATTCTCTATATAAATGACTTCTGAAGGTCAGTTTTCCACAAATCTGACTTGTAATTTGGCATGTCGGCATTACCCGATTGTCTCCATGGAGATAAAGCAATAACTACTACATATTCATGATGGCCGTGGCGTGGCAGACCCTCCACTAGAAAAGTTACATACTGATCCTTTTAAAGAGCAATAATTGATAGATTTTCTGATTCAAGAAAGAAATGAGACCACACTCTCCGATGGCAGGAAGAAGTATTCCTGTATCAGTTATGTTTTTTTACATATGAAATTAATGAAATTAATGAAATATTACGTCCATCATTATTAGGTTAATTACATGTCTAATCATGTCTATTCATACCAGTAAATTGGCATAGACATTTCGCCTGCTCCCATCTTAATTAAACACTACAGGCCAATCATGTTTACTTCTGAAAGCAGAAAATGGCTGCCTAAACAGGAGGCTTGGTGTGAATAGTAGTTTAGGGCCTATTATTTCCAATAGAAATTATCCACACATGTCCTACCTAACCCTAACCCAATTATTATTTTAACCAAAACACAAAATTATTAACAATCATGGAAATTTAACCTGCCCCAATTTCACTTAAATACCACAGGCCTAGAATCTTTGACACCTAGAAATCTATAACTGTGTTTGGATGCCATAGTATCTACAAGTAAAAACATGCATATTTAAACATAATAAATTATTTGAGATACATTTTCATACTGTATTTCTCCATTCTCATTCATCATGTATTTCTCCACACCAAACATTTAGTAAACAGGCCTAAAACCTGAGATCTTCTATATATATCTGTGTTCAAACTAAGCCCATCCCATCTACTAAACTACCAATAGTTCATGCTTAATTGAAATGTCAGTGTGTTTGGCCATATATAAAATGTTTCAAGATAAATTCACAAGAGAACACTTCAATCAGAGTTCTCCATTCTTCCCACACCACACTTAAACAAGCCTACAAACCTGTAAAATGCCCTCCACTAGACTACCTATAAATGATTGCGGATTTAATAAGAAAATAGTAAACATGGCTGAACACATAAAAATTCGAATTAACAAATATTTGAACCCAAGCAATTATTTTACATCCAGTGCCCTGTATTTCTCCATTCACACCACACATAGTTAACAGGCCTTAGTGTATCTCAGGTTGAGCCAAGAAAATGCTATGCTTTCCACTACACCACCTATAGATGACAGTTAATTTGAATTTCTGTGTGTTCGGTCTTGTATATTGTATAGACTTACCTTTAGGTCGTGTAGATGCATCCATTCCTTCTACCACATCAGCCTCTGTCTTTATCTCCTCCTCAGCCAGACTGCAGAGAGCCGCACACGAACGCCAACCGGAGGAACAGGGAAGAGAGGGAACAGTCAGGAACGCTGCTCGGAAAACCACACCACGGAATAAACAAGAAGTGAACCACCACCTCGGGCACCAACTAGCTCCCCCAGGACAGGACAATAGGGACCTGGCCGTACAGTGCAACAACTAGCATAAACCAATTGTGTTTTGATTACAACAAATTAGCAAAAATTGGGCTGTGAATAAAATTGCAACTCAATCAATACTACACCTAGAATTGAAAATTAGACAAGTTTTGATACACAAAGTTTGCACTACCACTAGCATGAAGACTACAAGATCATGGTTGTATAAAAATACCCAGATACTAACCGATATTAAAACTACTATTTAAAACTAGATACACATTTGAACAAGTATTGATACCGAAAATGAATTAGGCTACATAAATACAGGAACCTTTGACCTTTAAATAGCTCTGAATCTTAGAATGGTCTATGAACCACAATCAGTTGCATTGTCAGTGAGTAAAATACACTACAAAAACTACAATACACTAAAAACTAGAATTTTGCTTTGGTGATATGGTTCAACATAAAATATGATAAACTATGATAGAATAGGCATGCAAACAATAAGGTCTGTATAGCTCTATATAAAAAGTAGTCTGAGACAGCAAGGTGACATTACAGAAAAAAATATTTTTGGCGGTTAAATTATAATTAAATTAATATTGTATAAAAAGGGAGTATTTGTATTATTAGTACGGTATCTAAAATAGTAGCCTTTTCCTTAGTAAAAGCAAGTTTGTTTTTTATATTGTAACATTATTGTTATGAAATACTATGCTATTTAATCTGTCAAATGAGGATCTGAAAAAATGTAGAGTGCGTCACTGTAGATTAGAATATTATTGTTATTGATGTTTTGCGTAACCTATGCCCACAGGTTTTTACAGCCTAGAAGCAGTCCATCTGGTCAGGGAATGCAGATAGAAACTAGAAACTAGTTGTATCCAGTTCAGTTGTGATGCATTTCTTCCAGTGTAAACTCAACATGTTTGCTAATTGCTGCTGTCAAACCGCTGATAAAGCTACAAAAACACAGAAAATGTTTATTATTGCACTGTTTTGCATGTTCATTCACTATCGTTACCAGACCATGATAATCTGGTTGGCTACATGTAAGACAACGGTACTAATCACCATGGCAACAATCCTCTCTGCCAAGTACATGTTGAACAGTACGTCAAGTCATTGTGGAGATTGTGGCCTGCAAATATGCCCACAGCAACACGTTTCTGTTTTGAATAGAGCCGAACGGTTTTGGAAAATATCTAATTGTTGTTGTTTTTTTGTGTTGAAAATGCTTTTAGACATTCAGTTTACAGAGCACAATTTAAACATGTCCAGGAGATTTAATATTTGACAGTAGACTGAAATATGACTAGTCCCAATACAAAAATCCTAGGCACTTCAGAACATGTTTGTAAAAGGTTTGAACTACAATGTGAGCAATTGTTATGCATTGGAAAACCCCATGGGAACTGGATATTTTGTTATTTTTTTGTTAGTGGAAAACATTATAATACCTAAATGTTCAATGTGGCCATTGAAATATCCATTTTGATACCATTGAAATTAAAACTAAAGCTCATTCTTTTTGTAATATTGCAAAAGATTTTCTTCACATTTTCAGTAATAGATGGTAAAATGGTAAAAACTCCTCAAAAAGCCATATTCAACATGTCAGACTTTTCCCATTCAAAAGATGACATTTTGTTTTAAATTATTAATTGCTATGGTCCAATTTTTTCATCATTCTAAAATCCATGGATAACAGGAAGCAGAAACACATGAATAGGTCGATCTCCAAGTATACCATAGAAAGCCATAGGGAATTGGCTCATTGTATGGATGCGTTCTGTCTGCTCTAAAGCCCCTTCTCTAACAACAGGGAAACCCCAAAGGCTTTAAGACACAACAAGAGGAGCGAACCAGTTCTTCATTAGCTTAAATATTAAGACATATCCAAATAACTAGTTCAATTCACACTATTAATAAAGTGCTGATACTCATGGATAAGAAAAAACACTACTAAATTTGATAATTGGCAATTACATAGTATATTCAGCCAGACTACTGTTATTCAACATTACTTACTCCAAATCTATAAATTCTTCTCTTTGTGGCCAAGTTGGTAGAGCATGTGGTGCATATACAAAGACACTACAGCTCTGTGCAGTTTCTGTGTTGTGGGTTCAACTCCAGACTACAAAAAGCTTGGCCAAACATCTTTCCTTGCCATTTTCTTCTTATTTGCAGAGACTTCTACACTGTTGTCCTTTTAATGGTAAGAAACAGAAGGAAAAAATCTCACACCCAAATAATTATCAGGCTGGACACCCACAACAAAGCAATTCAAATTGAGCAAAAGACCATGTTTACGCAAGCTCAGATTCAGAATCTGGTTGTGGTTCAGATTTTGGAAGTTAGATTTTTTAAAACCAAGTCTATTGGGCTATTATTGGGTCAAAAAATCCATTACAAAATAAATTGGCATAAGAATTGGCAAAATATAAAACAAACAAACATTTAACCAGTAATGCTGTCAAACTGACCATTTAGAACAAAACTAGTCCAATTACTAAAATTTAGATAACTTATTAAATCATCTTAACGTAAATATCCCTAGTTTTGTAGTGTCAATCAAGCCAAAGAACTGACAGCTCCGTTCTCATTCCCCTGTAAGAAAAATGGGAAGAATAAAGCATGTTTTGACTCCAAATGCAGCTTGTCTGAAGTACTGACTCCTCCTTTGTCAGAGCAGCCCTGGGCCTCATTTTAAGCATGTCGCCTTTATGCCCTCACACCCGGAGCCTAAAACCCCACCAAGCCCCCCTGACAGGTCACCCTCTGGCCTGGTCAAAACTCTGGATCTCCTCCCAGGAAAATGGTTTTACAGGGCCCTAATCAAAAGGTCATGCACATTTGTGGGATAAGCCTATTTTTCCCTCTCTTTTCTCAGTGAAAGACGAACCAGCCCCCCCCCCCTCAGCTCACTGATAAGCAACAACCAAGGCTGCACGACAGATATGGTAGACGATGACTAAAAAATAACCTTCTAAACAAGCAGGAACAATTGCTTTCAGATAGTACAATATGATCATTTTTCCCTCTCAGATTGGGCTAGGAGTTGGCATTCCTGTATTGGTTGGACATCGACGTTGCAATTTTGGCACTATAACCAAGACATATATGACAACAATACAGTTGATTGTAAATTGTAAAAAAAAAAGGTGATTTTAGGTAGATTTCTCTATTAAAAGGCTAATCTCTATTAAAAATTGTTTTTACTCTTTTCATATTGTGCAGCCCTAATAGAAAGCACCAAAAAAGATGAACCAGATAGATTAATGATAATTTAGGTCCAGTATGGCACAATATCTATTCAAGCACCACAAAATCTATTTAAAACAATATACTTTTCTCTCCAAATCTCAATTCAACACTGCAGCACAGTTGAATGCTGTGATGTCATCTGAAACCAAGCAATTGTGTACAGCTCATTCCCACATACAATTCTGCACAACTCACACTTACAGTCTACACAGACATTGCCGAAGATATGACTCCTTAGGTTTAAATCTGTTAGGTCCTAAAAATAGTTTCCAGGAGAATTCAATGGACAAAAAGACAAAAGGCTATCTTTTTACTGCCTGCTCAAAATCCCACACACACCATAACCACTCTAGGCAGGGCCTTCCTGTCCCAGACACAGAGCAAAAAACAGGGCCACATGACAAAGATATTATCCAAGTTGCTTAGCTATGAGAATAGAGTACCAGAGTGCATATTGCATTGGAGCAAGCATGGATGTGTTCATACCTAAGTTAAAACACTGCTAACGCTAACAAAAAGCCAGGATGACCAGCAATGATCATTGTGTTGTTCCCATGTCAGGATTTGAAGCCGTTTCCCATCACATAAGGAAGGTTAGGCAAATATATCCACAGGAAATTACAAGATGCATCCAGGTTGGCCCAGAAACAAGAAAAGCCTGTCAGCATTCGTCCCTGGCAGCAGCAGCAGTACCTGATGGGCAAAAAGGAAGCACCAAGCACTCCTCCTGAGAGAGAAGAGAGGAGCAGGCTTCTCCCGTCACAGAAAATGGAGGCCACAGAGCGCTCCCCTCCCCCCTCCTCTCCCCCATCCCCCACTCACTGCAGCTCACTCACAGGCTCTGGTACATCCAAACACAAGGACCAAAGACATCTTTGGACAGGACAAGCTTGGATTAAAATACAAAATATATCACAATGTCTAGATCAGCATGCCAAGAATAAAAGCAGCATACACATCTAAACTAGGACTAAACAGGGATCAGAACCTGGACTGGATCAGAACGTAAACCAAGACTAAACTAGGACTATACTAAGACTAAATCAAGGATCAAATCAAATCTACATTGGGACAAAACTGGGCTTAAATAAGGACCAAAACAAGTTATGGGTAAAAGGATCCTAAGACACAACAAGAGTCAGGAAAAACTGTCATTAAAATACAAAATATATAAGAAATATATTGGCATATATATCGGCATGTCAAAGAGGAAACACGATATTACTATAGCAGCTGGTCTGGGTTCTAAAATTAGGTTAAAAAGGCAATTTCAGATTGCAGTATTTGCCAAAGCACATTCCTAGTTTGAGATTTTTTTTCCCCGACAATGGCAATAAAACCATGTTTTGCTATGTTTATAGAACTGAAACTAAAAACAACATAATGGAAGAGAGGAATCATATATTAGATACTAGAGCAGCTTGATTGGGTTATTGTAGTGTTTCTTTAAGATTGTCTCAACATGATTAATTATAATATTGTGTTCATATTAAAAAACAAAATATTGCACATGAAAGAGCACAAGTTATAGCACAAGAGATCCAAAAACAGCTTTCCAGTGTAATCTAATATAACTGACTAATAACATTTGACAGGAAAAGGCCAAATTTTATACTTTAAATACTAGATGAATAATAGGTTCAGTAGAGGAGCTGCAAACAACACAGCACCGTATTGTAGACTGTAAACACTCAAATAATAAGAATAATAATCTTAAATGACTGATTGCATCACACTATGAGAAACAGCCCACACCACATCAGATATTATTACATTACATTGAATTTCTGGTAAATTAACAGTAAATATGTCAACTTTTAATGCACTAGATATTTGCCTGAATTGTAGCTAATGGAAATTGATTGTAAAGGCCAATTGTATGCAAAAGTATTGTTTGTCATTTGCTGTCATTTTAATGTTTACCTTTTTAATATAATTTTGATTTTAAACCTAATCAAAATAAGCTCATATAAGCCAACTCAGCCACATAAATTGTGGTTGATGTCGAATCATTTGTAAATTGAATGTATAAATTGAAAGTGCATGTAATAGTTAAGCCAGTCTCAAAATGTCACCTATAACAGGAAGCTAAAACCCCTGAATAGACAAACATGAATTGAAAGTATGGAAGAAATAGTTCATCTTGAATCTCCCTATTGCTGCTTAAAGATTACTGCTATAGACAAAAGTAAGGTTTGACCAGAACTGCGATTGCGTTGTTGTACAGGCTGACTCAAAGATGGCTGTGGAATTTTCCAGAAGGCCTCTGCGTCCTGCTCTGCCTCTGATTGTCAATCTTTAACCTCAAGAGTAGCTGCCATTGGTTGGGAGACCATGGGGGTGAAAAACGATTGGTCGACCACGCTGTGCCACATGGATCTCAGTATGTGCACCTCTCTTCCTCTTAAAAACATTTTGCTGCAATGCAGAGATTTCCCCTGCATTACAGCTGTATTAGACTTCACTTTAGCATGTCTATTTTAGTTATTGTCGCCTAGGCTGACTTCCACTAAGAGATTGTAACTATGGTTGTGGTGTAAACAAATTCTTTCAACCTTGGCCTTACTGAAAACTATTTTATTTTCCTAGAAATGTTGTGTAAAATTCGCCTTACACCTAGTCTCTCCTCCCTGTTAAAGAAAGAAATTAGCTCAACAGTGTACAGCAGCGTTACACTTCTCATGCTATTAAGTTACATGTTTATAGACAATGTAACATTACTCAATTTCTCTTGGTTTAAATCTTGTAGTTTGGTGAAAAATAGCAGTTGCAGTTGCTCTTCTTTTCTTCCCCATGTCACTGTACTTTGGATTAATGTGTGTGCAAAATTAAACAAGACCAAACTAGTCAGTTCATTGTCAACACTAAATATGGAAGTGATAGGGCAGCAGCTTGTTTTGGGGTTTCTCCTTTGTACTTTTGTGTGGCGTGTTATGTACTGCAGACAAAATGGCCACTGGCTCTGAGTGCAGAGGAAGCAGTTTCACAACAGTCAAACACACTCCTTTTGGCCAGTGCTAGATGATTAGACTACCTCTCTCACCACAATGTATTCCTGTGAATACACTGATACTGTACTCTACTCTGCTGTGTGGAAAATATATCCTATTGTATCCCATTTTATTCAGTTATTTGAAATATATGGACCGTATTGATCAAACCTGTTAAACACTGCTGCTGTTTTGTAATGCTTTTCTTGATTTGAAACCTAGAAGAAAACTACTTAGAAAGTGTCCACATAATACCCCTCCTGTGTCCATTGCCCATCCCCCATTCATTCTCTGTCAGGCTCCTGAACCAACCAGGCTCAACTGACAGAACAGTGGGTCAATTTCTTAATTCTCAATATCCTCTGCATGAAAAAACAGTTAAAGGATTTGCCATGGTCCAGTTTTTTGCCTTCTGTATTGGTTGCTGGTAGTTGGGGCACTTATATGACCCTAACATACAGACAGATAGAGCAAGGGGCAAGGGTGAGAGAAGTTGCCCAACCCCCCACTGCAGCCAGGCCTAGCAACTGAGGCCTCCTCCAACCAGCTCCTCCTCCTCCTCTTGCAGTCTAAACTCATTTTAAGGTGTGGAACATAGTCATTGCAAATAGCCATGCTCAGTATACTCAGATTGTTGTTATTCGAGCTGAGAGAAAATAAAAGTCATAGCTTACCTTTGTGGATGCATGGCACACTTGTTATATCAACACTTATAAAACATGGAGGACACTCAGGAAGGCTCTGCTCTTCAGGCAAGGCGATCGGCCCGCAGATGTTAAGCAGATTCTGATTGGCTGCTCCGCTGACAGACAGGATCCAAGCTGGCACCAGATTGGTCGAAATATTTCCTGAGTAATTATCTTTGTTCAGTGCAGACAGGGGCAGCAGTAGAAGCACTGTGAGAGTCAAGAAACAGGGGTAAGAGATAAGAGTAAAAACAGAACAAAAATATGAAATACACAACTAGTTTTAGTGGTTTTTGCATACATACCCCATTCAGCAACAGAGGGAGGCCGAGGAGTGTGTTACTAGGACGAGGAAATGGTTTGACTGCTCTGCTCAGTCCTCCATTTTTGCTGTGGGCCTTGGTGAAGCTCCTCCTCCTGCTCAGCTGTGGCAAAGGCAACAGAGTTCATGCTTAACAAACAGCTCCCGGGCCCAGACAGTAACATTTTTGAAGGGCAAAGAGATTTCTATACCCAGATCATTTGTATGATAATTTGTATACATAACATTTTCACAAATCATGATACTAGCATAAAGCATGTCTGTCTGTCTGTCTGATGCTACTTAATGGACATTTGTTGATGAAAACTTGACAAATGTCTTTAGTCGACAGTATTTTGAATTACCTATGTTTTTAGAATGTTGAAAGCTGCTCACAATTGAATAGACTGTCATCTAGCCACTGGTACTATACTTGTACGATATAATAGCATAACAGTAACATTTCTGAAGGGTAATAAGATTTCATGCATAACTTTTTCACAAATCATGATCTATTTTAATGGCCATTTGTGGGCATTTTGCTCTCTTTAGGGAAATAACCTTTTAATTATCTTTGTTTTTGGTTCAAATGGATAAACTGGGATACATTACTGGTTGCTTTTTTACATATATATTTGAATATGGGACTAGAATACTCTAAGTGCTTTCTCCATGGCCATTTTGGATATTCATTAGCACAAAAATGTTGAATGCTGCTCACAATTGAACAGAGCACTGATTTGTGCTGTATATTTCTAATAATATAAAGAAACTGACAAATAAAGAGGTAATTTGCTTAACCTTGGTGAATACATGTTAAAAAAAAAATCCAATAAGCTCAATAGGCTATTCAAACAGTATGTGCAACTGAAATAGCCTATTCTTATTTTACAATTACTCTTTGGATTTTACAATAGAGGTAATTTTTGTGCCTTTTCAAGTTCAGCAATGTTCTAAGAGCAATTTAAAATGATAGTTTATTATAAAACTGTGCAAATTAGTCAACTCAAATTTGATTTTTAAGGCACACTGGTGAAATCTAATAACTAATTAATAAAAGTTGGTCTTAAATGTAATTACAGGTTTAACATAAGTGTGTACATCTATTAGTGCATATTTAAATTCCGACACACAACAGCACTTGCTCACAGATTTAAAATAATCATAGGATAGCCTACATGCCATCTTGGTATTGTCCAATTGTCCTATTGTATTGTTTTACTTCTTTTTGTAGTTGTGAAGTATAACTCTACAAGTCTAGAAGTATAAATATTGTTCAATCACATCTGCAAATCAAATACATGTAAACCTTATGGAGAAATGCCGTTCTGTGTCATAGTTAAAGGTATTTAATGTACTTAATAAACATCATTGAGTGGCCAGTGGACGTAACGATAGCGTAACGATAGATATACTGACCTCTGCAGGTAGAAAACTAACATACACGGTCTTCATAGAAATAATAATAATAATAATAATAATAATAATAATAATAATAATAATAATAATAATAATAATAATAATAATAATAATATAGCCATATTTTGCATATAGAAATAAGCTTTAGCAATGTTAGCAAATTGTGTTTACTGTGATTTTAGTAGCTCCTCTGGATGCAAAGCAAAACAGATGTTATCTGAGCACATTTTAGCGCAGCAGGGGGAAATGAAATACATAGATGATATTTAGCTTATTTTAATGCTAATATAGCCGCAAAGTTTAATCATATATAATGTGTTTTGTGCAAAAATAGCATAAGGAAGGACTGACCTGCAGAAATCCCCGGGTTGAACGCGCTTGAACGGGGCGGGTGTGTGTAAAAACAGCGCTGGGGTCTCCTTCCTTTGCGGTTTCGCTTTTCCTTGTACGTCAAAGGCGCTGGGCGGTTCATGAATGGACTTTTCAAGTGGGAGGGGCCCTCAATACTGGACTTTAGCAGACAGGGAAAAGTGGGTGTAGAGCTAGTGTTTGCATTTTCTTCATGCCTGTTTTGTACCTGGCAACTAACATCCATCAGCTGGGAAGCAAAGGCCGAGTACATCGGAGGAGCAGCAGCCTTGAAAAGCTAGCCCCAGCCCCGCTAGTGACAGTGACGGAAGCCCGGGGTCTGTAGTGGAGAGATCCGTGTTGGAGACAGGGCCATGGGGTTCCGTAAGAAGAATAAGAGCCCACCGGTGCTAAGCCATGAGTTTGTTATCCAAAACCACGCGGATATGGTGTCGTGTTTGGCTATGATAATTCTACTCGGCCTGATGTTTGAGGTGAGCTTCTGCTACTAGAGTGTGAGTGATTGGTTAGCACGTTAGCCGCAGATGCTAACTACCGTTAGCAGACGTGACAGCAGTCCAATGTGGAGACAAGCCTGCAGCTAGCATGTCTTTCCTTCTCATGTGTCCTGGAGTTTGCCAAGGGAGATGTCACTGCTACTATTTTCTTAACTAGTCAGCTAATGTGCTGTCGATTTATCTCAAATAATCTAGCTTGCCCCTTTTAAATAGGTTCTGCTGACACAACAAAGTATTATTTAACCTGTCTTCTCCTTGTTTTCTTGAAGCATAAACCAAAAATAAAACCGTAGAAATGCAAACTAGTGATATATTATCTTATGTTCTCTCCAAATCATTAAATATATTTAATTGCTTTGTTAAAATGTTCAGATAACACTATAAGTACTGGAATGTTCTACAGTAGGAAATTAAACTTGTGTATCTTGCATAAATTAAATTACATGTGCTCTTATTCCTAAACTAAATAATTGCATTCTGGAGGTAGATAAGTTTAAAGTCATACTGTGGAGCATTACAGACAAGGCAATAACATCCCTATGGAGACAGGCAGGTCTGCTCCACTAGCAGTTACATCGTGTGCATAACCGCTTTGATAAAAAATAAGTGCTGTTAAAAATACTAAGATCTTAAAGGCAACTCTTTTCAAGCTCTGTGTAGAAAACCCCATATGCCACCATATCAGATCAGCTTTTGTATTTTGTCATGGCATTGAAAAATCTATGCATTAAGCTAAACCAGGTCTACATCCTGCCTAATCATCATCATGTACAAACGTGGCATTTCAATTAAATCTATATTCAAACACCATAAGTGTAAAGGTTTTTACAACATTATCATTTAGAAAGTTTTATGTTTTATTAAAGCTGGTCTCGTACTTGAGGAAGGACGATCTATTAGATGGTGTGAACGATCGTGTATTAGGGATTCTGTCCTCCATGGGTCATGGTGTCTGTGCGAATAGTTGTAACATTTTCCGAGAGGTCCACAGCCAGTACTTTAAGTAAAAGCATGTTGTTTGAAGTAGAAATCAGTCACTGGAGGAAGTAATTTGGCTATTTTTGTTAAATGGTACTGATTCAAAGTCTGTTTTGTTTTGCCATCTCACTCAGCCCTAATCCCTACCCTAAACCAAGTTTAAATACTAGTGTAGCAAGGGCTTAACCAAATTTTAGTGATAACAAAAACATAGCCTAAAGGAACTTCAGGCCCACTAAAGACTTTTGTAATCTGATTCTTTGTTGTGTCCTTTCGTTTAGTCTAATTAAACCTTTGCTGTTGTTTTTTTAATAGGTGACCGCAAAGTTTGCCATAATGTTCATCACAGTCCAGTACAATGTAACACAAGTCTTAGGTAAGGTAAATTTGTGGCTTTAAGATTTTTATTATTGAGGTATCGATTGGTGGTTTTGGCATGTCCTGTGTTTTTGCAGATGAAAAGCAAGAAGCAGTGAACCTTTACCAGTATGGACCTAAAGATGTGGCAACTGTGTTCTTCTACCTTCTAATCGCAGTCATTCTTCATGCTTTGATACAAGAATATATTCTGGATGTAAGTAGACAATAAAAAAAAAAATATATATATATATATATATATATATATATATATATATATATATATTTTATATATTATATTTTATATATATATTATATATATTATATATTTTATATATATTATATATATACAATTTTTATCTATGCAGAAAATAAACCGGAGATTGCACTTATCAAAAACGAAACACAGTAAGTTCAATGAGTCTGGACAGCTGGCTGCATTTTATCTCTTCTCCTTCATCTGGGGCTGCAGCATCCTCACAGCGGTATGATCTTATCTGAAGTACTGAGTTTAGTATTTACTCTGAAGTGCTCATTATAACCCTGTGTATGTGTGTATCATATAGGAGGATTTTGCCACAAACCCGACTTTTTTATGGGAAGGGTACCCTCACACACGCATGGTGTAAGTCTTTTTCTATCATCTCGGATTTTAATAAAAGACATCTAAAATAAAAATGACACAAAAAAATAATTGGCTTTCTCTCTAGTTTTCAGGTCAAGTTCTTCTACATTTGCCAAATAGCATACTGGCTTCATGCACTTCCAGAGCTATACTTTCAAAAAGTCAGAAAGGTAATATTTGTTATATTTAATTCTGAAATAATTTGATTAGCATGTTATGTTAACATGGGCCTGTATTTTGTTATTTGACAGGAGGACATACCACGTCAGCTCTATTACATTTGCCTGTATGTTGTCCACATCACTGGTGCCTATGTTCTCAAGTGAGTCCCATCTCAAGTGAATTTGGTCTTCTCGTAACATATTTATAATCTCTTTGTTCAGTCTTCACAGACTGGGCCTGGTGCTACTTGTCCCTCATTACCTGGTGGAGCTCCTGTTCCACGCATCACGCCTCTTTTACTTCAGTGATGAAAACAAACAAAAAGGGTAATTTACAGCGAATTCAGTCAAATTTATATTGACCAAAAACCGCACTAATGTAATGTGTGTTATTTACAGTTTTACTCTGTGGGCTCTTCTCTTTGTCATCGCTCGTCTGCTCACTCTAACACTGTCAGTTCTGACGTTTGGGTTCGGACTTCCCCGGACTGAAAATCAAGGCTTCTCTTTAGCAGAAGGAAACTTTAATGTGCTCACCATAAGGTCGCTCACACATATATGTGCTTCGGTTCTGCAGGTCCCATGACAATTTATTTCTGAATGTCTTCTGTCTTTTTGTGTAGGATGACTTGTCTAGCAGCCATATGTCTGACGCAGGCCTGGATGATGTGGAAATTCATCAACTTTCAGTTGAAAAAATGGCGAGAGCACAGCCAGAACCAGGCGTCAAAGAAGAAGACAGTCAGCCCAAAGAGCAAGCCTCCAAAGAGAGAGCCCGCACGAGGTCTGTGTCAAACTGTGGTTTAGTCACATGGTTAAGATCCTGTAACTGTAATTATTCTGTGCTTCTTTACAGGAGGCTCGGCAAACGGAGTCGTAAAGTCAGATGAGAAAATGTCACCACGGGCCAGAAAATCCAAAGCTTCATAGTCAAAGTGACATATGACGATGCGTAATTACAAAAGATTATTTTTAAATCCTCTCCAAAACTAATCGTGCACAAAGAAACATTTCGTCCACTTTGGGCGAGACTCTTTGGGGAGTGTTACTGCATAAAAAGATTATTATTCACAGCGGTCTGTGTAGGTGAGGTATGGCAGGGCAGCATTGGTTTTGATGCTTTAACCAGTAGATTTTTCTCTGCAAAGTGTCCTTGATGTAAAACTACTATTGCCGTTAGGTACTTTCAACTGACTGAGTAATTTGTCTTTGATTGGACTGAAAGTATGTAGGCAAAACTAATGTACACGCGAACTGTACAACCTATGATTTATAATTAAGAGCCTTAGTCATAAACCACACACTGAGTGTTAGCCCCACACAAGGTGTGTTGTAATATTTGATCAAGCTGAGATGATAAACCTGAATATTAATGTTCCTGACCTGTTGTTGTCTGAAAGAGCCTTTGAAATCCTCACCATGGATGGAGGCACTTAAACATTTATTATTGCTCTGGTTTTAGACAGACTGAGCCAGGCAAACTATAACTGTATCTGTGATGCTGTAGTGAATGCATACAGCTAACCCTTTATAATGGCATGACTGGCACCTGAGCAAACCCAGTCTTTATGGTAATGTTGATGCATGAAGGTTTGAGGCTGAATTTGGCTCTTACATCCTGGTCTTGTTGCATCTCTCACATTCGGGACACAGATAAACTCCTATACTTAAACACACAAGCATTCAGTGGCCTTTTCAAATTGCTGCAAGAGGATTTTGTTATTTATTTTACTCATTTACAATTTTATTTTTTATGCTATAACCAGCAACACAGTGGTACAAATGCTGTCAGTTAAATCAAATCCAATCTTTATTCAAGTGTCCTTATAACGTCATTTGTAACATTTGTTAGTTTGTGTTGCCTTCTTTGTTAAAGGTACACTGTGTAGCTGGAGGGTCTGTCGCCTACATGTTACTGCTTTGCCTAGAATCTTCCACAGTAGGGCTTTAAGTATCTACCTTGTATATATTCAATTACAATTAGCTGTTTTATTGCTTTTAAAATACCTTGAAAACATGCATTCTTACTGTGAGTGGGCTAGTCTCTCCACAGATCTAACTTCGCTTGATGGTGCTGGAAATGTTGTTCTCATGTAGATAGATAAGTTTAAAATAAAAAATTCTTGACTACACCTGCACGGGAGTTCATACAGAAATAACTATTTATGCACGTACTAGGAAACAATGTTTTTACATAAAAGACTGACTTGATTTATGAATCATGAGTTTAATCTGCCTTTTATTTTTACCTATAAATACTAAAAAATACCAAAATCTTCAGCCGACTCACAAACTTCCCCTTTCTGCTGTTGTCCCATATAATAAAAATGATTAGACTATTACAAATTTTGGTCAACTAAGATGAATTGACCAATTTAACTGCTAGCCGTCATATACTGTGGAACATTCTACGCAACACAATATCTAGATAAGCAGGTGTGGACCACTAGAAGAGTTACAGAACGCACCTTTAAGTGATCATGGGCTCTTCTCTGAATCTGTTGCCTCTCATTTTAAACCATGGGAGGCCTGTTGGGTGTGAATTTTGTATGCTGGTATTGTGTTTGTGTCCATTATGGTTTTGCCTGCTATCACTGTAGTGTATTTGGACACTGATTAAGACAATGACAACAGTGTTTATTCTAACTCACCAGTTTTATATCTCAAATGTATGTCCTGTGTGAAAGCATGACCTGTGACAATCGCTGACACCCTCCCTTTGGTTGATTGATGTATTCATTACACTTTGGCTGGCAGAGAGTGAGTTTGTATGGAGAGGTGTGTGATCTATGGGTTACTAAATGCTTATGTGTAACTTGTCTATGACTTACAAATGCTCTTGGCTGGGAGAGATTTTTCATTTTTGCCGAATTTGGCGTATGTCCCGTTGCTTCCACCTTTTCAATGATTCTGGCATTGCTGTTGCAAGTTGGTTGTGCATTCCAGAATTAATCTATTTCTGAAGCTCTGATAGTTTGATCAGAACAGAGGAGGCTGTGGTCTACATAGGCCTAGGTGATATGGTGATAAAAATTTAATCATAAATCACAGGAATGAGATCATCTGCTATTGTAGTATTAACATGATTCACTATTTCTCTGTTTGAATGTAGCTGTTAGCTCTAACACAATATACTTTTTCCTATTGGTCAGCCTCTGTAAACTGGATTTAACCAATCACAGTGAATTGTGAACTTCCAGATGAAGCAAATTACTTTATTTACCTCTTAAACGCTATAGGAAAATACAAAGTGTATGCATCAAAGATGCATCAAAACATGATAACCATATGTTGTTGTGCTGGAGATGTACAAAATTAGAATACTGACTATATTGTTTATAATTAAAAATGTAAAAAATGTCAGAAAAATAACCTGATAGAAAGAGAAAGATTTAGTGTAATCTGAACAAGTTTATTCACTGTTGTGGTTAGTTTTATGGTCCATTCATCATGTGTATGATACTTAAACCTCAACTAAGACAGATGCAACAGAGATAATGCTAAAAAAAGATTATTTTAATTTTTGCTAATACAGTATTGCCCACTCCTATATCGGATCATAGTCTGTATAGGTGCAGCAGTGTCACAGGAGGGAGGGTGGAGCAGGGACCTATAAAAACCAGCCTGTTACTAAAATTGTCTCAGATATAAAAGAAAAAACCCTACACTGTATCTGTCAGATTTTTAAGATATTTTTCTAAAGGGGAGACGTATTTCACTCTTGTTGTGTAAACCTGTGATGGTTTGTTTTGCATTCATGTTGATATAAATTGTCTTTTTATAAAAGATTGAAGCTTGCTCGACTGTTATGTGTGGGTCAGCAGTGCAGTGTGAGTGTTACTTCACCTTCTTCATTGCCTTATTATTAAAGGTCTATATTACGCAACATTGACTCTTGTGAGCTTTAAGCCATGTTAGAATGTTGTTACCTCATCAAAAACATACCTCGTGTTATGTTTTGTCTACATCTCCCTCATCTTCCACTTTATGACAGCCTACCTTTTACCATTTTGGTCAGTGGATATTTGCAATTCCACAGCTGAAATGATCAAGATTATTCTAGTGAGAGTATAGAAATACAATAAAGCTCTTCATGTATGACCACATGACATCACAGGGTGGAACAGAGTGTTTTCACTTTGAGAGAAGAACTCAGGGTTTGCATGCTCAACTTGTGTGAATGAAAGAACACAACTCTGGGTATGTTTTCATGAGGAAACAACATTATAACATAGATCAGAAAATGGTGTAATATGGGCCCTTTAAATTATTTTGGCTCAAATATAGTGCTCCATTGTATGCAGGGTAAGGCCACTGCGTATTCACTAGACTTCAACACTAAAAAAAATAACTAATTTGACTAATAGCTGTTTTTTGTCGCTGAATGTTGACACTGCAGCTCACAGTGCTGTCAGCAGATATGCCACTATTGAAGCACTGTAACTTCTCAGCTTTTGGATAACTTTACTTTCACTTTAAATCACTTTTTCTTAATTTAAATGCTTTGAGTTTCTGGGAAAAAAATAAGCTACTGTTCACAGCAAAAACTATTGAGTATTGTTGACACCTGTTGTATTGTATGCTCTGGGTGAGTTTTCTGTGCTGCTTCAGATCTGTTACATTATTTTGTCCACATTTATTTATGCAATTTATGTTAATTATGTTCTTGTCACTTTTTTATTTTATGTTTAAATAAAGCCTTTATTCATTAACTGGACTTGTACGCAACTAATTACAAATACTGCAGTTGTACCTTTAATGTAGTTACAGTGTAGGTACTTTTTATATGAAGAAACAAAGTGAGATTTTATCATGCAAATGGTTAGGCCATCCATGTTGTTTTTATGACTAAAGTGTAAATTTTTGACCATGGAGGGGCCACCACAGTCTCTTTTATAAACGGGAAACGGGCCTCTTATTATTCATTTTTTTGTAGATTTTTAATGATGAAGGTCTAATTGTATTTAAATTTGAATACATTATAAAACATGTTACTGTATTGATATTTGAGTGCACATTTCCAGTGGTCTACTCTTTCCACCACTAGTAGTAAACCGTCTAAATTAACTTTAAAAAGCACTGTTACCACCACCAGGGGGACCCCGTCAGCCTTGAGAGCAGCAGGAACAAGACGTAGGGGCAGAACAGTTTCTAAATCTGCACACAACTTTCACTTCAATACAGTTTATTATGATACATTTGGCATCATTTCAGTGTATGTTTTGTGTGGTTAAATTACAATTAGATAAGCAAACAAAATGATGGGAAGAAAAACATTGCAGCTAATTCCCATGACCACTGCATGAATAATGACTACAAAAACTAGACAACATGCTGAATCATGGGATGATACAGGATAGAGCACCACAGGGTCAAACCAAGGACAGCAGTTCATGTACAGGGCTGCGTCCCACTTCTATTGACCCGTTCCTCAATTCTTTGGCCCCTGACCTGCCACTAATGCTTACTAAGAAAAGGAAGAAGTTCGAAACAATCAGTATTTTTCTTATCTGAGGAGTCAAGGAAAGAGGCAAGGGAACAGAATTTGGATGTAGCCTGTTCTCTCCTTGTAGGTGGTTTGAAAGTAGTGGAAACTCGGGAAACAAGAGGCTGAGGTTTTGAGAAGGCAGATTTGGAGAGTTGGGACCCACCCTTACTTTGTATGTCATCTGTTTGTGACTGTCATTCACTGGCTGTTACCATTGCCCCTGAAACAAGCAAAATCCCAGGTTATTCATATAAAGGCACTCTCCCTCCTTTGTCATTATCATATCCCTCCTCCACTCCACCTCCACTGCAGCAGAACCACCAACCTCCTCATCCTCGCCATCTTCTCATCTTCTCTAGGAGCCATGAGCAGAGGTGGGTACTAACATATTCCCTAAATAAAAATAATAAACCAAAACAAGTGCAAACGATCATTGGCAAGCACTCTAGGCTCACAGCAACAAAGTTCTGGATTTGAGCCCATAGCAGGTGGGGTCTTTTCTGGGGTTGTTCTCTCCGTGTTTCCTCTGGACACTTGGGTTTCACCTATCAACCTCCTAAACTATGGAAAAAGGCAAAATCCTTCATGTTTGTTAACACTTTTTAAAGTCCTATAGTACGGGAAATTGACTCTTGTGAGCTTTAAGCCATGTTAGAATGTATGAAAAATCCCTCAGTCGTCCAGGTAGAATCCATGGTAAAAGGAGAAATTCAATTTGTCAACTGGATAAAGTTTATTTGGTCGAAAACGTTTCGCAGCTCATCCGAGTTGCTTCGTCAGTTCTGACGTCAGAACTGACGAAGCAACTATTAAGCAACCATGTTAGAATTGTGTTTTGTTTCATTCACATGTGTCTGTGACTTTTTTATTAGTCTCTCTACATCTCCATGTCTCAAAATGCTCTGACCCACCTTGTGAGGTCATTTAGTGGTAGTTTTCAAGTTAACAGCTACTTTTTACCTTTTGTTCAGTAGATATGGAAAATTCCAAGGCTGAAATGATCCAAATGATTCTAGTGAAGGTGTATGGAGATTAAAAACACAGTGGAGCACTTCCTGTATTACCACATGACATCACAAGGTGAAGTATTTTTAGTTTGAGAGAAGAACTCCTTAATATATCAGGTTTGTGTATTGTTTTGTGAAGGAAACAAAACACAACTACAAACAACAATTTAATTTGTTCATCAATTGTCTAAGAACGATCAATTTTCCAAAGAAATCCACCAATTTCTCTCTCACTCCTTTGTCTAAACCTCTAAAGGTTCAAGGTTCTAAACCTAAAGCTAACTAACTAAAGCAAAGAAAAAAACTCCATGGCTTCCAATGAGGATAAACCGCTGGTCCAAATTGTCAGTATTATGTGTAATTTCCATATAAATTAGCTTCATTAAAAGGAGAGTACTTTCTTATTTAACCGAGCTCATTTGAAATTCTGTATTTAATAAGACATGTAATCCACGACTGGTAGACTAATAGCCAACAATTAGCAGTGAGGAAAGCCAGTGTGTTTGAGCCCAAGGAACTGCTGAGGTCCTGTTCTTTGTATTATTTTCATTGATTTCCTTAACGGAGCAAATTAGGCAGCAGCTGCTCTGATCCTGGTTTACTCACAGAGTCTTGGCAAAAGGAGAGGAGGTCTGAAGCATTCAAGAATCTATACAGCAAAGGGAAAGAGGTTCAAAATGTTAAAAAGTACTATTATATAAGCAGTTTGAGCAAATACAATTTAAAGGTGAACTGTGTGAACTCTTGTGAATTGTCAACCTTGTATGGCATTAACGTCTTCTTGTAATAAGAGATGTGTTGTTGCCAAAAAGAATACACTGACAAATCTTAAATGGGGTAGCTTTTCCATAGAACTTACTTCTGTTACTTGGATTAGTAGTGTTGCCTGCTTGTCTTCATGGAGATAAATAAGTTGAATGTCATAGGAGCATTCCAGGCAAAGCAATAACATCTCCATGAAGACAAGCAGATGACAGAGGTGCAACCCAAAATGTTACACAGTGCACCTTTAAAATCAAAGTCAAATAACATCTAGCATTGTTTATGGCATTGATTTTCAAACTGGGGTGCAGGACCTGAAAACACTGATCATTATTACGGCAATTACTGTAGTTATGATACATATTGGTAAACATTTAAAGTATATAATGAAAACAGTTGCAACATTAACTGCACATGTATTCTTAAAAGTAAACACTGGGGGTGCAAAAGAACTGCTGTGCGAATACTTTCTTATTTCTACATTTTTGTTTTTCAGACCCAACAGGCTTCAAGGACCCATATTACACTATTGTCTTATGTCTATTATGATGTTGTTTCCTCATCACAAACATACCTGGAGATGTGTTTTGTTTCATTCACCCATGTTTAACACACAAATCCTTCACACAAGTTCACTCTCAAATTGAAAACACTGTGTTTTCTAACATGGCTTAAAGCTCACAAGAGTCAAATTGTATAACATAAGACCTTTAAGAGCTTTTGGAAGTGCATATCTCTGCTTATAGTAACAATTACACCAATAAAATTAATCTTCATGTAAATTTAGTGGTGGTGGACAATATTGGACATTTTCTGACCCATAAGGGGATCCCAGCTTCAAAAAGTTCCAGCCTTTAATATATCCCTATTGCACTATTTCCACTTAATACAAAATACACTTAATACTTACTGAATACTCTTCAATGTTACTTTTGGACAATTGGATTTTTAATTGAGCACTGAATATTATTTGCCATTTCGTATGCCAACTTCTGAGAAAACAGAAGCACACTGCTCGTGCATGTCTTTCTGATACTTAATCCTTCACCTCAAATGCCTCCGTTTTCCACAGAGCTCTTTTATTGTCCCTGGAGGCCTTCTGGTCAGTGCTTCTCAATTGGCTCTGTTTATTTCTTTATCGGTTCAATCATGATGTATTGATTTTGCATTGGGTGATGCTGAAATAGGCTTCACAAACAAAGGCGGAGCAGACAGGAGGTGAGGCGTCTCGGGACCAGAGCAGATGGTGCGCTTCAGAGCAGATACATTCTTTTTTTATTTACTTCACGACTTGATGTAGTCTGGGATTCAGTTAGCAGGGAAGAACAAGTGAAGGACACAGTGACATCCATGGGGATTTCTGTAATAGTGGTTTTAATGTGGTAGAAAGGATGGTTCAGGTTAGCCCAAAAGGATGCGTTCACATTCACGTCGCATCTTTGGTTCTAATATGAGACTAAATCCAAAACAAAACCTGCACTAGAACAGGGCCCAACAAAGACTATGTTAGGACTCAAACTGGACTGAAACCAGGACCAAAGGAGGATAACTGTGAATACATGCCATTTAAAGGTCCTATATTACACAAAATTTATTCTTGAAAGCTTTAAGTCATGTTTTAATATTGTTACCTCATCAAAAACATACCTGGCAATACCTGTCTTGTTTCATTCACACATTTGAGTAATGATAATCCTTATTTATTTATTAGTCTATCTACATCTCCAAAGCTCAAAATGCTCTTTTCCATCTTATGATGTCACAAAGTGGTAGTTTTCAAGTTAACATTTTTGTTCTGTGGCGTTGGCAATTCCAGAGCTGAATTACAGATTTTAAAAACACAGTGCAGCATTTCCTGTATTGACACATGACATTACAAGGTGTTTTCTGTGCAAAAGAAGGGTTTATCGGTTAAACATGTATGAATTAAATCACAACTCCGTGTTTTTGATGAGGAAACAACATTATAACATACAGTAGACCCTTTAAAGGTGCACTTCCTTAGTATGGTATAAAACTTTCATTTATTTAGTTGGAGACGTTTTTATTGCTAAAAACTGAAAAACCCTTTTACTGTGAGTGTGGTTGCCTTTGCACAGATCTGACTTGTAACATGGCCTGGTGCTGCACCTTTACTTGTCCCCTTGGAGAGAGATATAAGTTTAATGCCATACTCTGGAACATTTCAGACAAAGCAATAACCTCCCCATGGAGAGCAGATGATGGCGTAGAAAAATCGCATTAAAATTCTAAATGTTCTTCCTGATCCCATAATGAAAAAATGGCAGTATGTTTTCAGAGTATTTTAAGATGGATGCCCCTCATCATAAACTGCTGCTTTTTTATTGGTCATATTGTGTCTTGCTAAGAGACTAACTTATGCTTAAGCAAAGTTTGAACCAGCATCTTGATGAGCATCTGGTTGGTGGGCAGATGATTAACCCACTGCATCACTGCCACCCCCCACCCACCCCATCACCACCAGTTAGACTAAAATCAATGAATAAACAAAAGAATAAAACTTTCTGAAAACATACAAACACCACCTTAATCAAAACACATATGAATTCCCTGTACACCGAACACTGAATTCCCTGTAGTTTGGCTGACATCTGCATTGGTGAGTGTGTATGTGGCCACTGCTCCACTGGCCTCCTACCTGAAGACTGCTCCCTACCTGTGTGGAATTTTAAACAGTTTCCCCCGCTGCTCTCACCTTCCCAAACCTGTCTGCAGTCCCACGAAATCTGACTCAATTCAAGCGGAAAAGAGAGAGGAAAACTACACCCCATAGCACAAACTCACCTTGTTCTCATAGTAATGCTTTTTGACAGGTTTCAGATGACGTCATCGTGTTAGTCAGGCTAGTGTTTAATGGAGCACTGTGTAACTTTTTTGGTGAGGGGTTTGTCACACTTTTGTCTCTATGGAGATGTTGTCGCTTTGCCTACCATATGGCATTAGATTTATTTATACAGTTACATATGGTTTTATTGCTAATTTATTTGTTACCTCTCCACAGATCTGACCTGTCTGACCATGTCCCCATAAAGACAGATGAATGTAATGTCCAGTAGAGACAAGAGACATTCAGGTGGCCGTTACAGTAAACATATGTTGATTTTGTTGAGAATTTACTTAAATATAAAGGTATAGTTATATTAAAATTGATATGGTTGAACAAGTATTTTTGAACTTCTAGTATCTTCTAGAATGAAAAAAAATGATTTAATGGCTCACTCTGGAGATGTTACTTTGCATGAATGTTCCACAGTATGGTATTAAACTTATCTAACTTCATGGGGACAAGCAGGAGACACCATCTGGGCAAGTAATCAGTTAGAAGCATTTTTGAGGTAGTTTGAGCAATAAAATAAAGACAATGTTAAGTTTAATGTCATATTCTGGAACATTTCAAACCAACAGATAGCTGAACTGCCACCAGAATTGTTACTGCACCTTTAGGTAGTCAGACTAATTAAGTATAAAAATAGCATCATTTAAAGAGACACTGGGTTAAGCGACAAGAAGTAATGTGATTTTGGATGTGGAGAGACTGCAACCTGAAGCTGAATATAGAATAACAGCCCCCATGGGTTTATCAGCCATTGGGCTCATGAATTAGTTAGGCACGTCCATAGATTTGTCAGAAGCAAAATATTGTTCAAATTAAAACCTCCTAATTTAAAGGGCCCATATTACACTATTTTATGATCTATGTTATAATGTTTCCTCATCACAAACAGACCTGCAGTTGTGTTTCCATTCACACATGTTTAACACACAAACCCTGCATTATTTAGTTCTTCTTTCAGATTGAAAACGCTCCACCTTGTGACGTCATGTGGTAATACAGGAAATGCTCCACTGTGTTTTTAAACTTCCTACACCTCCACTTGAATCATTTAGATCATTTCAGTCATGGAATTGCAGATCTCTGCTAAAATACTGTAAAGCTAAAATGTAGCTGTTAACTTAAAAACTATTGTTTCATGACATCACAAGGTGTAACAGAGCATTTTGTGCTTTGGAGATGTAGACAAGCTAATCATAAATGATTACGGAAACATGCGTGAATGAAAAAAAACATAACTCTGAGTATGTTTTTGAGGAGGTAACAGCATTATAATATGACTAAAAGCTCACAAGAGTCAATTCTGCATAATATAGACCTTTTACGTGTAAATACATACATCTTTTTAATTCACCTCACCTGGTTTCAAAATGATCCTCTAGCTCCTTCATTTTCAATCAGTTGAGGTATGCCTTTACAAAATAATGGATACATGTAGGCCTATTTGATTGTTTCCATTTTAGGTAGAGTGTTGTGAAATTATTTTAACAGAAGTAAGGTTGGAAAACACTGTTCTCGCTAGCTGTTAAATGGATCATTCCTTTTGTTGCCCAACCCTACTCCAACTGCTTCTGACATGTGTTACTGTTCGTGTTTGAAGAGTGATAATTACTGATTTTGACTCTCTTAAACATTTGAAAAATGAACCTAGTTAATTTGAAACACTTTACAATGTTCCCAAGTTATTCATCACTTACCTTTGGCATTCTGACGATTCTAATTATTATAAGCTAACAGTAACTAGCATGCCAACGTGCACTTCATGATAAAATGCTTTCTAATTATATGCAGACAGCACGCAACAGACTTATGTAGAATATTTGTACTGGAGCAAGACACATTTTACTCAAATAACCTATGGGAGAAAACTGGGTACAGGCCCTTTAAAATTGATATTCTTATACACTGAAAAAGCAATATCTAGGTAAGTTAAAATGACTCAAATTAGGAACATTTTACTGTATTTGAGTAAGAGCATGAGCAAGTAAAAGATCTACCAATGGAACATGTGTGTTTTTCTTAAGCTAAGCAACATGTGACTTTGTTTCTTATTTTTAGTACAAAGTGTTGTTGTTTTTCTCGTCTTAAAGATGCACAATGCAACTTTGCATGTAGAGTCTCTGCAACCTATTTGTTTCCATGACAGTATAGTTGCCTCTTTACAGAGTAACTTGTAGGATCATTTGCTTGCTTCTTTGGAAAATGATGTTTAAATGCTGTGCTGTGGAAAATTAAAGGCAAAACAAAGACATCTCCATGGAAACAAGCAGTTGGCGGACCCTCCACTAGGAGAGTCACACATTGCCCCTTTAAGCATAGCAAGAGTAGAGTACAAAAAGTCTTGATCATTTGGTAGATAATTTTATTTGAAATATGAAATGTACTCAAATCATGATAAAATTTCTTAATTTAGATCATTTTAACTAGATTAGATTTTAGTTTTTGTAGTGTACCTTATATGGGACTAATTCAGGGCTAAATGCTCTCTCAAAACTGTTGCATCCTTATGTATTATTATGTTAGCGTTCTCTTTTCAGGTGCTACTATACTTTTTAAACATTATATTCACACTAAAGCACATTAATGATATTATCAAAACCATTGTGATGCTCCCCATGTCTCCTCCTCTGCCATAGCCCCTCTCCTCTGTGCCCCTCTTCAGTTTTGCCTGATAAATCATGACGACCCACGAGGCTAATTAATTTAAACCTCTGCACCACTTTATTTCACATTTCTTTGGGCTCTGCTGTCTCTCTCTCTTTCTATATCCTCCTACACCTTTTATCCCTCTAGTATAGTTCACTCTCCACGGTTACCTTCCTCACTTCATTCTTTTGTACCAGTCCTAACACCCGTTGGTTCTACCTGCTGCAATTTCCTTCAGGCATTCCAGCAACTTGCTTATTTGTCTCTTTTATACTAACCTTTTTTAAAACGTAACTTGAGCAGATCATCTCATTTCTCTTCTCCTTTTTACTCTAGGCTAAAAAAATTATAATTATAATTTTAAAGGCGCACTATGTAACTTGTCTATAGATATTATTGCTTTGCCAGGAATAATCCACTGTATGGCATTAGGTTTATATCGTGTACATTTTTTTTTCTAATTGCTGGTGTTTATTGCTACAGAAATATCTTAAAAACATGCATTGTTACTGTGAGCAGTCTCCTCTCCAGAGATCTATCTTCATGGATACAAGCAGGTGATGAACACAGGCCAAGTCTGTGGAGAGGCGAACCCACTCACAGTTAAGAATTCTAAGATATTTTGTTTTAGCAATAGAAATACCTGTATTTGAGTAAATAACGTAGATAAGTTTGACGTCATTTTGTAGAACATTCCAACAAAGCAACGACTTCTGCATAGAGACAAGCAGGTGTGAAAAAGTTACATAGTGCATCTTTAAATATAAAAGAATCCCGTGCATTTCAGAATATGTTGGTAGACGTCTTCACTACAGGGTTAGTACATTTTAAGGATACATAAAGACTGTGAATTTTGTATTTTGCAGTGGACAATATATAATATCAAAAACTGTACAATTACAATTTCACAAGTTAATTGAGATTTGCTAATTGCAACAGTTCTAATTGCAATTTTAAACTAATTTTGATTAGCCCTGAGCACCTGATGTTTTTTTTCCTTTCACTATTCCATCCATTTGGTATGATCTTTATAATTTGTCTCTGGTAAACTGCTCAAACTTAACTTTATCTTCTCATCTGGCCTCACTCATCTCCTCTCCTCCTTTTGTTCCAGCCATCACAGAAACAGCCCAAACCCCATATCTGTCCATCTCTCCATGTGCTCCTGTCTGCTTCTATCACCATGGAGACGGATTTGGTGTTATCCTCTCCTCCTGCATTTTCCTGCCAGTGGCACAGCTGTACACTCCAGAGAGGTCAAAGAGGTCTGGGCAAAAGTAATTGTATTTTATGTATGTTTTGCATGGTATATGAGAATAAATCAAGGCCAAAATGCAAAAACAAGATTAAAATTGGACTAAAGCATGTCTGGAACGTTTAAACATGGCTCAATTCATTGCAATACTAAAAGATATAAAGCAGAACTATAGAAACTCTATAAACCAAGTCTAAAACAAAACAAAAGGTAAACTCAAACTTGCACATCAAATGTATGACCAAACTGGAACTAAACCCGGACTAGGACTAACCCAGGACTAGTTTAGGACTAAACCAAATCTACATCAGAACTAAACTGGGCTCAAACCAGGAACAAAATCAGGCATGTCTGACTGCACCTAAAAACACAACGAAACCGAATGTGAATCACGCATTTAATTGAAATTTTATTGGGTCTAGGTCTAAACCATGACTAAACCAGGACTAACCAAGAACTAAACCAGAACTAACTAAAAAAGGTTAAAAAAAAAACAAAAAAAAACCAGACCTTTTTAAAATGATGACAAATTCAGATTGAAAACAGCCTAAACTTTAAGTCTTAACTTAAACTTTAAATTTAACTTTCAGTAAATCAGTTCTAAACCAGGATTTTATCAGGTCTAAACCAGGACTTAAACATGCCCTAATTATTCTCACTTCTGACCCAACAGCTTGTTTCCATATGGTCCTTATCTATAAGGCATAGATGGCCCAGAGGATGGAGCCAATAGCACTGGAGATGGCAGGAGATGTAAGAGGCTGCAGGATACAGAGTGGCATTTCAAAAGAGTTCATGACAGCACACACTTGAACTGCATTGATAGACACCAGGGTTATACAACATATACAACATTTAAGAGATACTGAATTAACAAAACATGGACTTTTAAATAAAGTGAATCATTTTGACATTTTACTGTTTTAACCCATTGAAACACAAAATTATGATGGATAAGATGTATCATCTTATTAAACTTTTAGGTGGTGGGTTCACCACCATCTTGTCTTCACAGAGGTATTTGCTTTGCACAAATGTTCCAGAGTATGGATTTAAACTTATTTATCTCCATGGAAGCAAGCATTATCTGAATATGTAATCGAAAATTCAACTTGTTTGCAAAAGCACAATTGAAATGCATTGGTACAGGCATTCTGCAAAAAATTCTGCAAAAAACAAACAAAACAAAACAGCAACCGTGTGTAGAATGTATGCATATGTGATTGGATATAATTACATCCTTGTTAACAGGACAAAAGAGCACAGCCTAATCTCGTTCAGATGCTTGCGGTGATCTATATTTAAGAATAAAGATGTGGCGCAAAAACGTACAGTCAGCGCCCCCATCGTCATTTCAGACGAGGGTAAGACCTTCGCGACCTAATTTGATCCCAACAAGAGGCTGCTGTCTTCTCCTTGCACCCAAATAAACTAAAGTCATATTATATTACAACTGACAGAATAAAGATTTCAGATTGCGTCTCGCTTGGCGTTATGAAGATTAAGTGTATTTACGCGCTGTGGCATCTCTTCGCTATAAAACAGTCGCTATCACGTCCCTCCATAGACTGTAGACAGACAGAGCTCCCCCTGCACCTTCTCCTCCGGTGTGCATCTGCTGCTGGTGGTGGAGCCTGACTTGTAGTCCGTTTCCTGGTTCATGAGCGAATCCGGAAACGCGCGGCTCATTCGCACCAAACTCGTCTACCCATAAGCTCTAGCGGCGGCACTCAACTTACCGAACTGGCTTCTTGGATTTCGGCAGTGTTTCCCATTTAAACAAACAGTGCTGAAGATGGCGGAGAGTTAATGGTGTAAAGAAGAAATTATCGACCCGGTACAGGGATACGTCTATCTGGTAAGCCAACGTTTTGTATCTGCAATGCCATGCGCTTTGGTTAAATTAGCGGACTTGGCGATTTTGCTTCACCTTCCAATAGAGGACGGAAATGTTGTTGGGTGAATGACTTGGGTTCCCAGCGCCTATGCTCACACAATATTGGCATCGTTACGGAGGGCATAGTGCATGGTCAGTTATTAGTGACATGCGTGCGTCCTCGTCCTTTAGCACGGGAGAGCACGTTAGCTTTCTAGTATTCAGTCAACACAGCTTGTTTATTACGATTAAGTTACTTGCTTATAACATGCAGACAGTTGAAACCCATGAATCGTTCAACTCTCTACAGTAGTTAAGTTTTAGTAGCACACACCCACTTTGCTTTTACGGGTAGTTCGGTTTGAAGCTCCTTTCATTTATATAAATGTATCCAGCTTGTGGTTGGACCGTGCGTAAAAGTGTGCCGAAAATTGCGCGACGGACTCTGGCTGAGGCTTTCGATGTCGCAACATATGGACATTATTGGGATCCTGACTGGTGTGGGAAGCAAGTACAGAAGAAGCGCGTAACCACGGCATAACAAGCGAGTTTGGGGAGCACGTTTGTCGACTTTTACGCACGGTGTTTGCGGGTCGTACTGTTGTGTAGACGCTGGTTTCGGTGCATCCAAACTGCGATGCGGAAAAGACAGGCAGACTGGCGGGCTGTCATCTTGGTTAAGCGCCCGAACCAATTGCAGCCATACGTACAGCACCACCACGTGTGAAATATAGTAAATAGACATTAAGTGGTATTTCTTTGTGAGATAAATTGTGTTGTGCGTTTCAGTCATGTCTTTTCATGTCTATACCTGCCAGCTGCTGCATCCTCTATTATGTCTCACTGTATATCTGCAGGGGGCAGCAGCGTGGCCCCGTGTCCGTTCTGTAACCCCTGAAGATACGTGTGGGATCCTCAAAAGAGCCAGCACTTGTGCATAGAGCCTTCTGTGTGCTTTGGCAAGACACCAAAAACGACCAAGTCAAAAATATTGGGATTTGCATTTGATATGCAACATCTTTTAAAATTTAAATTTCAGCTCACAGTGCATATTGTATATGAAATAACTGCTAAAGTATAGGAATACTTACATGCATTTCAGAACATGTTTGTAGGGATCTGAAGTACAGGGTTTGCAGGATTTACATAAGTCTATTGCCACAGAATAATTTGCTCTTTGCAGCAGACACAAACCAGTCTTTGGTATTTACTAACTGCTTCCATTAAAATTGCAATTTTGTTCCAATTTTGTTTAATGGTTAATCCCCAACACCTTTGCTGGATACCTGCTCCACTGAATAGGGATCTAATAGCCTTAAAATAATACAACAAACTGAAGCTGAAAAGAAGTAGCACGAACAGTTGTTGGTCAATTTGGGTATAGATTCACACTGGGAAGGATCTTGCTAGTAATTAGTGAGTATTTAATTATTATTTTGCAGCCTTGTAATCCTTCATAGTTGTGCTTTTCTTTGTGACAGGAGAGGAGATGTCTGCGTGCGGTTAATCATTTTGAGATGTGTTTAAATTTAGCACGGCTTGCAGCTTTGTCTCCAGCTGTCTGTCGCTTATGTGAAGGGGTGTGGCGGCAAGAAGCTCACTGCCTACTTCCCTCTCTCCTGGCAGATTTACAGTCAACCCAGTGGCCCGAGACCTCAGCACACGTGCACCCCATGCATCTCTATACACAGGCTAGAGACCACAGAACATGCATTCATATGGATGCTCTTTTTCTAAATACATTTATATGTATTTGCATTGGTGTTTAATTTAAATGATTATGTAGTATATATACATTGTGTTTTTTATTTGATGCCTCTCAAACTGCTACACTATTGTCATTATTGTTTTCCTCCTTTCTCAGTAGTGGTAAACTACTACTGTAGCCACAGCTTCCCTGGGGTAGACTGACAGAAGCGAGGCTGCCAATTTGCACCATCAGCCCCTGTGACCACCACCCGTCACTTATGCACACATCACTTTCATCTTTAGTCAAGTTTCTTGTCTCGGCAAGTGTGTCTGAGCAGGAATCAAATATATTTTGTTGGACAATTTATTATTAATTGACTTTACATTTGAATGCTTGGATTACATGTGTGATTGTCCAAACAGAAAGTTATATTAGCAGAATCTCTCTCCATTGTTGGTGTGGCTGTCATATGGCCCTCATGCTCTGGACAGTGGTGCAGGCGAGGAAGAGAGGCTGACAGTGATGCATGGTGTTTGCTGAATGCTGAGAGGACAGGGAGGTGAGCAGGGGGGCGGCTGGTGGCGGGGTCAGTGACTGGGGGCAGGGCTTCGGTCACATCCATGGATCTCACACTCATACAAATGCAGCCTGGGAATCAGTCTGTGTTCCATTATTTTTGCTGAGAAGTTTCTTTTTTGAGTCGCTGCAACAAATAATCTGCAACAGTTAACTGGAATAATCTAGACTAGTCAACTATTTAAAAAAGCATAATCAAATTTTCATAATCATTATACCAATAAAGGTTAAGTCTGTCAAAGTTTGGGATTGGACAGACTGGACCGGGACTGGATAAGACTGACTACTAACCTCTTGTTTGGGGGACAGCTATGGCCCCGTGGTAAAGCCTTGACTTTGTGTCCTTGGGCAAGACACTTCTCTGATACGATGACAGAGGAGGGACCGGTGTTTTGGGTATCATGAAATACACTATAAATTCACTGCATAATTAGACTAAAATATACAGGGAGTCCTCGGGTTACGACGGTCTCGGGTTACGACGTTTCGTGGTTACGAACGCGCCCCCATTAAAAAAAATATGTATATATTACGCGTCATTCCGTCTTACACGGTTTAGCGTGGTAAGATATGTAAACAAACGCACGCGGCGCGCGGCGCACGGCGCAAGAACACGCTCTGTTGTGGTTGTAGGGAGAAGAAGACAGCCTCATGTGCGTGCCCAATGTGGGCGGAAGTACCTGATGTGGGCTCTGATCTGCTCCTATGAAAGCGGCAGTGATAACCAAGCAGTGTAGTGGTCTAATTATTGAGATGGAAAGGTTATTGGTGCTTTGGTTGGAAGATCAAAGGCAAAATCCGGTTTACGACGAAATTCGGGTTACGACGCGTCTTAAGAACGGATCAACGTCGTAACTCGAGGACTCCCTGTATTGGAACACTCTATTTTTCTATTTGTCTTTGTGTTTAATTGACATGGACACAGGGAAACTATCTATTATCAATATAATATGTGATGTGGTTGGATGATTATAGCTGGTTGATGGTCCTTGCTACTGAAATATCAGCAATGAAGGAATGCTCTTGCCCCATCTGAGAATCATTGCATTTTATTATGTGAAAACATCGATTAGACATGCACTGAAATCTATAGCTGTTGATTTAAACTGTGATGAGCATTTATAAGTCAAAGTACCACTGCTTTGTTTTGGTTATTGCATTGACTGAGAAAGTTTTCAGAGCACATTCTTTTCCTCTATCTCCAGCCTGTGGTATGCCTCTGTCTGTATCCCCCATGGGCTGCTGTCCTGTTGTTGTCCATGAGGCCCCTGGTTCATGTGTCATGATGTGTTAAAGAGAAATTAATCTTTTTCCGAAGTGTATTGATCCCAGTATAGTGGAGGAGGGGTACTTTTTATCTTCATCATTCTTGTCTCATTTCTTTGTGTCCCCATGTTGTCACAGGGTGGTCACTTGCCCCATGTTTGATTTGGCAGTAGTAAGAGATGCCAGGATTATTTGGTTAATCAATGTGGTTAATATTTTTGATTTTAATAAATAAAAAAATAATTATTATCAGGAATTTATAAGCAAAAGTATGTACTTTTAATATGGTTAATGAGACATCACAACATTGTATAATCTCTATAGTTTAAAACTGAGTTAAAGGATACGTCAGAATTCTATGGTGAAATTAGCTGATTACTGTCAAATTGCATTTTTTTTTAAATCTTTATAATTACTGGACCTTTCCATTAACAAAAACTGGTAGTTCAGTGTCTTCTGTCAGTATAAACAAACAAAGGGTGATATTAGCTTCAGAAAGTGGTGCCATTATTCAACTGTAAAGATGTGATTGTTGTCAGCTGAGAGGACTTTAAGACAAACGATTAATATGGAAATTTTGTGAAGCCAATCTCAAACAATTAAGGAAAAGTTTGAATGTCAATGGATTTGTATTTTCTTTATTTTGTATTAATTTTCATTCAAAACACTGAATCTCCCATATAGTTTCATAGATCCTTGCCCACCATCCCTTCAAATTTAGTCTATGAATTGAACTTATTCAATCTCCATTCCAAACACAAAAACTACAAAATGTTCACATAATGGAGGGATGAGGATCTATTTAGTCAATGTAAATGAAAGAACAAATGATTTTACTGTTGGTATAGTCACACATATTCACACAGAAATTTGTGACTCTCTAGAAGTAATTTAAAGTATTTTTTTAAAAAATTGTAAAAAATTATATCTTAGTTTTTCATGACTTGATTTGGGTCATTTTGTTCTCATGACTTGTTTTGCCCAAGGGTTATTGGGCAGTTAACGTAGCAACCAGGAAGTCACTAGTCAGGACTTATTTATAGCAACAAAAAATGGCTCAAGCATGCAAGCAAACAAGTGGCATTTAAGATTATGAAGTTATATTCATTGGAGCAGAAATCAAGACAAAAGAACTTAAGTTATTTTGGTGCAGGTGGGTGATGCAATTTTAGGAAATCTACAAGTGTGGATGAATTTTTAATGAAGGAAATCAATCCAAAAAGTTTCGTAGGATCCCAATAATAACCAGCGAAAAGGGTAAAAGTTGATATTTCTTGCTTAAAGACACAGATGACATCTCACAAATTGTATCCCAATATGTTAAGTACCTTTTCCCACATTAATTGCATAAATAAGGGTGCAAAAGAGTGGCAAATAAAATAAAGTTAAAATGAGTAGATATAGAGATAGACATACATACTTTATTAATCCTTTGGGATATGTGAGTCTCTGGCTCCCATATCAGCACATAAGAGAGACTGAACTTAAAGGCACACTGCATAATCATTTTCTCGTGAAAGGTCTATTGCCTGCTTGTCTCCACAGAGATATTATTGCTTTGCACGGAATGTTCCATGGTGTGGCATTAAACGTAATTATCTTTTATTATCTGTGGTCACCTCTCCACAGTATTGATATGCAACTAGCCATGTGCTTGTCTCCATGGAGTGATATAAGTGTATTGCTATACCCTTGAAATTCTAGGCAAATTCTAGGCTGTTCCCTCCAACATAAAAGTTACACAGTGCATCTTTAAACAAGCTCATATGCTGTCTATATATCATTTGGTATGACTAATTCAACTTACTTTTACTTCTCTCTCATCACAATCTATTTACACCAGTCAGACCACCAGAAGATTGAAGGATGAATTTTAATGTGTTTGCTGTCAATCTGAATTTCCCTGTTCATCACAAATGTAAGAAAGAGGGACAGACAATTGAGAGCAGCTTCGTTCAAATGCCAGAGCGGTTCGTGTCCTCTGCCGCTGTATTTTTCCGAGAGAGATTCTTCTGTGAGAGGAATGTCAAGTGCCCATCTCTCTCTTCCCTTCTGTTCTGGATCTTGTTTGCTCTTCACTTTTGATTTCCTTATTTCATTTAAGGACAGTGTAGTGTGTAATTTTTTACTCGTGGCGTTCATTTCATTCTTTGTCTTGGGTCGGACTGGTAGTAATTAGCTGCAGTTTTCTGGCTACGGTACAAGTTGAGGTGTTGATATGAGACGCACTTGCCTTTTTGTGAATGTGGAGGGGAAATTGTGGAGGTTAGGTTCATTATTTTTATATAACACATGTCTGATTTAGTGCAGTGTATAGGCCTACAAAATAACACATTATAACTGAGAATAAATCGGTCTTCCTTGTGCTAGCCTGAAGAAATATTAAGACAATGACATGAATTAATCAGAGTTAATTTATTAAAACTATTCCAGCAAGGTCTAGCTTTCTATTTATGTAATAGTGTCAGTATCAATACTTGGTCAAATTAGTATGTAGTTTCAGTACTCTAGACTTGGACTTTTAGGCAAACTTTATTGATTCACAAGGGAAATTATTTGGACACAGAAGCTCAGAAATCACAATATAATATAATAGTAAGTAAATGGTAATAATAAATTCAAAATAAGGGGCAAAAATAGCAAGAGACTTGTCAAATAAGGCGTAATTTCTAGATTTAATATCAATTATGATCTTGGTATTAAATTGTTATTTTTGACAACTCTATTAATCATATAGTGAATTTGAGCTCTTCTGATTGGTCAACCTCAGAATGAGTGACAGGTGGATTTAACCAATAAAAGTTAAGAGTGATCTCAGAGAAGAAGCAGCTCTAGTTACCTCTTAGGGTCAAATAATGGAAATTTCTTATGTCTTTCTAGAATATCATGATTTCTTAGCCTATTGCCCATCCTAGCTATTGTATTGTTACGATATTCCTTTGTCACGTGCCAATATTGTCAGTAATCGTAATAATAATTGTACAGACCATAATATACCTTGTCAGCACAGTCGTACCTCTTAACTGTGACATTGTGACTTCCCTGTAGTGTAGTCCGGCGGAGGAGAGTAATTTTTAGCAGCATGGCGACTCCCGCTCAAACCCAGGCTGCGCTGTTGCATCCAGCTGTTACTGGCTGGTTGCGTGAGGCTGCGTTGCCATGGTAACACGTGCTCAAGGTCGTTCATCCAACAAGCTCCAGAACTGAGCAGCCGCATGGCAGGGGGAGAGAGAGAGAGGGGGGGGGTGCAGAGGAGGAAGGAGAGACAGAGAGAGAGGGGGATGTGAAGGATAGGAGAGAGAGGATGGGGGGTACAGGGGAGGAGCGAGAGATAGGATGGGATGGAGGGGGGCAGGGCAGGGCAGGGGGATAGGGAGAGAGGAAAACAAGAGAGAGAAAGAAAGGGGGTGCATAAGGGAGGAGAGTGAGAAAGGGAGAGACAAGGAGAGGGGAGCCTGGGTAGAAGAGAGAGAGCAAGATTGGGGGATGCATAGGGGATGAGAGTGAGATAGAGAGAGAGGGGGCTTGGGATAGGAGAGGAGAGAGGGGTTTGGGGGAGGGAGAGAGGGATTCATAGGGGAGGAGAAAGAGGGAGGGGGTGCATAGAGTTAAGAGAGGAACTGAGAAGTGAGAGAGAGGGGGTGAGAGGGAAGGTAAAATGCAGAGTAAGGGGGGTACACAGGGGGAGAAAGAGAGGGAGGGATGTATTGGGATGAGTAATGGGGAGAAAGGTAGGTGGTGGAGAGAGACAGTGGGGAAGGGGTAGGTAGTGAGAGAAGATGCACAGTGAAGGAAAGGGAATGCAGAAAGAGGGGGAGAAGCAGGGGGGCATTGGGGTAAAGAAAGAGATGGAAAGGGGGATTTGAAGAGAGAGAGAGAGAGAGAGAGAGAGAGAAAACGAGAGACAGGTAAGGAATGTAAGAAACTAAGGAGAGACACAGAAAGAGTGATGGAAGATCTGGTGCACAGACAGTGACCCGTGCTGTGTTTTGGGCTTGTTTCTACAGGCTCTTTCTGTGGTGTGGTTATAAATACAGCAGGATAATGAACCATGTCACTAATCTAATATTAATGATCAACATTTGTTGGTTTTCCTTCGGGACTTTTTGGATGAGACTTTGAGAATCTGATGCATTCATAAGCAACTTCATGGACCCTAATGATTTGTACTGTCACAGTGCAGAGAAAATGTCATTAATTATTATTCATCTTTTAAAAAACTTTTGGTCAGATTTTGCTTTGGATTATGGACCTAGTTAATGGCATCAAACACAAATACTATCATAGCAAAGATGTCATATATAAGGCATAAATACAGATTTGTATATGAACAGTATACAAAGTTACATCAACAATTTATCATTATTGTAGAGCAAGACACTATTGATATTTTGCAGTGACATCATGCTGGGGATGTTCCACATGTTTATCTCTATGGTGGAATGTTCAGCAATTACAAGGAGACACAATCCAACACACAAATCAACTGACCTCTTGTAGTTCCAGCCAAGTCAGTTCTTTATGATCAGTTTGTGCTAAAATAAAACTTTGATTAGTCTAAAAAAAAGCCTCAGACAGAGCAGTGGCTCCAGGTAGCTTCACGTCCCCATGGATTGATGACATCAGCTACAAAGAATCAATACTTGATTTTTACTTTTAGTTTCCTTAAACAATTTGCAGTGCTCCAAAGCTCCGAGAGCCCCGCAAGGGGAAGCGCAAGGGGAGCGGAGACATGAGTCACTGGAGCCGCAGGAAGCACTGCGCTCATCCAACGGCACTGCCACATCCCGGGACGCGACGTGCACCAACCCCTTGGAAAAGTGTGCGACACGTGCACCCACTCATTGTGGTCAAATCCGTGACAGAGCAGCATGACCGGCGCGAGGCTGCACTTCCCACCCGGGGCTGCGAGCACGAGATCGAACCGCAGCACCCGGACCATGCCTCCCCCTCAGGATCGCGTCCTCGCAGCCCGAGCCACAAACCGAACACGCACAAACGAACGCAAGAGCCGCACGAAACCAGCAATGAGCCGCACAGAGTAATTTAATCCTGGTCTAGACCTGGTCCAGTCCTGGTTTAGTCCAGGACCAGTCCAGGTTTAGACCTGGTTTAGACCTGGTCTAGACTAGGGGTGGGTATTGGCAAAGAAGTCACGATTCAATTCGAATCACGATTCATATGCCATGATCTGATACTATCACGATGCATCACAATACTTGAATTATTGCAATGCATTGCAATATATTCGACATACTTCAGTGAAAATGTACCCAAAAAAAAAGGATAACTTAAATATCAGTGGCTGTGTATCTGGGTAGTGTCTTCAATTGATACGTACCTCTGAGCAACTCAATTCATAACTGAATTTATTGAATAACAAAAACAAATAAACCAAACCAATAACAAAAAAAGTGCATAGGCTTTTTGATGTTCAAACATTTGCCATTTTGGAGGTAGCTACCATCATAACAAACAATACCCTTTCACAAAGAAAAAACTGCATAGGATTTATTTTAAAAAATAAACTCATAATTTATTTATTTATTTATTTATTTATTTATATTAAATATTAAATTATTAAATATTAAATTATTAATTAATAATAATCGATTTTTGGCATCAAGAATCGATGCAGTATATTGTGAAAGTTAGTATCGCGATGCATTGTCATGATGATTATTTTGCACACCCCTAGTCTAGACCTGGTTTAGTTCTGGTCTAGACCTGGTTTAGTTCTGGTCTAGACCTGGTTTAGTTCTGGTGTAGACCTGGTTTAGTCCATGTTTAGTCCTGGTCTAGTCCTGGTCTAGTCCTGGTCTAGTCCCGGTCTAGTCCCGGTCTAGTCCCGGTCTGGTCCTGGTCTAGTTCCAGTCTGGTCCCGGCCCCCCCCGTGTCCCCCATCTATCAATCGGCAAAGGTCTACAGTCTCTTAGCCAATCAGGACGCAGAACACAATGTTACACTATAAAAAAATGTTACACTATTAAAAAAAACAAAAAAAACAAAACAAAAAACAGCGAGGCCATGAAAATTGAACCGCGATAGAGCGAAGGACCACTGTACATGGAAAAAAAATCAGCTATAGGATCTTTAAGCACCAATTTAAACAAACCTACCAACACTATAGTGAATATTTTTACTTTTCTTGAAAGCTTTTAAAAGTAGTAGTACTTGACCAGAACAAGCTGTCACCTTTTCAGGGGGCCCATGCAGATGCAGGGCAGAGGAGGGGGGCCGTTTCGTGTTACTCTGAACTGAAAGCTAATAGAGGCTTGTTAAAGGGATCCTACGTAAGGGTGTATGTGTGTGTGTTTTTTGGGGAGGGCAGCTCTGTTTTTTTACTTATTTTCCATTGTAAAAAAGCCAGGCCCTGGTTTATGCGTTCAGGAGTAGTGCAATAGACATACGCACCTTGGCCTGGTCTGAACATTTACGGGCTGAGAGTGGAGGTAAGCGCTCCCAGATGGAGGGACCCAGTTCAACTCTGAGTGAACCTGCTTACGTGACCACCTCCTCAACTTAAAGGGGCTATTGTGCTTCATTTTGGAAAGCTTTTGCTCTGGTATTTTAACAATTTGTATCATTTTTGTGACAGAGAATACTTCGGTTAGTGTACACGCCCTCTGCTGGTGTTAATAGGGGAAGATAATATAGGAAAGAGAGGTTACAAAGCATATGCGTTGTGACCTAACCATTAAGCCACCCTACTTTTTCTGTGATCAACCCAAAAACATGCACCATATAGGTAAAATCCTCCAGGTAAAGTAGTCCTTACCAAGCCAACTGAGCTTAAAGGGTCCATATTATGTCATTTTCTGATGTATGTTATGTATGTTGTTTCCTCATCAAAAACCTAAATGGACTTTTGTTTTAGTCGCAAATCCAGCAACACTCTGTTCCACCTTGTGATGTCATGTGGTAATACAGGAAGTGCTCCAATATGTTTTTAAACTCCATACACCTCACTAGAATAAATTTTATAATTTCAGCCTTGGAATTGTCAATCTCCAATAAATGAAAGTCAAAAGTCAAAGTCAACTTTATTGTCAATTCTGCCATATGTGTTCAACATACAGTAAATTGAAATTCTGTTTCTCCCTGGCCAAGCAGTGCAAAAAACAGTGGATACAAAATACAGTATAAAGACAATACAAAAGGTAAAAGGTAGCTGTTAACTTGAAAACTACCACTACATGACATCACAAGGTGGAACAGAGCATTTTGAGGTTTGGAGATATAGACAGAATAATCATAAAAGATTACTTAAACGTGTGAATTAAACAAAACACAACTTGTGTTTCTGAGGAGGTAACAACATTTTAAGACGGCTCAAAGCTCACAAGAATCCATTTTGTGTAATATAAAGTGTACCTTAATCTGAGTTTACATTCCTGTCACTATAGAGCAACATTGGCATGGGAAAAAGTGGTTAAGATTGCTTAATATTTTGTTACCTTCTACATGGATTGTCAAAACAGATACTAATCAAAAGTTAAACTACTGATTTGAATGATAATAAAAATAAATTGCATAAATGGGGCAAAATTGGGCCTTTTCAGAATGTGTTTGGAATAGTCCTGAGCTATATCAAAACTACAATATGACCACATGGTAAATCTTAAAGAAACTACTCTATGTTGCATTGAAAATTACATTCTATTGTCTACTCGAGTGCTTTTTATCATCATGATGGTACTGAAATCAGTATTGAGTAAAGAGCATTTTCCTAGTAATGAAAATAGAGTTTGACATTTTAGTACCATGACAACTAATGGCTAACTAATATCTGGTGAATAAAAATGCTAGTTTCTTAGGTCGTTTTTACACCAAGAAAGTCTGATAGTTCACTTTCTTTGGTTCGGACCAAATTTAATTTTTTTTATTTTTTTATTTTGGTGCGGTTCGCTTTCACACTGCAGTTTTTTCCCCAAGCGAACCAACATCTATAAACAAAAGCACGTGTGCTGAGGTTGCTCAGCCATTGGACAGAAATGAGCCGTGTCAAAGCACCATGTCCAAACCCGGTGGAGAATAACGGTGTTACGTGCTGTTTTCAATCTAGCCTTAGCGATATGGTTTGCTCAGTTTTTACAGTTCGCACAAATGTTTGAGCAGCATCGTGAGGTTTACACTATTTTACAATCAATTTCCAAACAACGAAGTCACAGGGCAAGACAGCTATGGAGGACAGCGTCCATGTGCGCGCAGCAAGTTCTGACTCTTGCTCTTCACACAAAACGTAAGTAAGCCTCGTAAGTTTCGTTTCGTTTCGTTTAGTTTCGTAAGCCTCGGTTTCCCATAATGCTCGACATACGATGGGAGCTCGTTAAGTACAAAAAGCCAACTTGTGCTGGATCGAGTCCGGTCTGCATTCTCACCTCAAACGAACCGCACCAGAGATCGAATGGAATCGTGCCGAGACCCAGCTTTTTAGGTGGTCTCAGTTCGCTTGTTTGCTCCGGATTGAGATTTTTGGTTTTTATTCACACCAGCCCAAAAGGTCCGAATCAAAGGAGCAAACGAACTCTGGTTCGTTTTAAACGAACCAAACAAGGCAGGTGTGAAAACGACCTTAATCACATTGTTAACAAAGAACAGTAGGTGCTGCTTTCCTTTTTGAGAAGGTTCAGTGACCTTTCCTGGAGCTGGCTGAACCGCACTAAACTGACCTGACCAGTTTATAAAGCAACAGTACAGCTACAACCTGTAGAGAGACAGGGGAATATTTGGTTATGGGCCTTAACTCTTCAGCACAGGACGATATTTTTTGGGGGGGTTGATCTGCTGCCTAAAAAATATGCATAAAGCTTTATTTTAACACTTTAATAAGAAGATATAACTGAGACTACACAGCTTTCTTAACGGTTTCTGATTTAAAAAAATGCTATGGGTGAGTTAGTACATATATCGGCCCAACAATATAAACAATCGATATCGCCATCAGCTATGAAAAAGCTCTAGTTGGCAGGACTGCACAAATATTATTCCAGTTTAAAATGCAGTTTGAGCTATTATTATGCTACTATTGTCACACCATAGCTACAAAGGCTGCATTTATGTAGGTAATAGAATGTTCTCTGTCTGTTTACTTGTTATACCTGTTGTCTATTACATAACACATACAAATGTTTGAAGAAAATCGGTCGACACATTTGTTTGAGCTGCACAACAAAAATAAATATTCTAGGGAACCCATCTGGGACGTTTTCTTAATCATCTCAATATTCGAGACAGAGCTGCAAGATTAATCTCAAACAAATCAAAATCACAACGTTAATGTATGCAATTAGCAAATCGCAAAGGCTGCAATTTTTGAAGCACCATCATTACTTCCACAATAAAACAAAAGATCTCGTCTTAAGATGTATAAAAACAACTCGTTCTAAAATGTGATTCTGGTATTAGATCATCAGTTCATATTTCAGTATTTTGATACTGTTTAAAATGTGAACTTTGGGCAGAATTCTCTTAAAATTGCAAACTAATCTCAGTGCTTGTCAGAAAAATCACAATTCGATATTTTTCCCAAATTGTTTCCCAACCATATTCAAGACACATTCTTATTAATGATAACAATGAAATGCTATTGTGGCATTTCACGTGTAAAAAAGGAAACAAACAAAAGGAAACAAAATGAGATGAGAAAAGATGTGTGTAAAAGCAGTGAAATGCAGTGATTCTCATTATTCACCTGACCACACTTCAATTTGACCTTAAGCTACGGTCAGGACTCTGATCTGAGGCCCATCCTCTGTGTCAGGTGTCCACATCAAAGAATGACACTATATTTGGCTACCCAGATATGAGTTTTAGAAAAGAATAAGAAGTGTATTGTCATCTCTTTAGATTTAATTTGGATAACACAATATATTCATTTAATTCAAACAATTTTTAACCTGATTTTCATGATTGTTATATTTCCCATCAATAACACTTTCAGAGAGGAGCTCTATAGACTCCATAGGGCCTGTACCGGATTTTTCTCCATGTATTTGAGCAAAGTGTATCTTGCCCCAGTACATACATTCTATATATTATAGAAGCAACTCTTGAGGCTTAAAATATGTCTGCTGTAATTAGCATCTAATTATAAAGCTTTTTATTATCTGATAATCAGGGAATGCACTAGCACATGTGTTTTTTTTAAATAGACTAAATCAAATCTTTGAAACTCAAGAGCGAGCAATATAAGGAGGAAATAAAAGTGATATGTTTTTTTTCCGTATCATTGAACTCTAATTTTCTGTTTAAAATCAGCTGCAGGGCCTTTAGCTTGCCTTGTTTGAAGTATAACTGGAGCAACACAAATTTGAGTCTATGAATATTTGTCAAACTGACTTCTTTCTTGGTGCTGTTAAACTATGAAACAAGGTTCAGGGCGATAATCAAATATTACCATTTTGTTTAAGTAAAGCACTGAGCTGTCTTGTCAGTTTGGCAGTTGAAACTTGCAAATTAGTAAACGCATTAGAGTAAATGCATGCTGGCTAAAGGCACAGACGCACTATTGTAAGTAAAGCTTTAAAGGGCCCATATTATACTATTTTCTGATCTGTTATAACGCACGTATGTGTATGTTTCCTCATCACAAACCCTACATATTTAGGCTGTGATCTTCTTTCAAACTGAAAACACTCTGCCACCTTGTGATGTCATGTGGTAAAACAGGAAGTACTCGACTTTTTTTTTTTTTTACTCCATACACCTTCACTAGAATCATCTGGATGATTTCAACCCTGGAAATCATCAAAGAAGAAGAAGAAGAAGTTTATTGATCTCACACAGGAGAAATTCTTCTCT